>OZ023328.1:41904326-42241826 GCA_964007535.1 Brachyptera risi
ACTCACGCTCTACTTGACTTCGTTTTCCAAAGAGGTGTCTTATTAGCTGAATGAGTCGCGGCCCGCGGGGGGTTACAACACAGATAATCGTCTTCCAAACTTGTGTACAAATTTATTATATTATGGTAGTTATCATTAACGTGTAGTTATACTCCCAGTCTGCCAGTTCGCCACTGGTCATTTCAACAATACAACAAAGACCTAAACCAACTAATGTCTTGACACTGAAATGCAACCTTATCTTGGAATAAAAAACCCTTTAGCTGTCCGTTTACCTGGAGTTTACCTTTCACACGCTAGTCTGATATCCAGCATGCTTTTTGAAGTATAAGCAACATAACACTTTCCACTATTGGATCAGAAGTGGGAAATTTACTCTATTCTCAAAATGCGATTCTTACAACTCATCTTGGAGATGGACCATTATTGGGGGTCGAAAGGCCGCATAGCTTTTCCCTGTTTTTGGCCCTTTTAGAGTAGTCTGGTTCTGATGTTTTTTGGGGTTTTGAAGTCCCCACGCAGCCTATCTGACAATCCAATCCTGGCCCAATTCAATTCATCAATTCATCGGACCGTGGGCGCTGAAGAGCGTATAGCGGAATAAAGTCGGCTTAGTCGTGTGACATGAGCTTTTGGGTACTTTTCAATAGAACGTGGTTAGGTTTTTTGGTAAGGTTGAACACCCAAGACCATGTCACACAACCAAGTGGACTTTATCCTGGTATACGCTCTTCAGGCACCCCATCGGTCTATGGCGGACGCTGAAAAACGTAAACCGAAATAAGGTCGTCTCGGTCGTGTGAGGTAACCCCCCCCCCCCCCCCGCTTGGGGGTATACTTATGAATAGGTCGTTATATCATGTGGTTTGCTGGGTTCACGTAAGGTTGGACACCCAAACCCATGTCACAACCGAGTAGACTCTATTCCAATATACGCTCTTCAGACCTCCTGTTAGGTTCATCAAGTTTATTAAATCCATTCAGGTTAAGCCTGAACTAAAGTGAATGAATTTAATTAATTCAATGAATTCAAACTATCCAAACTAATATATAAACTAACAAACTCAATCTGAAACCTATTTCCTGTCTGACGAATATACATTCATTTCCAGTTATTGAGTGTTTAGTGATGCCATGCACTTGATGAGGAGAAATGTGATCGTCTTTGTCTTTTCTGGGGGGCCCGTATGTGGGCCCACACGCCCACCCATTGGAGTGTAAATCGCGCATTTTGAGAATGGAGTAGTTTTCCATTACTGGTCCATTCAATAGCAAGAAATATGCATCGTATGAGAGTACGTGTTATGTTATTGTTTCTGTCTATCAGACGATCTACTTTCTAGGTACGATTATATTTCACCTGATCGAAGTAAACACAACAATACTCTGGTTGCGTTGTTCGCTGAACGAGCAAAGTGGGCAATTATTTTTCGTATAAATAACTTGACCGATTAATCAACTAATTCACTTTTGTGTTTTGCAGACGATACCGACTACATCCCTAGCAACGGCGGCGGTTTGTTTCCGAACGTGTTCAACCTAGCGACGCGTGCGCAAATCACGGTGAACGCCACCTGCGGGGAAAAGGAACCGGAAGTGTATTGCAAGCTGGTGGAGCACGTCCTTATGCGCGCGCCGCAGTGTGGGGTGTGTGACGCCAATTTACCCGACCCGTTGAAACGACACCCGAAGGAGAATCTGATCGACGGTACAACAAGATGGTGGCAGAGTCCTAGTTTACAGTACGGACACAAATACGAGTGGGTGACCATAACCCTGGACCTCAAACAGGTATATATATAGAGAAGTCAACTAGCAGGATCTTCATAAGGGATGTCCATAAATTATGTCACACTTCTTCAGGCCACTTTGAACCTCCCATCCCTCCCATGTCACAGTTGGTCACAGAACCTATTACCCCTCCCCACCCTTTAAATACGTCACAAATTCTCATACCACCCCCTCTAACAAAAAATTGAAATTAACAGATGACAAAGGTACAATAAAGTAATCAAATTAGAATATTAATTTCTTTGTTTGCTTTTTGAGTAGTCAAACTTGATAATTCTTTGATATGCATCTGCTGTTTCTAGGGTGGGTATAAAATATAAATATAAGAATCTACAAGAATGGCACCAAATACATAGAACAAAAAAATGGTACGTCACAAGTGGCCTCCCCCCCCTCTCCTCCTTGTAACACCTTGTCACAAATCTTGACAACCTCCCTCCCACCCTAAGCTGTGACATAATTTATGGGCGTCCCCATATCGCCGTATAATTGAATTACAAAGTGAGACATCTGTTATATCACATGAATCAAGTTTATAGATGTAACTGGACATTTTCATGTTCAATTTCTATATTCTTGAGATGTATTGTGAATATTGTGTTTAGATCGGAATCTTTCAGTAATAAGAAAAAATGACTTGGCACATTATTTTTTGCTCTTATCTAAATCTTAATGGACAGCGTATAATAAAGCTCGATTCTGCAGTGAATTATATGCTTTGTTTGATAATAAGCTCGGTGACCGTCAGTCAGGAAGCAACCAATAACCAACTTTCAGTATCAACTAAACTAAGCTTTCAAATAAGGTACCAGAATACGTATTTGAGCTATGCTGCTCTCAATAGTCTTTGAGGCAGCCTCTGAATATCAATTGCATTTAATGATGGGTCAATAAAACCTGGCACCTCCACCAAATTCTGAAACAAGATCCATTTGCATTTATTTAAAGAATACAATACAAAAGATACCTCGTGGGAGTATATCTTTTCACAGTTGGAATAGTTATACATTTCAACAGCGAACATGTATTCTATTCTCGCGATCGAACGAATAAAATTCTATATATACCTATAGCTTTATTCTGAACTTTGTTTCGATTGTCTTATAACTGTACGATAAGTGAATGAGAATCTTGATTATCCACACTGTGTGTTATCTGATGCGTATCAAAAGGTTCTAGGTGTGGACGAAACACAAAACAGGTATAAATGAAATTATCTCGATCCTCCAGTATCCGATTGCCATGATATCTTTTCTCTTACATCGGTGTTAATTTGCTCTTCTCTTGGCTTATTTACAAGCTATCAACGCCGCCCATAAGTACACCGTTTAAATCGTCGTGCCTGTAGGCTAATGTTTATTCAATACAATGTTGTGTTATCTGAACTCTCCTTTTTGTATATAGAAACAATAGTTACTAAGAAAACGCTGTATTTGTCTCGTTGATGGATGAGTGGCGAGTACGAATGTAGATATATCAGTATCTGATTCAATCTAATTGTATCAACTCATGATTCATTGTTCGAATAAATCAAATCATAAAAAATCTAACTGCATTAATTGAAAATTAATAAATGAAACGACATCTGAATGTATGCCAACCTCAATATTATATTTCGTTACCTTGACTAGGTCCATATGAGCGGCAGGAGGGGAAATCATAGAACGTTCTCAAGTTCATCATACATAAGTTTTAGTGTTTTACCTGTAGAGATGCTACCAGATATAAAATTTATGCATAGGTTTCCAATATTTGTTAAATAGTCGTTAAGAGTGGCAGATTGATAAGTCAATGAAAATAAGTAACATAATACAGGAAGTTCACATTTCGGCCGAATTTTAAACATTCCGATTTGTTCATCCAATAAGTAACGGTTTTACGAAATCATGATTAAAAAAAAAAAAAATTATTATAATAATGATGATAATAATCTTTTGTTTCTTGATTTTTTGCTATCAATTTACATAACTACATGTCATTAACTCGACCAATAATTATAATAGTTGTTATTAGCTTGAATAACACTGTTTTTCAATTTAGCAATTGTATATGAAACAAAACATCATTGCGGTATGCAATCTGATCCACAACCTGGCTCCTAGTTTAGCGAAATCAATTATTATTTCGTAAAACCAGCAGAACAACCTCGTCGTTGACGCGCCTCTGAATCATTTCGTAAAACCTACTGTAATATAATAGCTATTCTCTAAAATAAGTCAACATCATCATTCGAAGAGGCACAATTGTAAAACATACGTTTGTTTTTGCATAATCGTTCAGTATTTATACCCATTTTTTCTCATTACAACCCTTGAAAATATTATTTATTCAAGTTTTAAAAAACATATTTGAGTTCAAACTTCCAAGTGCTGTAAGAATCAAAAGTAATAGCTCAACAAATTTCTAGAAAATGTATGACTTTTAAAACTTCTGATGTACATAATTAACATATAGATCCAATATTTTCAAGTATTTCATCCAGGAGATTTTATCCAATCAATTCTTGTCGTTTAACAAGCGAATATTTCGTACAGTTGCTATGGCAACAAGTTAACCAAGCGATAGTTGGCAGAAACAATCAGGATTAGTATGTAGATAGATTTTTTTATTGAACCTTGGAGAACGACTTATTTCACGGCGAATTATTTAAACACATCACATTCGTTCATATTTCGTTTTTTATTATATAAGGTTCTAGTATTTTTCGAATAGCCTATAATATAAATATATTATATGAGATTATATTCGTGTTCAACTTTAATCCTCTTGACACGTATCAAATGCCCTCAGGTGTATCATGTGATTTAAGGCGATAGAGTAGCGGGGTTCGATGATTTATACTGGCAGGTTATGCATTCAATTAAACTTAATTAAAATCAAGTAAAATTAAGTACACTATGTATGGAGGATATTAGGGTAACGCTCTACCTGAGATCTATGTGGAATAATGATCGACGGTGAATTGGGATGAATTGATACCCGGTACTATGATGGGGTGATGGAGGATGGGGAAGGGTAGGCCCATTATAAAATCGTTATCTTTTTCGTGTGGATATCAGACTTGTGACTTGTTTGGTATAGGCCCTACTACTGGAGTACTTCTTGAGAGGTGTTGAAAGCTTGTTTTATCTCAGTTTCTTCTATCTGGCTCAACTTTATAGAAATATTACATGGATTTGAAAAAAAAACAATGAATTATTACCGAAATGGGTGGTGGGAGATGGGAGAAGTATTGAAGAATATGGAATGTATGGAAGCATTCGTGACTTCTCCGCAGTGTCTCGATCCACTCGATCTACAGTGAACTTTACTCGGACAATTCTAGCTCTATTGATTTTAATAAGTGCACCACTGATTCAATAATAATAATAATAATAATAATAATAATAATAATAATAATCTTTATTCAATTGAGCATAGTGTTGTACAAGTCAAAAAAAATGTACAAATGTGCTATAGAATGCGTCAAATCAAATACAATATGAAATATAATATGAAATACAGAAAATATATGAATATAATATGTGTCAATATATAAATGAAAGATTATGCTGAAATGAAGTCGATTTGATTAAATTTGATTATTGTAATTAGATATTTTGGCAATTAATATATGTATTTTTCAATTTAAAATGTTCAACAGTCTCCTGTAGCAGCGGTATATTCAAGCATGTTTATATCTCTCCATGAAAATACTTGATCCGTATGTTATCTATCAGACAGCATAGGCCTACAGGTGATGTTTATTCAGCGTTCAGCTTAGAATGCAACCAACTCGTATATGTGACGAGAAAAGGGGAAGTAAATGTTGAAAATAACTTCTACTCCAGACGGTGCAGTGCGTAATTTGACAGTAAGTGTGTGTTGCTCTCACTCTCTCACTCTTCCCTACGAGTGACATGTATTTTTAGCCACCAATTAGTTAATAGTATGTTATTTATACTCCATGTGACAGCAACAACATGCATGGCTTTCTTGAACCTCAACTTCTTCTAAGCCGACATAAACGTACAAGACAAGTGGATCTAATATTTCACGCTTTTTTCAACTTTCGAATGTTTAATTGCTTACAATATACGTGCCATGCTGGTCGCTATAGCTATAGGCCCCAAAGCCATTTTATTGCCATACCGGTATAATATGTGCTAGGTTAAAAACGTTTAATTAAACGCTATAAAATGGAGTTGAGGTATTTCTTTTCGTTGGCATTTCTAAAAGACACGTATTTTCCGCCTATTTTATATTGCGTTTTACACGATGTGAACTGAGCAAAACTACTTTTGAACATTATCAAATATATCTTTCTTCTGAAAAAGGCATACATTTGTGATGTATTTGCGATCCATGCAAGAAGGGGTAGTATTTGAGGGTTGGTACGGGGTCGTTGACCTGAATGCCTCCCGACTTGTAAGATGAAAGAAAAGGAAGCCAGTCGATGTTCCCTCGAGCTTGCGAGTGGTTTGGTGTCTGTGTAAGACTAACTTAAATAAAGCGTTAAATATAGCGTGTAATAATAAAGTTATTTATCCCTCAATCATAACACAAAGAATGTTACATTGGTGACAGCGGCGGAAATAATATAGATCCGATCAAATACAAACAGTGAGTATCGAGTGTTCTACTCTCGCGCGTTTTTTTATTATATTTATTTCTGTGACTGGACCTGGGTGATTTTACATAGTATTAGTGGTTCGTTGTATACAGTTATGAACAATAGTGCACTATTTCGCGCGTTTATTAGAAATTCTTCTTCGTGTAACACGGTTGTAGCGTCTATTATCGCTTTTCAGAACTGAAAGACCAGAATCCGCGAAACTAAAATCTCCAGTGGCGTAGTGTCGGGTACTATATTTCGTGTGTCAGCGGCGCGAGGTCCGGTAATCTATTAGAGACTGACATTGTCACGAGCAGTATTTTGCCAATTGAATCAAAATATTACCAGCGAAGGTTCAAGACTATTTATAAGAATATACATCATGTCAGCTGTTATGCCAGAAAAGTTTAGCGGAGGTAACTGGCCGGATTATCTGTTACAATTCAATTTGGTTGGTGAGCTGAATGGATGGACAAAGGAAAAGAAGTGCTTGGTTTTAGGCATTAGTTTGAAAGGTAGTGCTCTGGCTGCCTATAAAGGCATTCCGCTAGCCACTCGTCAAGACTACGATGCGCTCACCTCTGCTTTGGAGAAGAAGTTTCAGCCGGTCGAGAGAGTACACCTAGAGAAACTTTTGTTCTCTGGGAGAAAATGGGAGAAAGGAGAGCCATTAACCACTCTGGCGTCCTTCTTCAATGACCAAGTGACGAGAGCCTACCCATCGCTGCAATCCGATGCGCAGGCAGAACTCGCTCTGGATCGTTTCGTCGATGCCCTACCAGCAAATATTAGGTTACTGGTACGTCAAGGAGCGCCAACCAGCATCGAGACTGCACTTAGCGCGGCAATGCAACACGAAGCTGCTTTGGAAGTTGAAGCTACATCTCGGATCACCCCCAGCGCAGTACATTCAATTGGTGGTGAATACGCAGGCTCAGAGGCAAACAACGTCTCCTCAGTAACAAGTCCAAGTGCATTGGAGTTGATGCTCAAGGAGAACGCCGCTGCCATGCGAAGCATGACGTTAGCGGTACAAAACTTGGTCTCCACCCAAGAGAAACCACGTCAACAAGGACAACCGCAAAGACCTAGGACACGGGGTCCCAGAGGATGCTGGACTTGTGGAGAAGATGGCCATCGGCAGTCTACCTGCCCGAGGAACGGAGGCTATATCCAACCCGTTCAGTGGCAAGCACACTTTCCCCAACAGATTCTCCAACAACAGTTCCCTCCTAACTCGATCCAACCTTCAGCCGCATTATACCCGCAATTTTCTCAATATGTCCCCGCCCCTCCAATGTCGGGAAACGGCCAGAGGCCAGCCACGTAGTGGACTGGCCTTCAACTGAAATAACCTGTATGGAATCAGGTGTGATCAATACGGTGACGACTTCTAGTGCTGCTTATGTGAGAGGGAAAATTGGATCGATGGATATTCAAGTACTAGTCGACACAGGAGCCGCTGTTACACTTCTACATGAGGACGTTTGGAGGACGGCACTTGACTCCAGCAACTTACGTGAAGGAAATCACAAGATCGTCAATGCTAGCGGAGCACCCATTGCGACATACGGAGAGCTGGATGTCAGTTTGACTATTAATGGTGAGGAGTACATTCATCCAATGATCGTAACAGGTAATATAACTCAACTTTGTCTGTTGGGGGCGGATTTCTTGCGAAAACATTCTGGAGACGTGCTGATGTCGTCAGAGCAATTAAAATTGGGAAAAACTTTGACAGCATTAAGCGGACGACAAGAACAACAGATATGTCACGTGACAGTTAATGAGACAACTGTTGTCCCGGGGGGACATGAGATGCTCATCAAGGGCAGACTCTCAGAAATGATGGGTGAGTACGGTATTTTGGAACCATCACCATCATTTACAGAAAAACATGAACTTTTGGCTGCCCGTGTCCTGGCTCGTGGAAATATGGGAGATATCCCTGTAAGACTTCTCAACTCGTCAGATAAACCTGTCACCATCTACAAGGGTACCACTATTGGTGAGTTTTTAGAGTGGCTTCCGCCGTGTGAAGTTGCTGGTGTAGCAAACGACTTTGTCCAGCTGGAGTCTCAAGCATCGGTTTTATTCAACGTGGACTCTTCACACTTGTCGCGGGAAGAAGATAAAAAGTTGAAAGACCTCCTGGATTCATACCCGGATGTTTGCTCTTGGACCCCTGATGATCTAGGGAGGACGTCACTTACCTATCATCGCATTGATACTGGAGATTCTATACCTGTACGCCAACCTCCAAGAAGAGTCCCCATTCACCGTCGGGAGGAGATGCGAAACGTTGTGAACAAGATGCTGACTCATAACATCGTTCAGCCATCGACGTCCCCATGGTGTTCTCCGGTAGTCCTCGTTAGGAAGAAGGATGGGTCCGCCCGATTCTGTGTCGACTACCGTCGGTTGAATAGTTTGACCAGGAAAGACGCGTATCCTCTTCCTCGAATTGAGGACATGTTAGACTCACTTTCTAACGCGAGACTCTTCTCAACCCTAGATTTAACGTCCGGCTACTGGCAGTGTGAAGTTGCCCCGGAAGACCGTCAGAAAACAGCCTTTGCCACTGGTGATGGGGGTTTGTTCGAATTCAGAGTTTTACCATTTGGTGTTTGCAATGGGCCCAGCACCTTCCAAAGACTTATGGATGTCGTCCTAACTGGACTACAATGGCACACCAGCATGGTATATCTTGACGACGTCATTGTTTACGGTCGGGATTTTGAGGAGCACTTGAGTCGACTTCAAGAGGTGTTTGAACGACTAAGGGGAGCCGGCTTGAAGATTAAGCCTTCCAAGTGTAGATTGCTGCAGCCTGAAGTGCCATTCTTGGGGCATATAATTTCATCAAAGGGGGTGGCCACAGATCCCGCTAAGACGGAGGCGATTGAGAAGTGGCCTATACCCAAGACTGTTGAAGAACTTCGAGCCTTTCTTGGTACTACCTCGTATTATAGAAGATTCGTGGGACAATACGCTACCATCGCAGCACCGCTTCACCGGCTAACTCAGAAGGGAGTCCGCTATTCATGGGATGAAGACTGTGATGATGCGTTCAAGAAGCTTAAGGCCAGGTTAGTAACGAGCCCGATATTAACTTACCCAAATCCAAACTTGAGTTTCATATTGGACTCGGATGCTAGTAATACTGGAATAGGAGGTGTCCTAAGTCAAGTCCAGGACGGCCAGGAGCGCGTCATTGCCTACTTCAGTCGTTCACTGACAAAAGAAGAGAGGAGATATTGTGTCACTCGCCGAGAAATGTTGGCGCTCGTAAAATCAGCTCTCCATTTCCGGCATTATCTCTATGGAAAACCATTTCTGGCCCGCACAGACCACAATTCTCTTCGTTGGCTCCAGTCGTTCAAGGAGCCTGAGGGGCAGGTAGCTCGGTGGTTAGACCAGCTTGCTGGATTCGATTTCAAGACACAGCATCGTCCGGGAAAGTTGCATGGCAACGCGGATGGCTTGTCAAGAATTCGAGAAGAACAACAGGCAGCAGCAGTCACCAGTACCTGGGCCCCTCAGTGGGGGTCAACTGAGCTGAAGAAATTGCAGCGAGAAGATGCTGCTATCGGACACATTGCAAAGTGGCTGGACGCTGGTGAAAAACCACCCCACAATCAGGTTTCACCTCACGGTCCCGAGGTCATGAGTTTATGGGCTCAATGGAGTCGTATCTCTCTGATAGATGGGTTATTGTATCGACGATGGGAGGAGGAAGACTTACCGGACAGGCTTCAGTTAATCATACCAAGAGTTTTGAAATCGGAAGTCCTGAAAAGTCTCCACACCAGCAATGTCGGGGGTCACCTTGGATTCCAGAAAACCTTGGAGAAAGTTAGAGAGAGATTTTATTGGCCGGGAATGCGAGATGACGTTGATCTGTGGTGTAGACAGTGCACAGGATGTGGGAGCAGAAAGGCACCAGTACCTAACACGAGAGCCCCTCTTATTAGTTATCGTACGGGGTACCCATTTCAAAGAGTGTCACTGGACATTCTTGGTCCATTGCCTCTCTCCCCTCGAGGAAATAAATACATCCTTGTGGTAGCCGATCACTTCACGAAGTGGACAGAGGCGTACGCTTTACCAAATCAAGAAGCTGCGACTGTGGCAGAGAAGCTAGTTCAAGAATTCGTTTGTCGTTTTGGTGCCCCAGTTGAGCTACACAGTGACCAGGGGAGACAATTTGAATCTCATCTATTTCAAGAGATGTGCCGCCTGCTAGGAGTGGTGAAAACTAGGACATCGCCATACCACCCACAAGCAGATGGAATGGTGGAACGTTTCAACAGAACACTACTTGCAATGCTAAGCCAATTCGTGAATGAGCGTCAGACGGACTGGGATGCCATGCTGCCACAAGTCATGATGGCTTACCGGTCGAGCCAGCACGCCTCCACCAAGTTCAGCCCATATTTCATGTTGTTTGGCAGGCAAATTCAGCTACCTCTGGACGTTATTTTTGGTACTCCTGAAAAATCATCGAAGAACGAAACATCGTACGTCCAAGGCTTGCGCGAGACATTAGCGGCGGCTCACCGTACAGCTCGGGAAAACCTAGGAAAAGCCCAAGAAACCCAGAAGGCGAGCTATGACCGCAAATGCTCAGGTCAACCGTTCAAAGTCGGGGATAAGGTTTGGCTGCTCAACACTGCAGTAAAGCGGGGACAAACGACAAAGCTTCATCGTCCCTGGAAGGGACCTTATGTCATCAAGAAGGTTCTGTCTGATGTGACCTATCGGATTCAGGCTCTCTGGCAGGGAAGGCGAGGGAAACGAGACGTTGTCCATTTCAATCGCCTGAAGCTATACGAAGCCCAGGAGGAAGGAACCGATGTGGTACCAGATGCTCATCAACAAGCGACGCCTAGGCCAACAACTCCATTCAGGCGAGAAACAGAAGCGTCTTCAGAAGAAGAAGTGCGGCCTTTCTGTTTAGTCACACTTCCTGACGTAGACAACGGCGACCATCTGAATCTACCTGATCCGGATCCCGAGATCCCTATTGTTGTTGAGCCATCTCCGGATAATCAACTACCAGAGTTACTAGCGTCTGCCCCGCATGAAGATGTTGCCGGGGAGGAAATATTGCAGCCGCAAGGGCCAAGAGTGCCTTGGCGAGATGGAGCTGCGGGACCAAACCATCAAGCAGCGGAAGTGGTGGAGAGGATGCCACCACGATATCCAATGCGCAGCCGGACGCAGCGGATATCCTACCAAGCGGGGTTTTAGTTTAATCCTAAATTTTACTTGTAATAGAGACAGTTAAGACACGGGTCGTGTCTTGTTCACAGGGGGGGATAATGTGATGTATTTGCGATCCATGCAAGAAGGGGTAGTATTTGAGGGTTGGTACGGGGTCGTTGACCTGAATGCCTCCCGACTTGTAAGATGAAAGAAAAGGAAGCCAGTTGATGTTCCCTCGAGCTTGCGAGTGGTTTGGTGTCTGTGTAAGACTAACTTAAATAAAGCGTTAAATATAGCGTGTAATAATAAAGTTATTTATCCCTCAATCATAACACAAAGAATGTTACACATTTATATATATATATATATATATATATATATATATATATATATATATATATATATATATATATATGTATATATATATGTATATATGTATATATATATATATATATATATATATATATATATATATATATATATATATATATATACATATATATGTATATATACGGTAGTGATGATACAATTAGTTCAGATCCATGCGAGAAATCACTTTTAAATCCAATTTGTGTCAACTTTTGTACATTTTATACCACAAACCAACATTAGGCAACGCTATATGCATGCTTTCAAAACGGTAATTCATATAAAAAAATAGCTTTTGCACTTGCCACACGAATAGTGAAACAATCGTCATCTAGATTACCAAATTTGATCACAAAAGTAGTTCAATAGTTTGATTACTCAGGTCCGGTATTTCCAAGTCCAGTTAGACCTAATCTGAGAGTTTGTGAAAACAAATAGTGTGGGTTGATCATGGTGATAACTAGCCAGTTAGAGCTTTATAATATATACCATTTACCAAAGAATATTAGTACCATCTGGTGAATGGCTATCCTCATTGGTGATTACGGCGGCTTGTAGTAGTATTTTAACGCCAATTACCTATACCAGTAAAATTAGAAAAATACCCCAAAATATAGATGAGAATATATTTTCGGTCATCTGAGCGACGTAAAGTTCCATACTTTTTGTCATCTGCAGTTCCGCAACCTTAACCCTTACCTTAACCACAATTATACCATATCGTCGAACTCGATTTATACTTCAGAGCCATGATATGCTACCGCAGAAACGGAAAAAGGAAACACGGGGTGATGCTCATATTAAATTTAGCATTAATTTTCAGAATTTCTTCTCCCTATCCTTCCTCTTCTTTTCTTGTCCTCGCAGTTCGTTCGTGGAAGCGTTCACTAAGGGGCTGATTTCATATTAGACGGTCACTGTGTATTTTTCAGTGCGACGCCAAGTCCGATAAATGTCTCTAAAAGACGTCTCCGATATGTCAATATGTGACGAACATTGATGGTGTTAGATCACTTCAATATTCTATATTTTCCTGCATATTTTTGTGAATTTTGAATATTTATTCCATGTTATGAAATATAATTATTACTTGATAATAAACTCCAAACATTGATATGCACTAATTGCTTTTCAAAATTATGTTTTCAAATGAAAATATCTTGTGATTCATTCTTGATGGTTATTCGTTATTGCAACCCTTTAATTTCTTTTTCAGAATTGAGCTGTTTCGTTTTTTTAGTTATGCATTTCTATCCGTTTAGATTATTATAATTGGTATGAGTTGTTTGAATTGATATAGGCCCAATAAGAAACACTGATAGTTAATAATGATATTATTGAAGTCTCAAGTAGAGTGCCACAACCAGCCATGGAAACATTGACATTTTGACAAATCTAAACATTATCTGGACCGATCTTGCTTGTTCTCTATAATTTAAATCTTCCTTTTCACAGCCTCTCTTGGGTCCACATTTCCAAAGCAGTGAACACAAAAAAATACCAAGCCATTTGTCTGTCAACGAACTAGCTAGTGAAGCTACACTGTTATTTGGTTCTTTGTTTCGAATCTCTTGATGCTACCTGAACATTGTAGCATAACTCATTCGCGCCGCGAGACATATCGACTGACAAAACAATAGC
Organism: Brachyptera risi; assembly: GCA_964007535.1. NCBI lineage: Eukaryota > Metazoa > Arthropoda > Insecta > Plecoptera > Taeniopterygidae > Brachyptera > Brachyptera risi. Next base: position 41,917,930 of record OZ023328.1, read on the forward strand.
GGAGACAATGTGGCGCCTTGCGGTAGGCCATGGAGATTGCTTTTACCTTTTGAACAAGCCGACATTGCGAAGAAGACATTTATACGAGGAATTCGCATGCATTCAGTGGCGTGCATCAAGTATCATGATTGTAATATGTGGTATATCATTCTTCGTTTCCGTTTGCTGTACAGATGAAGAGCAGAGATGAAAAATTAGTATAATTGAGGTTTTCTCGAAAACCTTTTCTTTTGTCTTCATTTATGAATGAGAACATTTCAATATTGATTCAGCTTTGATTGTAGCTACTATATCAATATAATATTTAGATACAATATCGATTTTTAAACTCATTTCTATTTATTTCTATTTATACATTCCGGGTTTAACGACGCACTGTAATGATGACTGAGATATATTGGCGTCGTTGTTTGCATGATGAATGAGCTACACAAAATTATTCTATCCTTATTTCTGGATAGTGAAAAGGAGGAGAAAGGATCTGTAGGTAAAACCCAATATAGAAAAGAAGGAACCATCACATACTATGAACCTAAACGACGAATGGAAACCGCGAAAAAAACTCTTTCAAGATGATCGACCATGGCGATAATCGAACTCTGGTCTCCTAAACAACAGTTAAGCCACTGGTCTAGTTGGCAAGTTTTTGTCCCGCAAATTTATTCAACTAAGAATAACTGAAAATAAGATACATGCATGAGGCTATGTTTGAACGCACGTATAAGATCCGATTATTTTTTACCTTTTATCTTTCACTACATTAGTCGTTTCCTAGACTTGCGATTTCATCTCTCTCTCTCTCTCTCTCTCTCTCTCTCTCTCTCTCTCTCTATATATATATATATATATATATATATATATATATATATATATATATATATATATATATATATGTATATATATATATATATATATCTATATATCTATATATATATATATATCATAGTATATATATATATATATATATATCATAATATATATATATATATATATATATATATATATATATATATATATTTATATATATATATATATATATATATATATATATATATATATATATATATATATATATATATATATATATAAAAATAATATTTGCAATATGTGCGCACGCGACCAACAGGTGATGATAAACACTGGTTTTCACACTTGTAATTAGCGCCACTAGCAGTTGTCAGGCGCTCTGCCAGAGAGTGACATCTGCGCTTCCGGGGGGATGCTGTGTAGGCAAGTCAGACTTGCAAGTTGGATACTGAATTAGACCATCCTATTTTAATAGCATCACGTATTCCTACCTAGTCTTATACTCACTTTACATGTATGTATATTTATAAATAACTACACGGAATGAACGTAGAATGCATGGGACATTCATCAGTCATGCTTTTTCCCTGAAAGTATTTCAGACTGACTGGAAGATACCATGTTTCTATAGTTATATATAGGCCTTTTTCTGTCAATCTCTGTGTTTTGTGTTTGGTCACGCAAGAAAATTAGGAACAAACTTTTCTCACCTTTTTGCAAGAGTAGAATTATAGAAATTCCTCATCAGTTCTTGTCGCCTAACGATATAAGGTAGTATTAGAAATTGTGACGTAAAATATAGATCTGACCTTTTTTCTTTAAAAAAGATGGTATCATATATATATACATATATATGTATATATATATATATATATATATATATATATATATATATATATATATATATATATATATATATATTAAATACGCAAGAATACAAGAAACTTCACGATTTTAAGTCTCCATAGAATAGTAAAACACCATACTAATCTATTCACATACCTAAAAAGAAAAGATAAAAAGCAGAATATTCAAAATCATGTGGTCATGCTCTAAAAAAATAAAATCAAGGTGCACATTCATTCGCTCGCTATCACTGTTGCATTATTCCCAATAGAAAATTGTGTACCGATTGACTTCACTGACGTTTCAAACCATTAATTAAAGAATACTTTGAATTCGTAAATATTGAAAGAAAATTGAATAAAGTTCAGTAACAGTTATCCCATCTTCATTTCCATTTCATGCTCCGCCGCTGAACGTGATAGTAGTTCATTCTACTGCTGCTGCACGAAGTTGACTTTAAAAAAAAAATTCTATAAATTGCCTATACAAATACACTTGTATCAAAGCTCTGATTTCTCGATAGCATTTTGTATACATTGTTCAAGTGATGGGCAATTCGAAATGAATGCGGTCCACTCTTTTGAAGTTACAAGTCACAAAGATTTAGACTCTTGAAACCCTAGAAGCTCTCGACAATTTCCCATTGTCTTCCGAGATACATGAGTCACAGTTGTTGACTACGTTTTCACAGAATGCACAATGGAAATTTCGTTTTCTGGGCCTGTAATGAAAAACTGTAATGAAGAAATCAATAGTGGATGTTAAACGTGCTGTATGAATTCCTTCAACTTCATTGATACATATTATTTGTAGCTATAGTTGGAAATTATAGCTTAATGTAACTTATTCTATTGCTGTCATCAAGCCAAATGTATCTTTCAAAACTCTATATATTATGATAGCAATCATGAGGTGGAAATTTGTGAAAGAAAGTTGTGATAATACTCGTAATTTTGTAAAACGGTTCAAATTACTGAACGATAGTAATACTAGAATGCACTGACATTTGATACCAATTGATTAATTAATGATATACACTAGGAAAACGTGGGATTCGCGTTGTGAGATGAGCTTAGAAGTATGGAAATCTAGAATGAAAAATAACTTGTCAGCTCGATTTACATCTACGGACCTTGGATTACTTCAAACGTTCAAAAACCTCACCTGCAACTTGTTGATATTTATAGTGCTGCAACCTGTCGCATATACACTTTGCAAATCCATTTGATCCAAATATTCAATCAAATGTACGCTTTTATTGAGTTTTCTTTGTCATTTCTCATCCGATTATTGCAAAAATCTCTGAAAAGGTATATAATAGTATTGTCAATATTCGGTGAAAATTTTAGGGCTTTTGAAAATTCTTGTTTCCAAGTATTTTTCCTCCGGGTTATCCTCATGAGGATTTTTCAAACTTTCCGATCATTTTCCGGAAAACCTTCTGACCTTCTGAATGACAATCCCAGCCTATTCTAGTAAGACAGAAATACGTATAAAAATTTTCAAGTCGATAGATATTTTTTCCTGACCTGTGTGCCGCGTACAAAATTACAAAAAAAAAACAACATAAAAACCAAGCCCATTTTTTTTCGGTATGTGAAATGGGATCTTCGCTACGCTCATCTAATGACGGTACTTGATTGACCTAACTTCTCATGCTTCCACTATATATGAGCTTACATTGTTGCGTACTGAAGAAAGAAATGTTAATGAATTATTCAAATTATTGTTCTACTGAATGATGTGCATATGTATTATTCTGTTAGAGAGTATACCGCAACTAATTTTAGGTACCACAGTCACGTACGCGTATACCTCATATAAAATGCGGTCCATTGTAGGAAATATTATCTGTGATCAGTTACATGCTTCGCATTAAAACATCAAAGTGCATGTCCGTGGTGGTATAGATGGGTCTATTTTGCATGTATATCCTTGTTCAAGAAACAAAAAAATCTACCATTATATAAAAAAGACAAATATCATCATTCAATTTGTATGACTGGTATTCTGAGGTTCAATCATTGTGGGGGGAGAGATTTACGATTCGAAACACAACCACATCTTACAAAAATACTATTTGCTCAAAGTTGCGTGTGAGCATCTGTACAATCGTTACTGAATAACATAAGCATAAGCATAGAAATCGAAATTCCTATTCCAAATGAATGTAAGCTGGAATCGAAATCGTAATTAATATTTTCAGATTATCTTGAGTATTGTAATACATTCTTCAATGAGTTACTTGATTTTCTGTTTTCAATTATTCACAAATTAAATCTAAGTATACGCATTATTCCAATCACTTCTAAACGAACATCATTTGTGGATAATTTTTCAAGATGTGAACATGGAGGCTGTCGTAGGAAAAATTAGAATATCCAAAATAATTCAAAGGGTAATAAGAACGTACCGGTAATCAAATTTCAAGAGTAATTCAATGAAAATTCGGAGTTGAAATTAAATTGCTTCTGTAAGTAAAATGGCTATCAAAATGAATGATTTTAGAAATTGAAATCGAAATCGATATGTACCCAGAATATTTTTTCTATCAATTCAAGACGGAAGCGAAAGTTGAATAGAAAAATGTTTCACTTCGAGTCCCTGCCTACGCCGTTGATTGGATCTATAAATCACTAGACTGATCAGGGTATGTGGTTTCGAAGTAAAATAGTGAATTCATATATTTTTCATCATTAAGAGTCCATGGCAGTCGATTTAGCGAAATATCAGTTTTTTGATGATAACTTTTGAACCGTATGAGATATCAAAATTCTAATACACGAAAAACACAGACAACCATAATGGCTCCAAGATGATATAAACTATAACTATTCAAGTCATGTCGCATAACTGTCAAGCGTATACAGCTAAAAAACACATTTTTAGCTGTATACGCTTGACAGTTATGCGATATGACTTTAATATATATCGTTAATATATATATATATATATATAAATATATATATATATATATATATATATATATATATATATATATATATATATATATAAATATATATCGTATAATATACGATAACTTATATCGTATTGAGTTTATTAAAATTATCTGTGTTTCTCGCGTGTTAGAATTTTGATATCTCATACCACTCAAAAGTTATCACCAAAAAACTGATATTTCGCTAAATCGACTCCCGTGAACTCTTAAGTGGTGCGATATTTGTGTGCGTAGAATTATAATGATGGATTTACATGCACAAATGGTGGAATTGAAATCTAGCATAGAGTATCAAATTATATAAACTTGGCTCCTCCACTAAAAAAAAATACGAAGTAGTTATTGTGGTTTTTTAAACCCCAGAATGTGAGTGTACTAATAATTATCATTGTTTCCAGATTTTGATACAATAGCATTATTTCGTGAGATTCGTTTTTTCCATCATCTGATTCTACATTCCATATTTTCCATCATTTAAATCACGATTATATACATTGAAAATTATTATTCCAGATTTAAAATATAGATTATAAATCAATTGAAATTCAGCATTCTTCACTCCAAACTTCAATACAAGAACATTGACGTGTAACTCAAGAACGATTTTACACTCACTCTCCGTTTTCGAATTCATTTTCTTGGAATACTCTGTCTAAAATTCTTCAAGTTTCAATCAGTGCTTTGAATGCCGAAGTAGTTCTACTCGAGTTGTTGACATTCCTCTACATTGTGTCTGTTGGCCAGCGTCTTGGGCTTGAATAATAATGTCTCTAGTCTCGACCAGTAGTATAATATCATTGGTCTCACTCGATGCGTTCTAGGCACGTTGCAGAGGCATGTGCGCGAGTGCGGTCATGTACTGTCACAGATGAAGGAAAACCCTCTATATGTGGCACCGTACTGAAACGAGCGGATCAATCTCTGACGTAATGGATATTCATTCAGGAGACTGAGGTTTGATTCCTTCATAGTCAACAATCCTCAAAGTTTTTATTGTGGTTTTTCTCCGCGCTACCGTCGAAGTGAATATTGGGACGATACATTTTCCAACCTTTTCTTTACCTTTTCTTTTCTTTACCTTTTTTTCACCTTTTCTTTTACCTTTTTGCAGGCCTTTTCCAACCTTTTCACTGAATCATCTCAACTTCTCATTACCCCGTTAATCATTCACCGACGCCGTACGATTGTAGTCGTCATTCTAGTGTGTCGTTATTTAAACCAACACTATAAAAATAAGTATAGAATAATGGACGTAGTCTGTATCATCCAAAATTAGGTAACAATATCTCAATTTAATCAGATAGAACGCTACGTTCGCTGTGGGCCTATTTGCATTGTAGATATAAATTAACTTCTACGAAAAACGCGGGCTAATACCTCCATTGTTTTTTGTAATACCTCACCAGGAGTCTTTTGAGTTTCTTTTTTCACCGTTTAATCGAACGATTTTCTGAGAAATGTAAGATGATATTTTTCAAAACTCCACCAAGCAGGGAAAATTCTTGAATGAATTATCACATTTCTGATGGAATGTTATCATATTGAGCCTACTGGAAATCTTTTAAACTTCAGAAAAAAGAGTATGCTCAAAAGTCATCATGAGACGCTTATATTCTTCAGTCGGTTATTATACAATATATTGAATTCGTTCCATAAATATCTCTATACGCATACTCATAAATGGAATTCTAGATACGTTCTTTGTACGGATGTCTATTATTGTTTTACGTAGCTGACCGTACTTGCAAGAGCACGTGATCCTTTCTTGATGTGAACAAAATGCCGACAAAACATCAAGCAGAAGTGCATAAAACAATAGCTTGTCCATGTAGGGCTATCTCATTATAGGCTCTCTGTTGGCATTGTCCATACTTGGCATCGAGTTGTTTATATCCCTCACTATAGCAACTAGAAACTGTTTTGGTAAACGACCAACGAAGACATAGCACTGATCTTAAATATTAATTAAGGGAGCGGAGCAAATCGTTACACACTATACATGAATTATTTATAGTGTTACTGATTTGAGTGCAGTACAAAAATAATGTCAACTTATTCACTTTTGATTATTCTAGTCAAGTTTTTATTTATTTTTTTGTTCACCGTGCGCCTACATGTTTTTTTCTTTTTTAATAGCATCGAAACTTATACAAAATCAATTGTTCTCCAATTGAGGCTTCGGATAAAAGATAGGATTGTTTGGACGGAATACCACAAGGGCGATCTTACCACTCCAAAGAATAATGAAAAATAAGATTATCTATGCACCAAACAATCAATCTTGAGGTATCGTGGTATATAGTTTCAGGAATAGAAAAATATTCAAAAAAAGTCTGGAATTTTCTCATGATCTTGATCTTCTTCCCTCTTTTCAATTAAATATAAAGATCTTTCCTAATTATCATTTGGAAAAAATATATTTCACACTCTTTGAGTAACCTCTCGTATCATAATATTATATTCTTCCAAATAATAAAATACGAACACTCAAGTGTTGCTTTTATCTATTGATCTGATTCCAAAACATAGCTGCCTTCATCTTTCATATAAACAGCGTTCAACTTGCATGTTACCCGTCGTGTGCCATAACATTTCTTGTAAGTAACTGAAATATAAACAAATTAATATCAATATCCATCTCCTTTAGCGGCTCTTTGGTATCATGTCATCAGTCAGTTTGTTTATAAACGTGCCGCAAGATGCACCAGTTACGTTCAAGATGACGCTGTAAACACGTTGTAATGTGGTGGTTAGCGTATCCCGAAGACAGAAAATGATACTTTGTGGCAGGACACATATACTTTTTTTCATTAACCTCGAAAACTTGACACAAAAGTGAAACCATTGTTTTGCTATAAAGGCAAAGGATGAAAGTTCAGGTTTGATTGTACGGGGCACCACAAGGGCGATCTTACCACATAATACAGCTAATTATAAAAATTATACTGATAACAATTCAAAGTCGTGCTGGGAAAAAAGTTTCCAATCTCTTTTCAGATAAGGTTCTCTCTTTAGACACATTCTATCGGAATTTAAAGGGTTAAGTAGAGGGCCTACACTGTATTGACATTACTGTTGAAATATCAGATTTTTTGGTATAACTTCCGAACGATATGAGAGTATATCATTCATAATTCTAATCCGTAACAAAATCGAAGTGCGCGATGCCGAATGGGGACAATAGCTTTCTAAGAACAACAGAAGAACAGAACAACAACATTTGTATCCGTTTCTTTGATATAATTACATTTGGGGTGGTGAGAAGGCCCTTGTAGTGTTTTCAATTCCATCTTGTTATCTTTCTTTGGTTTCAATTGGGGAACAATCTCTTTGTATCATGCTTTAGATAAAAGATGAAATAATAAATGTAATATAAATCCCGATAAAATAGATGTGGGATAATACAAAAATCATACAATACAACCTTGATGTAAAACCAGAGTATGCCAGTGCGAAACGAGTCCCCGACTATAGTCCCGCATATGACGTTGTCTTTTTCACAGTTCACCGTTCAATTTGATAATAAACTAACTTACTTGATGTCATCTAGTTCAGACTGCGCAAACTGAACTTCATTTTCGTACACGAAGATTCCATACCCACAAAGGTTATATCGTACATTATAAGTAGCATCTCTTTTGATTGCAGACTTATCAAGTATTCTACGTGATTGTCAAGGCCGCTATATCTCCTCGTCCCGCCAACTGGATCCTCGAGCGCTCATTGGACAACGTCACCTACTACCCGTGGCAGTATTACGCGCAGACGGATGAAGAGTGTTGGACGAGATACGGTATCCAGGCAACGAGGGGAAAACCGGCGTACAAGAGTGATTCGGATGTCATATGTACCTCGTACTATTCGAAACTCAACCCTTTAGAAGGAGGCGAGGTGAATTATCCATATTTGATTTCATTCCAGTTGAACACTATTTTTACTTCTTTTGTACACCTTTAACATTTCGTGAATGATGAAATGATTAATTAAATGTCAATTGAAGTCCCATGTTAGTCCAGAATCTAGATAAAGATTGGGAGTACTTCTGCAATCATAACCAAAAAGGTATATAAGCCAATAACAAATTTTGGTACCATCCTCAGCAATCGATAAGCCCACATGAGAGAATCACACATCGAACGTGTAGCAGTGTTCTTTCCTCACCGTGGCATCACTAATAAGGTTTCCTTCTTCTACCACGCGTCTAGACCCATGATACACCCATTTCAAAATTTACCCGTCGTTAACGTTTTTGACATGCGAAATGGGAAAGATCACTAATTATATGATATCCAGAATTATAGTACATATCATATTTCAGTAGTCTTTCCAAGAGATTGCTTTCGAAATATTTCAGTAAACCCTTCTTCTTTTCGAAAATTTTTGATAATATCAAACTTGAATGACAATATTATAGGTGATATGTTATATTTCTGATGAGGAGTAAGAAGCAAACTATGAGATATCGTTAAAACAACAGAAAACTACGTGTTATAGATTCACACGTCACTGGTAAACGGTCGCGCAGGCGCTAACGAATCCAGCGCGGAGCTGCGCAACTTTACGCTGGCGCGCTACGTGAGGCTGCGCTTGCAGAAGATCCGCACGCTCAACGCGGAGTTCATGTCGCTGTCACCAGAGTTGGACGATGCTACTGTCACCAGACGCCTGTTTTACTCCATCAAGGATATCAGCATCGGAGGACAATGTGTTTGTTCGGGTCACGCCAATAAGTGTCAGCAGAATCCAAAACAAAGAGTAAGTATCTACCTTGACCCAGATTCTCAAAGAGTATTATCTTTAGGACGACTTAAGTTAGGTCCATTTTACTGGGTTAGGACCGATATTGGTCTTACTCTTTAGTTCAATTCACGAAAAGTCTTAAGAAAATGATCTTTACGATTTTGGGCCTAACTTTAAGACCAGTACAAAATTCAATCATTTAAAAAATATATTTCGTGTCTATTTGTTTTCAGCCTCCTTGTACAATTCTATCGAATTTACTATTAGTACATAAAACGAATCACAACGACTACGACAATGACACTGGCAAGATGAACGTCAATGACATTCTTACAGAATTCACAGTGTGTGTACGTCATTAAAGGTCTATTATTTGAAATTAAAAGTCGACTTATTTCGTACTGAATCTTAAATACACTCCAACTTGTAGGCCCATACTTTTATGCACGCAGCAGAACGGCAGAAGAATGCACGGACAACTAAATTATTGTAGAAACGTCGGTAATTGGAGTCAGAAACTGATTGCTGCAAAGAATATGATGTTCTGATAGATGTAGTTGTATTTCTAATTTCAAATCTCACCCTGAAAAGAAGCGACCCTCAAAATACAATGTCTTTAAACGGTGATATTTGTATAAAATATCTACAGAAGCTAACCTCCAGGTCACGTGGTTACAAGTATCTTACCCTGTCATATTCACTTCCATTGGTATTTGTTTTATAATCGGAACACCATGGCAAAAGTACAGAAATATATTTAAATTCAGCAATAAATCTTTTGAAGTGAACGCTATAGAGTAAATCCACTTAGTTGACAACTTGTTGCATCTGCATGGTATGAAAGATAAAATATTGTTAATACTGGACTTGTTTTTATTTGCCTCGACAGAATTACATTTAATGTTTTACGAGCGTGTATCTCAGCTCGTTACATGTCTGGCTTTATTATCATGTTTCTTTAGACTCTTTCTTATACCGTACTCTATTGCACTGCGAGAGATATTACTAGCATTTGAGTAGTAGTAAGTTCTTGGACATGCTGTTGGCGAATAGCGAGTTTCCGATCGTCTATCTTCACTATACATTAACACTAACGATCCTAGCTTCGGCTAGCAAACAATCAGTGACTCTCAAAGAACAAAATTGGAATATAATTACTTCTGAAATCTGAACGAAAACTAAAAAGTTTAGATAATGGTTATCGTTTGGTTCTCTTCAAGGCGAATCACCAAATGATAATAGGCCCGCCATATGGTTAGCCTTAATGAAGAGGAGAAAATTTGCTGACAATTATGATTGAACCATGCACTCAACGCTCATATAGTTTAAAAACTGTGTTTTTTATTTGATACATATTTGGATTTCCAGTTTGTTCAATTATGATATTTCATCCAGTCAGTCCTATTTACAAGAAATTGACAACTCATGATACTCTGCAAGTTTACTAAAATTATTACTCAACATTCTTCTATTCATCACTATTCTATCAACCAGTGTTGAATTCAGAGATTTTGTTGGGGGGAGCTTTTGTGTTGCCCAGGGGAGGCAAGGGAAAACCAATAAACAAGTTTATAAGAGAATACCCAATACACCTAGTACTTGATGTTTTTATCTCGGGGGAGCAAACGACGAGCTTTAATCTGAGAAAACTAGGAATCATCGTCTCAATTTGAGATTTCATTTCTTGATAACATCGAAACTTGATACAAAATCATTGTTACTCAATAATGATCGACATAACGGGGCACCACGAGGGCGATCTCACCACCCCAATTTCAGTTATTTTGATTTACTGTTCTCATTGGAACATTTTTCAATGTGAATGTTTTTAATTTTTCGTATCACGTGGTAATTTAGTGATTCATCCTGCTATGTCTAGTTTTGTAGGCATGAGATTTGTATCATATCAAACACACCTTTCACATTCATTAGATGTAAAAATGTATTTGTAATTTTTATTCACCGACAATACTGAGAGAAACCCATGGATCTCGCTCTTCCAAATTGATCATCGGCGATCGAGAGACAAACGCAATGATTGGATTATAGTCTATCAGTCTCCGGCTTGAGTACGTTTATTTTATGAACACTCTGTATAATAGCGTAAACATAGCTTTTCTCTTCAGTAACTCGTTGAGACAGAATTCTATTTTACATTTTGAAGCAATGATCTTGAGAGTCCACCCGCGTAAAAGATGTCATACCTGGGATTTAGGCTACGAATTTTTCGTTCGCGCGGTCAATCGGGTGCCGACCGACTTGAGTGTATTTTGATGCGTATTCTGTATTGGCGTAATCCTAGCTCAGTTCTTTACAAACAGAATGAAACAATATTCATGATTATATTTTTGAGACTTTTATCGTGAGAGTTCGCGGCATAAATGCTTACAAGTTAACGGACGCGAAAATTGTTGTCAAGTGTAGGAGGGTCAAACCTTTAGACCAAGAGGTCAAACCCTCCGACTCTTGAGCAAACAGCCAATAAGCTTATTAACTAAGTTAAAGGCCCATTCACAGCCAAAGTTAGGAGTAAACCTAAATTAAGAGCATCAAGGTTTACCCAACGATATTGTAAGTTCCTGCATGTTGAATACAAATTGACAACAATGTAAAAGCTACTGTCACCATGATCTCCTGCTTCTGCTATAAACAGGCCAACTTGAAGTCTGTTTCTTACTGCTAATTTTTTTGTGTGAAAAAGTAACATAAACACTTCTCTTCACTCTTAAAGTTGAGTTTACTTCTCATTTCGGTTGTGAATGGTCCTTAAAAACAAAACTCCTACGAAATGTTGATAATAAATTCAATACAACAATCTCCTCATTTTTATCTCTATTGTTGTTGTTTGACTGATTGAATCGCTTATTTGGTCAAGGCGGGCGGCAATTTAATGTAACAGAGAAAAAACGCCTTCTTAGCAAAGCGTGTTCAGATTATTAAAATCCAACTATTCAAAGTTTTTTTTTTACATTCTTGAAATTCTTAACAAAGAAGCAGACAACTTCTTGAGGAGACTCGAGTTGACATATTTGATACTAGGTTTGTATTTTTCGTTTTCGTTGGTCCGTTTTTCTATAAACAACCACTTTTTTTATTTCATTCGAAGAAAAATGCTGTTGAAGCTGTTTCGAATTGGAGAATATTTTTGAAACTGCATCAAAATACGCACATATTGAATTATTAATATCGTAGGGAATAATTTGATTAAATGATCATCCAGTATGTATGTGTAGTATTTATGTAGTATTTACAGTATTCCAGTATTTCCATTTTTCAGTAAAAAATGGTGATGATCTTTGGTTTGAAAGATACACCTGCTGTTGATTATGTATTTTTTCTGAACATCTTGGATAGAAACTAGACACTATCACAGGCTTATCTGTGATCTCATCATGCAGAAGTATGAAGATATCAGACTTGGCCTAATAGTAAAGAACCAAGAAGGACTGAAGGAAACAACACAAAAATCTAGCCAGAATGGGCGAAAAAATAACAGTCAATGTCGAATATTTTGTTCAAAGTTTTTTCGAAATTGTGGTGAATATCTATTTTAAAATTTAAATGTTTGATGTTCATTCTAAAAATTGCTCTAGAAGTTTGAAAACTCTACTTCAAATTTGTAGATTTTCATTGCTTAATACAAATGAAATCGTTATTATGTATTGGTAGGCCTATTGGTTCTGATTATAATTACTTTCAAAGTTCAAATACATTTCTAAAAATCAACATACAAAAAAAAAATCATACATTATTCATTATAATGTATAATGTATGTATAGGGATGTCTAAGAGAGAGATGGTTCAGTTATATACATCAATATTTGATAATGTTTTTTAGTTGGTTTCCAAGACTCCTGCACTTGGAAAATTAACTCAGAATTTGTATGGAATTTAAACAAAATAATGAAACACTTTATTCCAAAGTTTTACATAAATTGTATCAGCGGGTTTCAATAAAAAATTACGATTTATTTTTCCACGTCAATTGAAAAATTGTAAATCTATCAAAAAGAGCCACAGGTAAAACCAATTGGATCGCAAAATAATTATAATGATAAGAGTTTCATAATGAAGGTGTGTGGATAGCTTTCCATTAAATTTCATAAAAATATGCCTATAGCTCATCTTACAATTATACATTGCATTTTCCTAGAGAATATAATAAAATGTATGTTCAACATATTCCCATTTTCACAACTTTGTTGTTGTATGCTATTGCAGCGACCTCAGTGCGAATGTCAACACAACACGTGTGGTCTGTCGTGTGAACACTGCTGCCCTCTGTACAACCAGCGGGCGTGGAGGCCCGGTACGCCGCAGGATAGCGGCGAGTGCGAGGCGTGCCAGTGCCACGGACATGCTAACAGCTGTAGCTACGACAGCCGGGTGGAGGCCGAGGCCCTCAGCGTCGACACCAGAGGGGTGAGGCGAGGCGGAGGGATCTGCAATAACTGCACGGTGAGAAGACAGATCACTGCGCTAATTCGTTAGCGTGCGATGAGCATAGCCAAGACTTTCGTTTCAAGATGAAAAATCTGGCTTCGTTATAGATTTATGTAAGCTGAGTCCAAGATGAACAGGTCAATTTTGTTTCATCGCGCAGCATTCGGGCGTTCTCGGCCGTGCTCAGCCAGAATTTGTTAATTCTAGTTTCAAGTAGATCAAGTGGAAATGTGAACACGTGTTCTATCAAATGCACTCATGACGCAGTGGAAAGGTATTAAATTCTAGTGCGAGGTAACATGGGTTCGATTCCCATTCCACCCCACTCTACTTTTTTGTTTTGTTTGAAATATTATGTTATGGCTTTCATAAATCGTTCTCGTTGTATTGAATCTTTTTAGTTGTGTTTGCTTTCATTAATATTCTACTGCGCCCACACAATCACCATAAGAAGTATGACCAAGTATATCCGAGAATGCCTGTATGCCGCCTAGTGGTGCAAGGTTGTTTGTAGCCTCAACAAATGCCGGGATGGTTTCTATGATATGGGCCACAACCACTTGCTCCTCACCATCCTTTCCATAGCCTAAGAAACTTTGATCATCCCATCATCTCATTACCAGTTCATCCGAAGCCAATAGATCTTAGTTATCAATGTCGTTTCAAAGTGTTGTTAGAACTAGGGTTGCCATTGGATATGAAAGTTGCAAATAATAGCGAAACTTTATTGTTCGAATATCGATCGATATACATTGAAATATTCTATTTTCAATTGATATCGAATGAAATGAGAAATTTCTAATCAAATGGGAAGAAATGTGCACATCGGGCTCTTTCCCCTATATACATATATAATACTCAGCATACACAATTTCTGACAGCAACGAACTACTGTTCGTGAAGGCCTTACTATTCCAATTACTTTTGGTTGGTATTTACTCATTCTTTTTTTGTCACTTTTTTGTTTTTTGAATCATTGCTCATTTTAGCTATTTTCTATGTTCTGAATCAATATCTATCATTGTTTCGGTATCAAATTAATCGATCATCAGATAGGCCTATTTCAAATCGAAATTGATCGGAAATATCAAAATAAAAAGTGCAACCTTAGTTAGAACTGAATATAAATGAAAAGGTAACAGAAATGAAACTCTTGTTAAAACAACATCTGGCTGAAAAACGAAAATTTAGATAACAACAGATGACTATAGAAAATAATATTATCATAATAACTTTCCTATCTTAGAATCAAATGATCCTATCTTTCATTCACAGCCTTAATTGGGAAACAATGATTTTGTATCAAGTTTCGATGTTATTAGAAAAAAAAATAATAATAACTTCGGATCAATGAAGATTATGTTTTTATATTCTGTTCAAATATCACACTTTGCTTGTGGAAGAACAATACGAGAAACTGAAGGCCTTGAAGAAAGATCTGAATATATCAAAACATCATTTATGAATAATTTAAAAGGGAGTGAATGAACAGTAGCTCACTGATGAAAGAATACATGTATTTACAAAAACACTGAATATAAAAACGGGCATTCCACAAGAGTTTCTAGATTCATTAACATTGGTAAGCTGCTGTTCATTCTCTCTTTATTTCTCAATTCATATAATTATCTAGCATTGAGATACCCACTTTACATCCTTTAAACAATCTCTTGAAAATTACGAACATCATGATTCTTTGATTAATTCCTCTGAACTAATAAATGACTAATTTTCTTGTTTTAGTCTCACACGTCTGGTGTCAACTGCGAAACGTGCGAGGAGGGTTGGTATCGACCTTCTGGTTTGTCCGCGGATGACGTGTCACCTTGCCGACCTTGTGACTGTGACCTCCGAGGGTCGTTTGGTCAGTGTGTGAAAGATGACGCACATGGTCACCAGCCTGGTACTTGCGTTTGTAGAGACGGGTAAGTTTTATGATAACACCACTAAACACTAACACTTTGAGATTCATTCACCATTATGTACCGTGGAGTGGTCATTTTTGTTCTCAAGTCCGTCATGTTTGTAAAAAATAATTTTGACCTATTTCAATGTAACCATGAATTTCATCAACATGATACATGACGTCGTAATGTGGACAAACATAGGCTCACGCTTTGTTGAGGAAAAGACCACAATATTTGATGTCACGCCTCTATAACAACCTACCAAAAGATATTAAAGCAATTTCTAGCTTACTGTACCTATATTTGAAGCTAGAGTAAACTGATATGTGTAAATGTTTTTTACTCTGTTGACGATTTTTTAGCTTCCAGCTATTCTTGAAAAATGTGTATTTATATTTATATTATGTAATTCTTGACGTTTATAATACTGTTTATACAATCTCTGATGATAAAAATAATTGTTATTAATTTATTATCATTATTATTAATATTATATTTGAATGTTGACAATGAAATTAATTGAAAAAATTAGTTTCAAATCAGAATATCAGCCTGTTTTCAAAATTTGTTTGTCTTCACATCTCAGATACTCGGGCCAGCACTGTGATCGTTGCGCGCCCGGCTATCGATCCTTCCCGCACTGCACCCCCTGCCCCTGCGACCCGAGAGGAACGCAACCAGATGACTGCGAAGAAAGCTGCGTCTGCAAGGCAAATGCTGAAGGAGACCGTTGTGACAGGTGTAAAGTGGGACATTTTGGACTCAGTATGGACAATCCTAAGGGCTGCACACAGTGTTATTGTTCGGGAGTTGGCACCATTTGTCAGAGTGCCGATATTAACCTAGACACTGTGAGTACACTTTTGATTATACAGTACACAATATTATCTGTGAGGATGATAAATTTGCCCCATTTAACCTAGCTTATGGTGCAGTCATTAGGCATCTTTATAATTTGAAAAATGAAATGAAAGACTAAATATGTTACAGTCTCTCTTTTGTACAATAATATGAAATAAAGCTTTCATGTTCTATGAGGTTGTAATATGACACATTAAATATTTTTCTTTAATTATTCTACAAGAGTATCTCAGACCTATAATCACATAATAGCTGATAAGAGATGTGCTGTAATTTATTTAGAAAGGTGACATGAAACCAACAGCTTACCTTGTTCATTTATTTATTCAGTCTAAGACTTTTCGCCAAGTTTGCTACTCATTACGTCAGATGAATATATATATTGCACGTGACTATTGAATCACAGATCAAATATTCTCACGTTTCAAATGCTCTCAACATGAAAAACATGTTTTCACATTGATTGTAGGCTAGTTAATATTTTATTCTATCACTTTTTGGTTTTTGCATCCACTTTTTTCATCTTTTCACTATCTACTACTATTTTACTGTTAGTTACTATCTGGTCTATATGTAATTAAATAGTAAATGACTAAAATATTTCGATTGTATTTGTAAAAATTGGATGTAGGCCCTATATGTAATGGATGTATGTAACTTTGTATTCATCTTACGTTATATTCAACCATGTTATAGTAAACTAAGAAAATGCTGAATATGTATTGAAAGATGAGCAAGATACTTATATGGAGCTATACAAACTTCTTGATTTTGGAACTTGGGATGAAAATCATGCACATCACCACATTCCTTACATTGACTACCAGTTGGTCATGTCTAACAAACATAAAAAATGAATCATTCAATACAATACGTACAGTAAAAAGTAGTAACACGTGTCAATGCTTAATGCTTCTGCAGGTGACTTTCACATCTGGCTGGCTTGTTACCGATCTGAGTGTGTCACGCACTGTGGTTCCATCTGTTGACGAAGACACCCAACAGCTGGTGGTCGGTAACTACGAGCTGCCAGGCATCGAGAGCTACTATTGGATGGCACCGGAGGGCTATCGCGGCAACCGTTTGTCAAGCTATGGCTCTAGCGTCAGCTTCAGTCTCTCGTGGGTTGTCATGCGAGGTGACACAAGTGGTAAACCAACTACGGGACCAGATTGTATTATAATTGTGAGTATTTCAAGTTAATAACAGTAACTTTGAATTAGGTTCACAAGTTTCTTTTAAATGCCGGTACTACATGTCGTGTCCAATTTATAATGCACTGTCCTGGGGCTCTAATAATCTTCCTTCTTGTAGGAAGACACTAGTCGCTCAGATTATTGTCTTCGGATCAGAAAATGTTCGAGAAAAATTAGATTACATTTACAAGATAACTCACCTGTTGAGCGTGAAGAAAAATTCCAAACAAAAATTTGAAATTCACCAAGTTTCAGTTTGTATTGCTTTTTTTTTGTCACATACCACTCAAATCACTTCTGTCAAACAATATTCTGTAATTTTTTGTATTTCATGCAAATTACGCTCGACAACACTTTTAACGTTGGCCAAGTCAATGGAAGATACTATTATTTTTATAAAACCCTCACTTCACAAGGAAGAGCAGTGCTTTACCTATCTGTCAACAGGGTGCAAATGGTGTACGCCTTGCCTCGGGAGATGCCACCTACGATGATCTGAATGCCACGATAACATGTCCGCTACGAGAAAGCTCCTGGTATTATCTTCCCGACTCACTAGAAGACATTGTGACTCGGCTAAGACGAACGGAATATCATGGAGGAGCAGTAACTAGGAAGCAGCTGATGTCTGTATTAGCCGACGTCAAGCATTTACTGCTGCGAGCAAAATATCACACGGACCAAGTAGAGGGAGGGTAAGTTCACTTTGTGAATGATTATACTTATACTAATTTTAAGAAAACTCAAGTTGATCTTTCGTTTTTCAATATAATTCATAGATGGGTGTACAGTATAATTCATCATGGAATTATGAGCCATGCACAGGTTAATAAAAAGTACTAGCATGAATGAAAAATGAAAAATATGAACTAGTAATTAAATGTAAACAATTTGAGTTCTATTTGAGTTTCTGATCTTCTCTAAAATTTTCAAGAGAAAGTTCTACGTTACATTATTATATTCGATCTTCAATTATGAAAATACAATTGTTATATTTGGTCCGCCAGTTTATGGGAAGCCGCAATACAAAGTACAACGTCATCAGTTGGCAGTAGTTCCTTGTCCCGTCATGTGGAGCGCTGTCTCTGTCCACCTGGCTACTCGGGCTTGTCGTGTGAAACTTGCGGCTATGGTTACATACAAGTCCGTTCAAAAGATCCACATCGAGACGCTGAGTGCGTGAAATGTGACTGTAATAATCACTCTGCTACTTGTGATCCAGTCACAAGACAGTGTTCGGTAAGTATGTTGCTGGTTTTACTCATCAAAAAAATTATAAGAATTCTTGTCAATATTATGAAACTAAAATTTCATCAAATTGTTTAATAATTGGTGTACCTAAATAGGAAAAAGATGTGTCTGCAAGCTATCCATCATTGAGATTATGATTCTAGTTTTTGTTTAATTCAAGAACTATATGATGGGATCAAAATAATAATTAATATATATGAACAATAGCATTTCAATTTTTACAATATATTCAAGAAGTACCAGTAGTGTGCATTCTCAATTAGTATACTGGTTCTATTTTGGCATTTTGACCTTTCAAACGCTACTCCTGACGTCATGAATAATCAACGGCGTTGAAACAAGAATCATAGGAGTTACAACAATAATTATTATATAGCATTCAGATACGTCCTGATTAGGAAGTTATAGTGAAAATTCAAAATTTTGTCGTGCTACAGTTGTATTGAAGAACTCACCATACAATTTATTTGGATAACTTCTCTAATCTATGACTCATTTTACACGTAACCTGTATCAGTACCATAGAGAGAAGTCTCAAAATGTACTCATCAAAAACATCTTTGTTTTAGACTTGCGAGCACAACACTGAAGGACCAAACTGTGACACTTGTTTGATTGGTTACTACGGTGATGCCACTACAGGCAAATGTCGTCGCTGTGCATGTCCCCTAGTGGACGAACTCAACAACTTCAGTCAAACTTGTGAATTGTACCAGGAAGATGGTGAAGAGGAAGATGATGATTCGTACATGTGTACCAATTGTCCAATTGGCTTTTCTGGCAATCATTGTGAAATGTAAGCTAACAACTGTTTTCAATTTTTTTTAAGAATGCTTTCAAAAATATGTTACAGATTTGTTCACATTATAATAGTCCTTCTATGAGTGGTTATGGGTCAACATATCTAACCTGATAGCTTACAGACGTGCAATTAATTTGAATTCAGTATTGGTTGATTCGTTGAGTAATTTCCGAAAAAATATCATTCTAATTTTGATTATTGTTTGCTGATCTGAACATGAGCTGAACATTATTGAGGGGTTAAGATTGATGAATTTGTCAAGTAATAGAAAATGGTGCAGGGTGTGGGGCACACTATATTGATGTAATTTTAAGGAGATTTAGAGAATTTAGAGAATCATAAGTGTCAGGTGATTAACTTGAATGAAAATAAACAAAGTTGCAAAAATAATCAACTACACATTAGTGTATATATACGTATACTGTATATATATATATTTATAGTATTGTTGGATGGGGTTATTTCACAACACGTACACGGATATAATTACACTTGAAGTCATTTATTATTATAAAGTCACTAACCTAACGGATACAACGGAAAGAAATACGGATACGGACAACTTGGTACTCTAGTCTCTACTCTTCCTACTCTGCCTCTCTTCTCACCTCACTCGCTGCCAACCTCATAAAAACCCGCTAATATAAAATACAAATCGCTAACATTCGGGCATCCTGTCATTTAGGTCGTCCTCGATCTAATAAAATACTAAACTTAGCTCTTAACAAATAATAGTTATGAATTTACCTTGACGATTGAACAAACTGATTATTATGTATTACTTATGATCCTATCTACTAATACTAAGTCAAGTTATACAATTCAAGTTATGTAATCAATGAGATGAGCTGGAAGACGACGAGTTCGCCTGTTTTGAACTTCTTGAACAGGTTCTTGGTCCTCTTCTCTTACTTGATCTTCTACATTTTCTTCCTCCGACTCATCTGATTCTCCTTCCTGTTCCATTTCCTCTTCTTGTAACTTCCATGATTTTAATTGTGAAACATGGGCAGTTGTGGCATAGTAGCGTTGGTCAGACTGCGCTTTTAGTTGTGCTACTTGATATGTATCGTTTGGGTAACATCGCGTAACGACTAGTGGACCTTTATAGAGTGGCTGAGTCTTTGTAGGTTCCCCGGTATGTATCTTAGCTGCTTTCATCACAACTATTTCTCCTATCGCGTATTGTACTCCCTGATATCGTTTTGAATCAAAGGCACGTTTGGCTATCTCTTGTTCTTGTATGATCTTCGCTCGAACTGAATCCTGTAGTGCTGTTGGCGTTTCCCATTCAGTTTCGTCAAAATCTGTCAAGAATCGTAATTTCCCATCATGGTAACGGGGTTGGTAACCATGAAGTACTTCAAACGGTGTCTTTCCGGTTGTTTTATTAATGGCGGAGTTCAAGTCTCTGGCGATTTCTGGTAAATGACGGTCCCAGTCGCTGGAATCGGGGTCACTTAGTGCTATGGCGATGACTGGAAGAATGGTTCGGTTTGCACGCTCAACTTGACCATTCGCCTGAGGATGTCGCGAACTATTTAGAGTGTGTCGTACACCATTGCTCTCGAAGTAATCGGCAATCTTTTTAGCTGTAAAACAACTACCACGATCGGTGATCACATGATCGGGAAGCCCTCTTTCAACGACGAACTGGTGAATTGCTTTGAGGACGCTGTCTGTAGTTGTACTTTTGGTAGGGTACAAACAAACAAATTTCGTTAGGTTATCGATAAGGACGAGTAGGTGTTGGTTTCCTCGGGAGGACTTTACGAATGGTCCCAAGTGGTCCAAATGAATTCGGGAGAAAGGACGAAGTCCAGGTGGAATCGGATGCAGATAACCAGCTTTTCTTCCTCCTGGCGACTTATGCATTAAACAATCTAAACACATGTGAATATGCTGTCGGACATAGCGACGCATGTATGCGAACCAATAATGTTTCTGTATGCTGGCCAAGGTTCGGTCCAAAGAGAAATGTCCCCTTAGATCATGATACCTAACACAAATGCTTTTCCGCATAGATTTTGGTAACACAAACCTATGAGTTACCACATCATTCTTGACAATTATTCTGCAGATGCGACCGTTGATCAATTCAAATTTTTGGGAACGTTGTTCTTCTTGACAAGTTCGATCTTCAGGTAGTTTTTGTAGAATCTCGGCAAGTTCTCTCAGTTCACGATCACCATGCTGGTACATCAGAATCTGGTCTTCTGGTGTGATAACAGTGAACACATCTAGGCGTCGTTCTATCATCTCCTCATGTGTATCTGATTTGTCTGGTTCTACTGGTGCTCTACTCAGTGCGTCAATATGAGCCATTTTTGCTCCACTCCGATGCTTTATCTCAAATGAATATTCCTGAATCATATCGTACCATCTCGCGATTTGTGGTTTCAACGTTCGCTGAGCGTTGAGATATACCAATGCCTGACAATCAGTCACTATTACGAAACTAATTCCTAGAAGGTAAGAGCGCATTCGATCGATAGACCATACAATAGCCATAAGTTCTAACTTTGATGAGTGGTAATTTCTTTCAACATCGGTAGTTCTTTTACTGACACAGTAAACTAGCCTTAGTTTTCCGGCATTGTCTCTCTGAAGTAGCATGCCGGCCAATCCGTCTGCAGATGCGTCAGTGTGTAATTCGGTGGGTGCTTGCGGATCGTACAGCTGCAAGACAGGATCGCTACTCAGCGAAGTCTTCAGATCGTCAAAAGATTGTTGTTGCTTTTCGTTCCACATAAACTTGCTATCTTTCTTTGTTAACTGGGTGAGCGGTGTGGCTCGTTCGGCATATTTCTTTATGAAACGTCTAAAATATCCGGTGAGACCCAAGAATCTTCGTACCTCGTGTACATTCTTCGGCTCTGGGAAAGACGAAATTGCTTCCATCTTCATTCTTCCTGGTCGTATTCCTTCAGCTGATATCACGAATCCAAGGTACTCAATTTGCTTCTTTCCAAATTCACATTTAGTTAATTTCAGTGTGAGATTAGCTGTGCGTAATGCTTCTAGCACAAGCCGAAGTCGCGTCAGCATGTCTTGCCAATCTGTAGCGGCGATCAACAAATCATCTAGATAACACTGTGTGATCGTATTACGTAATGGTCCAAGCGTTTGGTTCATTAGGCGCTGGAACTCTGACGGTGCGTTGGTCAAGCCAAAAACCATTCTTTCAAATTTTCCTTTGTCGTCCGGGGTTACGAAGGTGGTCTTCTCCTTTGCTTCTTCGCTAAGAGGGATCTGGAGATATCCATTCGCGAGGTCAAGAGTTGTGAACAATTTACCATTAACAAGTCCTTGTAGCTGTTCGTCAATGTTTGGTATCGGGTAATTTTCTTTCACGGTCTGAGAATTCAATTTGCGGAAATCTACAACTAACCTCTTCTCACCATTTTTCTTTGCCACTAGCAAAACTGGACTGGAGTAAGCTGATCGAGAATCAGTTACGATACCATTTGCCCTCCATTCGTTGACGATGTGTGCTATGTCCTTTCGCTCAGATGCTGTGGTTTTATATGGTTTGCTGTGAACAGGCTGGCTTCCGGGAACTTCGATTATGTTCATTTTGGTCACGGTTGTACACCCCAGCTCTTCGATACTAAGAGCAAAACAAGTGCGAAATTCGTTCAAAAGATCGAGTAGTTTTTGGATATCTTCTTTGCTTGTTTCCTCGTTAACTCGAATGTCTTCACGGGTTATCTCTCGCCTCTTTCCTTGCGTAGGAACTGCCGAAATTTTCTGGATTACACTTACTACTTCGCCCCGAGCAACACATGTACCCTTGGGAATCAACTTTTCCTTGCTTGAATCATTATACACAGGGAGATGCAACCTTCCCTCGTGAGGTTTCAACAATGCTCCATTTATCATCATACATTCTCGTATGTCCGAATAAGTTTGGATAAAAGTCATGGTGTTTCCCTTAATAACACTGTCTTGAGTAGCTTTCAACTTTATGTTGTCGGTCTGGACAATTTCCTGTAGATCCATATGACGGAACGGATCCTCGTTTCGATTACCAATTATCAATTTATTGCCTACCTTGACGAAAGCAACATTTGGTCGTTCAGTCCAACTCCTACCTATAATTAGTTCAGTCGACTGAGCCTGATCGGGTACGACTAGAACTTTAACAATTTCTTGGATCTTGTCAATTTCAACAGACAGCTCGGAACAGCCTAACGGGGCAATTGCTTCTTGGTTAACGTTTCCAAACCCAAACAAAGTCTCCTGGGTTGTTATTATGTTTAGTCGGCATTTAATAGCAGCTGATGCGGTTATTGTGCAACACGAACTTCCTGTATCTACTAGCGCGCTACACTGGAAAATATCATTGACTACAGCATTCTTTAGATACTTCGAAATGTCTTCAGCATTCGAAATCTTCTCATTCACAAACTGAACCTGTTGAGATACATTCTTTGAATCTTCACGGTTTGAACTAGCACCGACTGTGCAGTTCGCTTTTGTGTGCCCGTCTCTACGACAGTTTTGGCATCTTAGTGGTTTTCTGGGTTCTGGACAGTCCCTGGAAATATGCCCAAATAAGTTGCAGTTGAAACAACGCATTTCTCCTTTTTCGTTCCTGTTTACAACACTTGGTTTTGGTGTTTGTTGTCTCGGTTGATAATTCGATTCTTTCTTTATACCGGAAGTGGTTACTTCGTTCCCTTGATCAATGTTGTTCACTGTAGACGATTGTGATGCTTTTGGTTTCTGGTTGTCGGGTGGTTTTTCTTTTCGCATACTTGTAATTCGTTCGTAACGCTCCCTATTTAGTTCTTCAAAGAGCCGTATGTCTGCAAGTAATTCGTCGGCGTCGTTTTGAACTTTGGAGGCGACATTATTGCACAGTTCTTTCGACCACAATCCCAATATTACTTGCTTTTTAATATCTTCGAATGGCAGGTGTAAATCCTGACATAAACGTATTTTAGCATGAAAATATGCGTATGTGTTCTCATGACGTGATTGAACTCGGTTTGTCATCTTTGTCCACTTGTCACTTACTGAAGGTGCATACATGAAAGAGCGACGAAATTGTGCTTCAAAATCAGCCCATGTTGTTATCGTACTTAACCTGGGTGAAAGCCAGTCTGCTGCTGCACCCTTCAAATGGCTCCTAGCAGCTTCTAACTTGAAACCATCTGGCCATCGATGAAGGTTTGCAGTCACGTTGATCGCGTGAAGCCACTCACTTGCCTGTCCTTGATCACTTTCACCGAAGAAAACACTAATGTTCTTCGACAAATCGGGCATAATTTGGTATGAATTCTCGTTTGACGGTTTGGTTACTGCAGCTACCAGATTTATCATCATTTGATCTCGTTTTCGATTATCCTCCATCATTAACTTAAGTAAGTCTTCTACACTTAGGTCGGGAGGACGTGCTGACCGTACATTTGACGAGTCATTATTACTCAATTGTTCCTGCATGTTAGCTATGTTAGCCAACAATTCTAGATCGTCCTGTGATAAAGTATCTTCACTCATCTTCAGCCAGTATCACGTAGCTGTAAGTCGATAAGGTAGTTTCTACGGTAGTACAAACTTTACAAAGCGTTCGCGGTCAATAATGTAGGCTTTTTACAGAAGTACCAACTTTACAAGATGGATAGATCACGATCGATTTTGGCGGTCTATTGCGCGCATTTTTCTTATAAATGGCGGACGTGAATCAAGAATTTGTAAATTAATGATGTAATCAGGCGTATAAACTACACGCTACTCTTGATTTTTTACGGAGACCGGCGGGTCGGACAATACTGAATTTTCGCCAGTATGACAAAAGTTTCCAATTAAGGTTTCTTACGATTTTCTCGCTTGACTAGGCGAATCGAGCACAATTTACGCGGCGGTATCAAGATTCTCTATTGCAGCGGCATCAAGATTCTCTATTGCGGCGGCATCAAGATTCTCTATTCCACTTCTGAACTGTTGGATGGGGTTATTTCACAACACGTACACGGATATAATTACACTTGAAGTCATTTATTATTATAAAGTCACTAACCTAACGGATACAACGGAAAGAAATACGGATACGGACAACTTGGTACTCTAGTCTCTACTCTTCCTACTCTGCCTCTCTTCTCACCTCACTCGCTGCCAACCTCATAAAAACCCGCTAATATAAAATACAAATCGCTAACAGTATACAGTACTCATTATGCTTTATTAATTCAATTGGGAGTATTGAATTATGCTTCAGTTGAATGATATCAATTTGAATTATCAATTTATTGAGGGCCAAGTGGTCATAGTTGTGCCTATCACAGGATTATGAGGGGTCAGTCAACCCCTCTGACCCCCGGCTTCGCAGCCCATGTTTCAAATAGATCTTATAGTTATCAGCCATGGTGCTGACAGTAAACCAGGTAAAAGTCAAGGAGAATTAAGTAAAAAATAACCTAATTATAGTGGTACTTGGTACGTAACTTAGTACTTAGTAGTACATTATTTCAAAATTTTACCGTGGTAAGTTCAAAACCTTGTATAGGCTTCTTCCACCTGGAAAAGCAATATTCTAACTTGTGTGTCCGGTTAGCTGTGCGTCTGGTTTCTACGGCAGCCCTCTGGAGCGCGGCTCTACGTGTGCGCCGTGCGATTGCAACGGTGGCATCTGTGACAGCCTCACGGGCCAGTGTCTTGGTTGTCGGGGCAACACGGAGGGGTGGAAGTGCGATAGATGCAAGGGAGATCACTATGGAGACCCAGCCCTTCAGGACTGCATGCGTAAGTGACTGCTTCTTCATTTTAATTATGGTTTATGTAAGGCTTTCTCTCTCAATGTTAGCATAGGTTATTGATAAATGCCTTATGAAAAATGAAAAACTAAATCTGACGTTTGAAAAAAACTTCAAAAAAGCTACCTGGTCAGTATGCTATTAATATATTGAATGATGACAAACCATCCATATCACTATCATTTATCTTATCAATTATCTCATTTAGTTATTATTTATCTTGATCTCAAATGATTTCAAATTTTAATTACAAACACATTTTCGTGTGTTTCTTAAATTTTACGGCAGTGTTAGTTTTATAACTTCTGACAATACATTCCAGCATAATTTTCTGAAAAATATCTGAATTGATCTTTTAAACAAATAATTCAGAATTAACATGCAACTTATTTACGTGACATTAATGAACTTTTTATGGATACGATAGAGACTATGCCTAAGGCGTACTACTAGGCTAGAACACACACATTTTTCCAAAATTAAACAGTATTCTAAAATTGGCAGGAATCTATGATGACCTAGAAATAATTTAATCAAGAATGAAAATGTAACAAACACCGTAACGCTCATTTGCTTGGATCACACTTCATCTGAACTTTACGGATAAGATACGGATCTACGGATACGGATCTACGGATACGGATCTACGGATACGGATCTCTATGGATAAGAAATCAGAGTATCCCTATCTATGGATACGGATAAGATAATCATATCTCATTCCTTTCTGGTAATGTAAGTTTATAGCCCTACTATAGTCATCTAATATTATTCTTGTTTTCACACAGCATGCGATTGTCACTTGTCGGGATCCGTCTCCAGTAAATGTGACGCTGTGACTGGCCAGTGTCTTTGCCATGCTCGTCTGAGTGGTCGAACCTGCAGCCAGTGCCAGGCCGGTCTTGGCAACGTGTCGGCCGGTTGCGTCGGATGCGATTGCAGCGAGGTCGGGGCGATTTCGGCCGAGTGCGATGCCGTCACTGGGCGATGTCAGTGCAGGCAAGGTGTGACTGGCAACAAGTGCGATGAGTGCACTGGCCATCATTACGGACTCTCAGAAGATGGCTGCAAGGGTGAGTCACGCTTTTGATGAACGTAGTTAGGTGTTTAGATTTATGTAAGTAACAAACTTCCATCTATTTAAGAAAATATTCAGGATGTTTTTCTGGATGTATTTTTAAATGGACTGGATAGAAAAAAAGCTTTCATCTCATAGAACTTACAATTGAAAATTCTCTTCATCTGGAATTTACTACAAATAAATGCATCATTATGTATTTTTATGCATAATTATGCATCATTAGTTAGTATATTGTACATACACACATGAGCGTATAGGTTTTACTATAGTTAAACTATAGAACGCAGGGACTCAAGTTTTCAGAACCCAAAAACTCACGACCGTAATTTTTGGGATATGAATTCGAACTATTTTCAGTTTGTGTAATACTCACTTGCTTGAAAGAGCAGGGCTATCCTCACACAGAATTTTGATACTAAGAAATGTATGATTCCATGTTTTTCAAATGATTTCAAAAATTACTTGGAAATTTGAAAAAAAAAATAACAAAATATCTCATACTTGTGAGCTGGAGGGAATTAACGGTGTTTGCGTTAGTACCTATACCTGATAGTATCTAGCATGCAACGTACCTCTCCCACTAAGCTCCCCGTCTCTACGTCTGGCTAGCAAATGTGGAGATCATCTCGAGCACCTGCCTGCTCCTGAGTCTTATTTACTGATCATATAGAAAAAGTTGAACGATTTTGGATTGTTTTCTACAATATCAATTATCAACAAACCATGAGAGCGTTTGAGTTAATGAATATCTGAAAAAACAACTCCTGATGTTCTTACTGGTATAACATCCAAGAAGCAAGTGTGATTATCTCATTATCCATATGATCAAAATATCCACAGTGTGACAACAAGAAATGTATGAGTGAAATGTAGTTAACAAAAATTAACATAAAATTTTTTCAAAAGAAAATTAACACAGTCCTGGCTGCAAAAAGGCGAACACTATTCATGGAGCAGGCATGAATATCTCCTTCAGTGTTAAATTCCATATAAATTGCATGAATTATGAATAAAATTCATCAGATTGAATCAAATAATTGATTATTAATTATTAATAATTTATTAATAATCAAATACATTAAAATGATCATTTTCGTTACTTTTATCATTATTATCACTTCAATTATTAACTGATCCATTTTATAATTCCTCGCAGACCAAATTGATAACTGTTGACAATGTAATGTTTTTGGTTAGGACGAGTAGAGTAGACCTATGAAATATTGGGTTCAAATATAAAAATGATGCAATGGCATTCACAATTAATCAAGCTGGGCATGCAAATGTATCCTCAATTCAAATCAATTTGATTCAATTAGAAAATTAGAATCTATTATGCTGAGTTGCTCTCAAGCTCAAGCTCTCCCTATGAACAAACTAAATTGGAATTTCTACTACGTTCTTCTCCTTCAGTCAAATCAATAGGCAATCAAAATAGCATACATGTAGCGCAAGTTGCCCATATAGCTGTACTTCACAATTTTATTCGAGATCATGTGCTTCAGGTCAGTAGAACCAAGAGGCATTTGAGAATGTTATTGCTGTTCAGCTTGCTAATTGTTTTATTGCGTGAAAATCAGAACAAATGAATTCATAAAACAATTGATGAATAAATAATTAGACGAGCTTTAGCGAGGATTCAATTTGACATACTGAAAAAAATGGTGTTCGTTTTTATGTTTTTTTTTTTTTTTTTTTTTTTATGTTTTTTTGTCGGTTCTCCACAGGTCAAACGGCTACAGCTATCAACTTCAAACTTTTTTTTATCATGGTTCCTCATCTAGCTTAGATCTGTATAGTTTTGTGGCATTATCGGGTGGTAACTTCTATTTTTATGAATTTTAGAAATTTCAAAAATACTCATTAGAATAACACGGCGGAAAAAAAAT
Source organism: Brachyptera risi (assembly GCA_964007535.1). Lineage (NCBI taxonomy): Eukaryota > Metazoa > Arthropoda > Insecta > Plecoptera > Taeniopterygidae > Brachyptera > Brachyptera risi. The sequence goes on from OZ023328.1 coordinate 41,947,470, forward strand.
TGAAAAAAATTTATTTTCAAAAAAACTGAAATTTTGTGTGAAGTTGAATGACATCTTGATACACATTTATGGGAATTCTCAGCTTGATCGGATCAGCTATTTTGAAGAAAAAACATGAAATGTGCTAAATTGGTACCACTCGAAGCCGTTTTTACCCATTTATAACTAAAATGTCACCCAATTGGCGAATGTAGGAAAAAGTTTAGCAAAGAAGTCGACATACTATTACTTTCCGCTCGTCTAACAACGCGTATATAGCGTTTTCCTAGTTTATAAATAATTGGAGACAGTTATCGTTCAGAGCATATATTAAAAGGGCACCCGGACGCGATTTTTCATGTTCTTCCATTTTTTTTCATCCTTGATAAAAAAAATTCAACATATGATGTTTACGATAGTACCAATAACTCTGAAATCGAACCAACAGTCATTTCACAATTGATTATTCAAACTACCTTTGCGTAGAAAGTACGGTGATTTTCTCGAATAGAAACTTTTATACTTTAAAAGTATATTTTTAATTTTTTTTTTCTCATACTTTTCAAACTTTTATTAGAAGATAACGAAAGTAATGAGGTTGACTCAGCACATAGTACTGGAATTTCCCAAGGTAGCCCTAATTCAAATTTTAACAAGGTCCATATTCAACTTGAATTATCTCAGAACCATAAATTTATGCATCCAATGTACATTTTCTCAGAACTGCCTGGATGAAATGGTCTCAAATATGCACAGTGTTTTCAAAATTCAGTTTCACAAAAACGCAGCCCAAAAAATAATTGAAAAATCAGTTAGGAACATCAAAAAGATTCATTTGAATTCAAAAATGTATGTTTTTTTGATGCTAATTTCCAAAATTTTTATATTTGCCAAATTTTCAAACAATATATTTTTTGGCGCTGCATTTGTTCAAAACAGTCACACCAATAACAGCAATGGATACTATTGAGCTATCATTGCCTGTTCTTCTAAAAAAAAAACATCAAAGTTGTCCAATTTAACATGGCCAGTATGGGCGCGTCCGGGTGCCCTTAATTTAAACAAAAAACATGGTGGTATATCTTGCAACAATTGACCATTGAAGATGGGCGTGACTTATACGAAGCAGGGGAAATTTTAGATACCTTGATTGATTATTTCCCCATTTCCCCTGCTTCACTGTCCACTTGATTGGTTTTTATATTTTGTGACATCACGAGGATGAGCTAATTCAGCAGTAGAATAAAAAACACTGTAAATAAGGCAAATATATTTCTATAGTCAATGCCGTAGTCAACTTTCACAATGAACTGAACAAAAACATCCATACATTGCCAATTAGAATAGTAATTTTGAAATAATGGGGTCTGTGCCATGAATAACAGAAAATAAAAAATGAAAGTGGGTGCTCAACGATCATATTCTAAAAAGTTCTGTACTTTATTCAATTTTTTACAAGATTTGTAAGCAGACTGTGAAATGTAGATTCATATTATTATTTCAAGTTTTCAACTAATTACCTAATCACAATACAATAACTCAAAAACTGATTGTGACGATTATTGTTTGCTAAATACGACCCCACCAACAACCAGGTTATTTTGGGGTGAGAAAGTATGAGTAGGTAATAATGGAACTGTGAAGTAATGATGAATGAAAGGACATTTACACATACCTTTGCCATTTACGGGACTCGAACCCAGGACCAACCAGTTTCTAAAGCGAAGCTTCATTTGACTGAGCTAAGGAGGGAAGCTACATAATAACTAATTTGTCTTACTCTCGCCGACGAAGTACGATATCTATCATAGTCACTTTGCGGACAAGGCTTGATAAAAGTGCCCTAGATAAATCATTACCATATTGAATAATTTCCTCCATAATAGCTTTGTTGAATATATTTATTCTCACTAGTTTGTAGTCTATTTCGTAATGTACACGAGACAATTGATGAGTGTGTAACGTATCAGGCAGTGACCGTACTGTAAACACACGTGACAGAAAAAAAGGTGTGGGAGACTGGGCGTAAGAAGTTTAATCAAACTGAGATGGCGTGACGTCAGGGTGGGTGTTGAATGCTATAGTGCGTGTGCACTGACTTCATTGTTATCATTATCATTTTTCTTTGATATTCCATAATGTCATTATTTACGTCAAGATCATCATCACCACTGATGAATTGCACAAAATAACTGGAGGTTGGTTTCATAAACAGATGACGTTCAATTTGCATATTTTGATGAAAACTGTATTTATAAAATGGCCACTCATGATATTTTAGATGGAATAATAGGTTTAATAATACGTTTCGGTCATCTGTTGGTAAAAATGATCAGATGAACACAGAGGTAGAACAATACCTTTTATGTCCAATAGGAGTTGTTGTGAATTTGGTTTGGTTGTTAGAAGCGTTTTGTTTATTAGCTACACCTCATGAGGAGTTGAGACTGAAACTAAAACTGAGACAGGGTGTGAGCCGTTTGTATAGTATCTTTTTTCTATATTTGAAAGAGAATTAGGACAAAGGTTAAGACTAGGATTGTGACTCGTTAAAACCGTGGCAAATAGACTTTTCCGATCGACAAACTTTACAAAGATTAGGCCCAATATGTATACTTACTTGTAGTTGTATCCACGAAAAAAGATGGTCATCTACCAACAAAACAAGCACAATTATATTTATATGACTGTAGTGATCATTCTCCAATAATATCACATTATTTGATACATTGTAAGAATTTTACTTGACTTGTCCAGAATGTTTGTCAAAATGTTTGATATTCCTGGACCAATAAAAAAATCACAATTGACCATTGTAGATCGTCCGCCCTCGTGATGTCACAGAATATAAAAACCAATCAAGTGGACAGTGAAGCAGGGGAAATAGGGAAATAACCAATCAAGGTATCTAAAATTTCCCCTGCTTCGTATAAGTCACGCCCATCTACAATGGTCAATTATGTTTGGTATAGCCGTGGTGTATTGATGATTTTTCGGACGAGATTTACAAATATAAATCACGTTACATCTTCCAATAGTGTTGAATATTTGAAGCCGCATGCAATGTAGAGTTTTTTCGCAACATCGTGAATATAAAAATTATTCAGTTGATGGTCAACCTTTTTTCTGTCGTGGATACATAATTTTTATTTTTTTTATATATTGGGTTTTAACGACGCACTATACTGATGGCTACGATCTATTGGCGTCGGTGGATGATGAATGAGATGGTGGGTTGATGAGATGAAAGGTTATTTGTTTAGGTGTTTTGGATGGTGGGAAGGAGTCGGTCGTGGCCTGTTGTTAAGGAACCATCCCAGTATTGACCTGAACGACACAGCGAAACCACGAAAAACCCCCGTCAGGATGATCGACCATGGCGGGAATCGAACCCCGGTCTCCCGAATGACGGTTCAGTGTGTTACCACTCGGCCACGCGTCTCGGTATACATCGTTTTCCTCACGAAGACAACAGCAATGTTATCACAGATGTGATGTTCAACACAAGTGTCGTCGTGTTGAGCTACTGTGGGCAATAAGTAGGTGTATATATGTGGGCGACTGCTACTTTACCAGCGAGGCTGTGCTGTGTATAGTATTCATCGAAATAATATTATGCTATTATAATCAGCTAGATTCGTTATTAAACTATGAATCGTGTTGTGTCGAGACGATGTAATATCCTTAAATACCTACGCACTCTGATAGATATCATGTCAGTTGTGTGTAGGCAAGGTGTGTCAATTAATTAGATTCTCGCGAAGGCGTTTATTCACCTTGTACATTGACTAGTGAATGATCAGTATCTTTCAAGTTCTTTTTTTTTTTATATTCATTTTTATTTATTCATTCATTTATACATAACATCTTCTGCCAGTAGATTTACAATATTCTTATTGGGTTTTAACGACGCACTGTAATGATGACTGAGATCTATTGGCGTCGGATGAATGATTAATGAGATGATGGGATGATGAAATGAAGGTTTTATGGGTAATGGGAAGGATAGAGGGAAAGAAGCGGTGGTGACCTATATTGTGGGAACCATCCCGGCATTAGCCTAGACTACAGAGGGAAACCACGAAAAACCGCTGTAAATTTGGACGGTGGCGGGGATCGATCCGGGTTCGATATGTTCCTTCACCTCCCGGGTCACACGAAGCAAGTGCGCTAACCACTCAGCTACTGTGCCGGTAATTTCAAGTTCTGGTGCATGTCTGTTAACTCAACTGTGTTCTTATATTGAGTTGAACCTAGCTATTATTTCACTATGTGAGATTATTATTTTCTGTTTTGGAATTATATATTTCCTGTATTTGTATTTTATTTGTTACGATTTGTGAACTTTTTTAATATATTGGGTTTAACGACGCACTTTGATGATATCAAAATCTATTGACGTCGGATGAATGAATGATTAATGAGATGATGGGATGGTGAGATGAAGGTTTCTTATCTAATTGGAAGGATAGTGTGAAAGAAACGGCCGTGGTCTATACTGTAGAAACCATCCAAGTATTAGCCTAGACTAGATAAGCCTAGAAACCACGAAAACTCCTGAGAAGATGGACGGTGGCGGGGATTGAACCGGGGCCGATATGCCCCTAAACCTCTCGGATCACATGAAGCGAGCGCGTTAACCACTGCGCTGCATGCCGGTCAATTGGCAAACCACTGAGATAAGTAAACCATGGGCTACCATGCTAAACCGTCATTCAGGAAATCGGGGCTCGATTCCCGCCATGGTTGTGAATCACTGGGATGGGTAGAAGGAGCTATCACGCCAAACCGTCATTCAGGAGAGCTCGATTCCCTTCATGGTTGACCGTCCTGTCATACGACTTCTCGTCGACTGTCGTATGACTCCTGTCATACTTTTTTCGTCGTCTCCCTCTATCATCAAGGTGAATGCCTGGGATGACTTATTGATACTAGACAACCACAATTCCTTCCCACTATACCGAGTGAAATAACCTTGTATCACATCAAAATCTCAAAATCAAAATCTCAAAATCAAAATCATATTTAAAACATCATCAAAATCAATTCCCATCTCATCGATCATCACCCATCTTAGTCATCATTGCATCTCTGCGTCATTAAACTGAATATAGAAAACGCACATCATTACAGGTGACAACATTTTTATACCTAACCACATACGGTAACATAATATATAGTAGGAATATCAGCAACAATTCTTATTATTGTTTGGCTCGCCAGTAAACAAACACAGCCTCCATCTTTGAATATTCAATATTATTTTGTATACTGGACTCAATATAATGATAATATTTTCAAGTTTTAATAATACTATTAATATGTCTACTAATGACAGTAAGGATATAATTCGTTTCTAATATCACTTCTGATCTCCTCAGTGTAGGCCGGTTCTGATAATTTTATTCTTTCTAATGGTACTCATAATTTATAACCACTCCACCAAGAGCTTGGTTTTACAGGTGTACGAATGAGCAGCTGATATCATAGTGATAATGTAACAATTAGGTGATTTAATTAGTGAAAGTATGTTCACAAAAAGTCATGACTTATGCGGGACTCGAACCCACGCCCGACTTGACTCTAGTTTATGAAGATTGTGTATATGGAGCACACGGGGGGGAGGCGGCATGCACGCTATTTGAGTCAAGGGGAACCCACCCACGAAAATGTATCCATCTTTTGTTATTATTCATGTATCAAATTTAAAATAGTATATTCAAAATTTTAAATGAGAATATGTTGAAAATTTCGAGAAAATTCTGGAAAAACTAGTTGAAAAATATGTTGAACCTTTACATACATTAAAGTAGTAGAGGCAGCATGAGAATGAAAATTGATGAATTGGTTGAATGAATCTTTCTCTACATTGTACTTGTCCCTGTAAGCTTCCAGTCTGAGATTATTAAATGGGACACAAAGCTCAAATATAGATGACAACTGATATCACCCCCACCGAGACGCCTGGCCGAGTGGTAACACACTGAGCCACATTCGGGAGATTGGGGTTCGATTCCCGCCATGGTCGACCATCCTGACAGGGGTTATTCGTGGTTTCCCTCTATCGTTCAGGTTGATACTGGGATGGTTCCTTAACAACAGGCCACGACCAACTCCTTCCCACCATCCAAAAACACCTGATAAAATAACCTTTCATCTCATCATCCCATCATCTCATTCATCATCCAGTGACGCCAATAGATCGTAGCCATCAGTATAGTGCGTCGATAAAAAACCAATATAGATATATTTCCCCCTTCCCCCTCGGGCCTACAATTCTAAGGACTGGCGAGATCGGATGATCACCTCCACTCCCACGTTACTCGCAGTATAATCTGAGCTTTATGAGCTTTGGATTTGAATGTCGCTGAATGTAAATAATATATCAACAAGCAACTATGAGACCTAATAACGTATCATCAGGGATTAGTGACCGATCGGCGCATGTTATACCAATGCTTATGTGAATAACTTTTTTCTAATTTGCAAGTCGTTATGGTTGTATAAGTTCTGTCACTCATATATATATATATATATATATATATATATATATATATATATATATATATATATATATATATATATATATATATATTTCTCTCTCTTTCTCTCTCTCTCTCTCTCCATCTCTCTCTATTTTCTCTCTCTCGCTCAGTATTATCGTCGTCGTAGCTTAAGATTATTCATTCAAATTGAAATCAAGTCTATTCATCCATTTAAAAATGAGAAAAACTACTTCTATATTTTGAATTAACAAATGAATAGGCCTAACCATTGAATTGAACTGATGAGAAAAATTCGAATATATTTTTACGGTACCGCTTTTTTCGTGTACCGGAAAGATAATTTGAAACGGTCGCCATGGCATGCAGGAACTACACAAAATTATTGTTAAATTTTAAAACTTGTCAAAGTAGATATTTATATTAATTGGTTTGTCATCAGATAATTATAATTTCCATGAGTCTTTCCGTTCTATATTGATACAGATTTATTTAAAACCCCATACAATTTTATAACATTATTTCTTGGCAACTGAAACGTTGATATTAATTAATGGCAAGACTTATGAAAATGATGATTATCTCATAGCATGCTCATTAGTTTGAATATCAACTTTGGCAAGTTTCAAGTGCTTACAATCATTTTATGTGTGATTCCTGCATGCCACTAGCGTTTTTAATCATTTTGCCGGTACACGTAAAAAAAAGGGACAAAACATTCAGATTTTTTTATCAGTTCAATATCAACTCACTTCAATGCTTCTGCGTTATTTTATTCGAATCATAGTTATTTTTCGAAAGAAGTTTTTCTTATGTTGAGTTAGATGAATAGACTAAAGTCAAAGCATCACATCAAAGCCATAATGACGATCGTAAATCTAAAGTACGCTCAAAAACTTTTCGATTCATTTGTCAGGCGGTAATATAAATTCTATATTTCAATAATTAAAGTATATGCAATACTATACCAAATTTGAACTTACATATTGATATATAAAATATCACTGTCCAGTTATACTATTGTGTTTATTCCTTTTTTATGAAGTCGAGGGCTTGTTAAAAATCACGTGACATCATATTTATATTTTATACTCTCATGACGTAATAAGAAATAATCAAATGCTACATTAACATTTGACATATATCTTCTTAAACCTTTTAATATGCCTTCACTGAGTGATTATATGATTGATTATTGCTTGCTTAACAATCCCACTAACAGCTAGGTTATACGGGGTTACGAATGAGCAGATGATTATGAAACTATGAAGTGATGATAGTGAGAGGACGTTTACAAAAACCCATGCCTTATGCGGGACTCGAACCCACGCCCAACGGTGCCTCAGCTGACCGAGCTACTAAATATGCCGTCAGTGAGTGATGCTGGAATTATTGGCGGTCATCTTGAATAAATATCAAGCATGAAAAACTCTTCGAGACTGATAACGATTATACTTTTATCATATTATATGCATAAATGCTCATTCTTCAACACACAATAAAAATTGCACAAAGGTTATTTGGAATACGATTCTCATTTTATATTTTATTTACTATATTTTTCTTATTTCACGTTGACACGATGAATTATGAGTTCATTACAAACATCACATTAGTAATTAAAAACATAAAAACAAGTAACCTTATCGATGGTCAGTTTTAAAGCCAACTGTACTATGGCAAGCAGTAAATATAATTTACTATATGACATGCTCTTAATATGATGTATTGCAAGACCATAAAAGGTATTCACGATGTATGATCCGTCACATTAATACAACTGCTCTAACAATGGAGTGTATGACACGTACGCATGCGTCATGGTAGCGTCTGGCGCCATCATGTAAAGCTCAAGAGCCTCGAACCCAACCACTCATTATAAACTCGAACCCACCCTATATATGTGATGGTTGGGAGCGGTAATCTTCGTTGATAAGTATCGTGATGTTGATTATTGTTAGTTTAACGACCTCATCAATAGCTAGATTATTTGGGGGTACGAACGTGCAGGTAAAATATATGAATGATGTGTATAAAGAACCCGTACCTTATGCGGGACTCGCAGTCAATGCATTCACTGACTAAACCAGAAGGGAGGCTTTGTCTTTCATCTAATGACTGTACTTGCACTGTTTGAGTGATGGTCAAAGTTTTTTTTGTATATAATTAAACTTGGTGTTGATGATTTTTGGTAATTAATCTATTCCGAAACTAGATAATGTTCTACAACATATACCACAGTCAGACATAGGTCTGTACACATTATTTCATACTTATAATTACTTATAGGATATGTAAGGGGCCATTTAATTGACATGTTCAGGTTAGGCCTATACTACATCTTTTCACTCGTTTTATTCAGTGTCAACATCTATTTTCTGGGTGGGGGGGAGGGGGGGCTAGACAACTGGTAGGCAACTTTTTTTGTGTCGTTAAGGTTATTGAACAGATTTTTTACACAATTTTTAATTTTTTACATCTCACGTATAAGATATTCGCCTATTCATATATTGAAAATATTGATGGTATAATGAAAAAATAAAATTATTCGAAATGAAATGTGTATTGAGAATTTCATATTAAGGTTATATGTTATTATTAATAAGTTTTATAATATTGATTCAAAAATCCAACCTATGTAACTCACGTGCAAGGGCAGATTATATTTCTTTCCACCAAAACTGATATAAACTTGTGTTTCAAAAAATATATATATATATATATATATATCGTCTATCAACATAGTGAACACAAATATCAAGAACAAATTTGTATACCTGTGGCATTTCCAGGGTATTGTGATTCTCAGGTTGGAGAATTGCAATAAGAAACGTATAACCGCATCATTTAAAAGCATCCTTGAAGTTGCCATTTTATTTACAAAGTTTGTGTACACTTATCTTGTTGATAGTCGTCCTAGCTTCTTCTTGTCGTGGGTATTCGAGTGTACGTGAACGTAAGAATTGAATTACAATGTGGTGAGATGTGACGCTCCGATGCAATCAGATCATCTTCTAATCCTGTCTCACCTCTTGCCAGGTGTTCTGAAACGGTTTTGGTGACAGATCAAAGCGACAAAATCTCTGGGATACAAAACAATGTCATTGACTCTTCAAGTCTAAACAATTCGAACGTCGCTTATTTGATTAAATATTGTAGCCAGATGTGCGATTTGATTATTATTTCTGGGAAGGGTGCGATTTGAATATGTCGTCCAAATGAATGCTAAGAATAGTCCCCTTCCTTCTTATACCTCGATGCTTTTTTTATCGAACAGAACTAGGGAAGGCAAATTAGTTTGAGATTTCTTGCAAGAATTTTCAAGTAAAGAGCTGCAGTTTGAATCTGTATTCCAATATATAACCATTATACATCATAATATGTACTGGACGTATGTCTGGTGTCTTCAAATAGAAAAAATGTGAACTTTGAAATTTTTTCAAATAATTGAAAAGATATAAACTGAAAATTGAACATATATTTTATTTTTACCATATGTGACAAAACGCAGTGCAATGATGATTAAGATCTATTGGTGTCGTTGAATGGTGAATGAAGTGATGTGAAAAATGAGGCAAGAAACGAGTATTTCATTAGTTGTTTTGAATAGTGGGGAGGAAACGGTCGTGGCTCGTTGTAAGGAACCATCACAGTGTCTATATTCTATCCTATAAGATAGAGGAGAAAAATTGCGGAACCCCTTTACCAGGATTGTCGACCACGCCTGAAATCGAACCTTGGACTCCTGAATGACAGTTCAGTGAGCAAGCCACTGGTCCACCCAACTCCGTGTTTATACATTCATATTGTATTCGAATAGATTCAATGAATTTATTATAATTGATTGAATAATCGTGAATGATATTTCAATTTGACATGAGATAACGATTGATCTATATGAAAATTAGCTCATGAGCTATAAAATATATTATACTCTTGTGGATACTATAGAAGAAACAAGAAAAATATTCCCAGGAATTCTGCTATCGATTACACCACCATCATTTTTTTTTTTTCAAAAGCGATCAATTATTTTTCAAACTTTTTGTTTGTTGTAGGCCTACTTACCATTGGGTATTTCGCATTACACAAGAAGTTTTAGTCGTCATGAAGCTTTTATCATTGAACCTTCTATAAACGACTCATTTATACGGTATATATATATATATATATATATATATATATATATATATATATATATATATATATATATATATATATATATATATATATATATATATATATATACATATACACACATAGGTTACATGTTTTGAGCGACGGTTTAAGTGCATTCTGCATTTATAAGTGCATTCAGGGAGGGTATAAGAAGACTTGATTCATATGCGTGCATGCAGTATAAGTAAACTTGCATGTTTGCTGAAGCTCCCAGTCATTATGCTGGATAAAGACATAATAAAGTACTCATTAAACCCACCCCGCCATCAAAGGCCACCCAAGACACTATATAAGCATTGGGTATGTGCACGCACTTTTGTGTATACGTCAATTCTACTCAGAAAATCATTATATTATTAATACCTTTTTTATATTATATGGAAAAAGAATCATGAATAGAGACACAAAATTCTCCACATATTTTTTGAATGTATGTTTTTGGCTACATTATTGTTAGGAAGGAATTCATAATAATTAAACTTTTAAACTCTTTCAGTTTGAGTATGTATTAGATTGCTGATTGGAGTAATAATCTGCAGAACATGGTGAGATATAAAACATGCATACAAAAAATGACAAACTTCAACCGACCTGACAACAACCAATCAGAATGCCTGTGTACCTCAACCACTAAACAATATGACAATTTGAAAATAATTTCGAATGAAAATTGTAAATGTGTTAACGTAGTGATAAACTGAAAATGTGTATGTCTTTATTCCATATCGATCTGAAGCACAATCATCTTATTTCATACGTAGGCTTCTGGTTTTTCATATTGTGACAGTGTATTTATTCTGATTTATCTTATAATATTCTCATGTTCAATCAAAATCAATAAAAAATGAAATGAAATAAAATCATGGAATGATACACATATATATATTTTTTCAATAACATCGAAACTTGATCCAAAATCATTGTTCCCTAATTAAGACTATGGATGAAAGATAGGATCGTTTGGACGGGGCACCACAAGGGCGATCTTTAGATCTTACAATCTAATCTCTCTATCCTGAATTCTCGTCCAGATGATTTTCCGTTACGCATCTTGATATTTCCACGCATCAATTTTCATGTCAGAAGACAAGCTTCCTCGTCCGTGTGCCAGTGATTTATTCTGATCCGTATTGGATTGCGTAAGAGCGCGGTGGGAGGCACGAGACTGGAGACACATGATATTCGAGCCTCCCGCCAAGTGTATAAAGGGTGGTCCGTATAATATACACCCCCATTAAAGAAACATTAATACAACGAGCTGTCAGCTGTGTAGTTCAGATGTAACCAGCCGTAGTCAATCACGAGTTGGTTAACTAGGCACAGTCTGATGAAAAAAAAAAGATTATGATTATTATGATCAGTTTTTGTGGGATTAACGAGCCCTTCAACAACTGGGTTTTTTGGGGATACGAATGAATGGATTGCAGTGGATTATATTCACACAAACCTATGGCTTATGAATGATTATATTGTTTCTTCCCATAAGCAACTATACCATATTTGATGGTACGAATAAGCGGAGTGGTGTTTACAAAAAATAGCCTAATGTGGGACTCTAACCCACGCCCGAGTTGTCTCCAGAAAAATGGTGTCAGAACGTAAAAACAAATTCGAAAGAGTCTGAAATGTGATTATGATTTGTTCTTTGACCGCGTATGTTCACTCTGATTTGGTCTGAAGATAGACCTAGGCCTACTTCCTCCCGAGGGATTAACAACTCCTGAAATCTGGTGTACTATTGTCATGAAATCTTCCTGAAACTCTTGAAATCTTCTTGAAATCCCTTGAAATATCCCTGAAATCCCTTGAAATCTGAAATCAGGTGTACACCAGATTTGCTAGTTGTTCATCCCTCGCTTCCTCCTGCGAGTGTTGTGGGGTACGTCGACACTCCAGACCGATTGGCTGATTAGATAATGCTACTTCAGGATTCAGGACCGCCATTTCCGACAGCGTATATCTTTCCATACTGTTCCACAGCGAGGATAAGTGTGAAAACTCAAGTTTCAGAATATTATTATTCACATTACACTTGTATTTTTTTTTTTGGTTAGTTCTTTTACTGGCCAGTCTGTCGTCCACAGCACGCCCGACGAATCATTTATAGAAGCTGATACCGACAGTGTTGTAAAAATAACCGCTCCCTGTCTCTCTCGCTCTCTGTCTCTCTCTCTCTCTCTCTCTCTCTCTCTCTCTCTCTCTCTCTCTCTCTCTCTCTCTCTCTCTCTCTCTCTCTCTCTCTCCGCATGGTGTTTCAAATCACGTCCAGCATCGAGCCATGTGGTCGACATTTATAAATATACATCGATTGCCGATCGGGGAGAAAAACAAACAAATTATTTCCTATTTTACTAGACGCCTGAAATACTTTCTTATAGACATTAATGAACCCCACTTGGGTGGACGATATTTTTTTTACCGCTCGGATGAAAGGGTTAGTAGCGCAGCATTTTTTGTGTGTGATTCTATTTTTTTTTTTACGAATCTATATTTTTTACGATTCTACTTTTTGGCACGATTTTTGTCTTTTTTTGTGTGTGATTCTATTTTTTTTTTTTTTACGAATCTATATTTCTGTACGATTCTACTTTTTGGCACGATTTTTGGCTGAATCGACTAACCGTCTTCCCAATCCGTTAGCGATAACGATTTAGATGGCTTGAAACACCAATAATCAATCATAACATAAGGACGTAGATATGTTAACATCTTTAAACGACGTAAAATCACTGTTAGAATGGTCGACCATGGCAGGAATCGAACCTCGCTCTCCTGAAACATCATTCAGTAAACCGCGGCTCGATTCCCACATGGTTAACCATTCTGAAAGAGTTTTTTCGTGGTTTCTCTTAGTTGTTTATATTAATACTGACATGATTCCTTGACAACAAGCCACGACCGACTTCTTCTCACTATCTATAATAGCACATAATTAAATAACCTCTCAATCTCATCTCATCATCTCGTTTATCTTCCGTCATCTCAATTACTATTCACCGACGCCAATAGATCTCACTTATCATTACACTCCGTCTTTGAATCCAATATAAATTAAAACCAATGTTCTGCAGAACACGAGTATGAATCACGCTCATGATTAATCAACTGAATAAACTGCCTTGCATATACAGGTATGTTTTCAATAATTCAATTTTTAAATTTCATAAATTGAAAGTTTTATATCTTTGGTGAGAATCTAAGAAACAATATTCGACATAATCTAAAGCCATTTTACTGAGAATTTTTTTTTCAATCATTTTCTCATACCTACATTTATAATGATCTTAATTGACGAATATTGACATATCGAAACATCATATCGTCAATGATAGTGCCTACTGTAGACAACCGATCGGAACTGCCAATACTGACACGATCCGTAGACGATAATTTGTTGACGTAGCCTCAGGCCAGCGTTTACTCTGCTCTTGATTGACATGTTCGTATATATCAAAACCTTGGCGAGTATTGAAATCTGCATATTTCCAGAGAGTCGAGTCTTGTGTTGGTCTCTCTCCGTGGTACATTTAAGATGATACATCGGAGATGGCTGCTGGATGTTTAGCATGGGAGGTCTTGCCTTGGGCAGTCGACCTGTTAAGTAATACATGCATGGCTCCTCGACTGCTATGATTATGCCATGATGGTTGGTCACTAAACACGACTTGAAGTGATTAAGAGACAACAAGTATCCATGCGAGAACCATTGCTTGTGAACTGACTTGATTAGATATAGCAACATTCCGTTAATTTGCACCCCCAGCTCGCAAAAACTAGTTATGGTGCTAATCGACTGTGATGGTTTAGATGTAAATCGGCAACGAATTGTGATGACGATAGACGACTACAAGAATACTAAATAGTAAATATATAACGTTGATATTTTCAATTAGTTAACACACACACACACATTCGTACAAATTCACGTGATCACAGTTTTCAGTATAGATACAAATGTACATCTTTAAATAAAAATGAATGAAAAAACTACCTTGATGTGCGCTATTAGAGGAAAATTAATATCATTACTAATAATGCACCTTTCTTTCTTTTAATATATGCATTATATTATAAAATAATGAATAAATGGGTATTGTCCAACGACAATAATTCATTAATATCAAGTGTACAGTAGTACAGTTATTTTTTCTATTCGATCAGTTCCCTTTGCATGTACCAATATGTCATATTTTCAATCTATTTATCTATATTATTCTATGTATTTTGTATACTGATTGCTATCCTGTTTTATAATATAGTTATGGACCAATAAATGTTTTTTCTTTTCAATGAATATATGATTTCATCAAACTGCCGTCGCCAAGTTGGATCAGACGTCGATCTATAAAGTATACGCACATCGGTGCGATAACCTGTTTGATCCATAGATATCCATCGATTCTAGGAAAGTGCACTTTTGTACTTATTACACATTACAATCGATCGAGTACTATCAATTAATGTCAGGATAGGCTCAATTGTATATCCATTGTGCGTCTTGTCTTGTGCAAAACCTCATTATATAATAAACTATCAAGTAGCAGTCATGAGTCAGTATATATAAACTAATGCGAGCTAGCTGTCCTTCGGATAATATGTATGTATCTTCAAGTACTTGGTATAGATGAATGAATGAATTATTTATAACTTCAGGAAATGAAAGATCTTCCTTCTTTGAATATATGTGCTCATTGAGATTTGAACGAGTGTTGTCGGAAGTAACAACAATTCTCGAGAATGTTGGAACGGTTTTATTTTATATTGGGTTTTAACGACGCAATGTAATGATGACTAAGATGTATTGGCGTCGGATGAATGATTAATGGGATGATGAGATGAGGGTTTTTATGGGTAATAGGAAGGATAGTGGGAAGGAAGTGGCCGTGGCCTATATTGTGGTAACCATCCCGGCATTAGCCTAGACTACAGAGGGAAACCACGAAAAAACCCTGTAAAGATGGACGGTAGGAGGGATCGAAGGGGGTTCGATATGCCCACTACCTCCCGGGTCACACGAAGCAAGGAACGGTTTTATTCAGAGTTCCAATCAATTACTATATCCAATAGTTTTGTTGTGAACTTGAAACTCTATAGAATATGAATATATCTAGTTGTCAATAATTTAATTTATTTACCATATATAGGCTCTGTAATTACGTATTATTGTTCGCGGTATTGAACGGATCACAATATATTCTATAAATGAAAAGTGTGAAAACTTTTCAGGTTCTCGTGTCGGATTGCACTTTGCTCAATTATAATTATCCTACTTCACGAGACAGAGCTGAGGACGATGTCTAGGGAAAATAATAATAGAATAATGGGTTCGATAACATTGTTTTCAATTGACCTGTGCCAGGTTCAGTGGGTCACCTTCTAGTGTCGGTGAAGAGACAAACACGGTAGCCGTACGAAAAGAAAAACAAAATTTCGAATGTGCCGAAGAAATTTAAATTTGACACCTTTTTAATCATGAAACTAGATTTTAACGAATCATAACGATGTTTATTTCCCTAATTCTGGAGGAAACTAAAAATCATCATCTCAATTTCAATTAATTTTAATTAATTGAATTTAAATTGATTATTTGTCCTCTAGAGATCATGAGTCAGGACGTAGGCTTTATTTGATTCTGTATAGAAACGTAAACAGAATCGAGTAATGTCTACGTCACAACTCAGAAAAAGGCTGGGTCCTGTAGGACAAATAAATAAATTATAATTTCCGAAATTGGCATTCATGATTTCTAGTTTTCTCTAAAATTAGGGTAGTATATTTTTTAAAATCAGTTTAAGGGTTGCGATGTCATTTGAGATTATTAAAAAATTCACTCAAAGTTTGTATCGTTTCATTTTCCAATTCTAATAATTCGAAAAGTCGATGAAGAATCTGGATTGATAACTTTATTTATATTCATGTAGTATACCATGATAATATCATACGTAAATTCTTACACTCACCAACCTCTACGTGTTAGTTTTGGATTGCTTTGAACTTTGAACGAATACTTTACGTATTTGATGCATGACCAGGAATCGTGAAATGAGTTGACTTCTGTCTGCATATTAGATTGTATAGTTTGACAGCTGGCGGTTCTTGCGGGCTGTGTAACTGACATACACGACTGTCGAGGATCTGACTGGATGGCAGTGGGAGTAGTGGTCTGGTGGTATATGTCGAAACGTACCGCTTTTCGACGTATTCAACGAACTATTGGAATATAATAATAATATTCAGAATCTATATTTGATCTACGATACGCCATTATTTCTAGTGTAGATTTTATGGTTAAAACTTACCAACAAATGTTTTTCGGCTACAAGCAATGCAAGTACAAACAACACTAGTTCAATATTGTGGTGAATTCAACATTGAATGTATTATTAATGATTCAAGATAGTAATTTCCTATTGTTTGTTAACAACAATGATGATGAGAGTATAATTTTTCGCAGATTCTAGATAGCAATGTCTCGAATACTTAATTATCTTGGACCTGGTTTTTTTCGTGGTTCGTTAAAAGTAATAAACGGTTGACCAGTTAGTTACCCGTGTTATTTTATTGACTAATCAGTCGATGATTCCAGCGGACTTCTTAACAAGCTATTGAAAAACCGGGCCTTAATGAGAGGCCCACATTGATTAGGTTGAAATGAGATTGGCTCAATTTTCGGTGATAAAAGTGATTTTTTATACGGAATTAAAATCAATTACAAAATTACATATTCTTAATAACTGTTTTTATTTCTGTAGATAAACTCATCGAGACTGGTTTTGAATAAGCCGTATTTCTTATATTTTAATTGATTGAAATAATATTAAAAAATTCAAGTCAATAAATATTTGTGTATATTTTATCATGTGTCCTGTGTCAGATTACAGATATTATTTTCATTGTATGGCATTATTCCTATTGCATAATCACATTGCAATTATTTGAAATAATTACAGCTGAATATGTATATCAATTTCCACGAAAGAGGGTCAACAATAGAAATGAATAAATGAATGAATAGACATACCCGTATGGTATTTTATTAAAATTTCAATCAATACCAGTACACAACTAGGTAAAATTAATATATTATACGGTACAAATCATTGCTAACACCTTATAGTGTGTATATTGTTTCTTCACTCTATAATTATTCCATCCGAGTGCTAAATTCTCAAACAAGATGTCTGTCTTACATTTTGTAACATTCTCTCTGGCAGTTGTGTATGAATTCTTTAAAAACGTCTAAACCATGCGTCTAAGTGAAACACGATGTGTGAAGATATTAATGGGAGTCTTGGGCGCGTGTCTCGAAGCACTCTCGGGTTTAGTTGGTCTTGGACTGTCGAAGGAGTGAGATGTGGTGCGCGTACTCTCTCTTCTACGTGACGTGCGTAGCATGTGCGCCTTGTCCTCTCAACTTCACTGTGTAAAATGGCGCGTAAAAGCGTCGCGGCGCCCGGTGTCGGTTTTTTGTTATTGTTGTTGATGATACGGACATCATGTGGAACGGGTGTGTTGGAACAAAAAAGAGTGGAATTCAGTGACCGGGATTCGAACTTGGTGCCAAAGCAAGATACTTCTGAACATGATGATGTGAATGTGTCAAATAATGATGAGAAACAGACAGATGTTTCTGATTTTCAAAACATCTTAAAACCTAGAGTGAAGTTGTCAAAATTGAAAAACGATAATTCTAAATTATTGGATGGTAGCATATTAAAGAGTATGAGTACTGCTTCACCAAGAGGCAGCGATTTTAAATCATCTGATATTTCAAATACCAATGCTTACGATTTTACAAGTGATTTTGAATCATACGACGAAGAAACAAATCCGGAAAGTGCCCCAATTTTGACAACTGTGAGTTCTAAATCAGCACCAAGCGAAATTAAATTCACTCTCAGAGATAACTCCAATGCATCCCCAAAATATAATCTGCGTTCTCGATTAACTGATCGTACTACAGACCCACTCCCCGAGTCTGAAGTGTCAAGTGTAGGTCCCCGTCCATCTCGTCAGATCGGTCCCTATAGATACCCCAGCTATTACGACATGTACGGTGACTACAACGAGAACTGCCCTCCGACGCCGAACTGCGGTTACTCTTCCCCTTGTCAACCGTGTGGCCAGTGTGTGAGTTGCATCCCTGTGGTGCACTGGCCTCCCATGATGCCCGTTTATCCGCAGACGGGATACCCGACGATTCCCCCCACATGGAGACCCGTCCCCACCGCACCAACGAGTAGGTATTCTTATGAATCACGGAAATGCTGCCTATTTTGCAAGTGGACGTTTCGGTGATACCAGTTTCTCTACAGTGATTAACTTCAAGTTTATTGTAATGTAATCGTCAGTAATTGTCATATGTATAATTTCAATTTTTCTTATACATGTTTCATAATATGGAATAGGCATATACTTCTGAAAATGACAATTAAAAACTCTTGAAACCACTTCATTCAAAGTAGGCCCAGTTTCGAATAAATGCATTTATAAAGTCACTCTCATCACAAAATAAACTGTCATAGAATTTATATATTTGCGTGTAAAATAGAGAAAAAAGTTACACTTCAAGTTTTCTGTCTGGTTACGGTTGCGGTCAGATAAAGTGCTCGATCAAGCTGCATTGAAATTCATCTTGAAAAAAATAGAGAATATAGGGACTGATATTACATGCGGTATAGCTAGATGACAATGTTCATACGCACTCCACACATGATCTGTTCAAAAAAAACTAATAACGGTTGAATATGCTTAGATCCGATGGGTCAACAACTCCTGAAATCCTGTGTACACTGAACACTTGTCATGAAATATTCCTTGAAATCTTCTTGAAATTCCTTGAAATCTTCTTGAAATCCCGTGAAATCTCCCTGAAATCCCTTGAAATCTGAAATCAACTGTACACCAAATTCACTAGTTGTTTTTGTTTACCCCTCGCGTAGATCTTAATTTTAGTTTCGTGTAGAACCATTTTATGTGACCGCAAGTGTAGGCCTACTGACTATAAGCTGGTGGCGCTGCTATCAGTTGTATCCCAATGCATTATAACAGCATAGCGTGATTGATAAGAATACAACCTCACTGTCTTCAGTTAGACCACCGATTAGACCCCAACCAACTGGTAGACCCAGGCCAACATCATACACTACGAGACGGCCTGGTATTGTTACACCAAACCCTGACTGGGTAGGACTGAAACATGGTAAGTCGTCTTGTTTTATACTTCATAGATGACTTGTACACGAATTAGTCAAATGAGAGATGACATTTCAGCTATTCATTTGTTTTAGCAATCATAATTGATCATTTTCCATTAGTTTTGCTTTGAGAAAAATCGTTCATTTATTTTATTGGTTATATTGGGCTTAACGTTGCACCGTACTGTTGACCAAGATCTATTGGCGTGAATGAATGATGAATGAGATGATGGGATAAATTATTTGAAAGGTAAATATGAGAGGTGAATCTCATAGTATTCTCTGAAATCGGCTCTCATTCAAGTTGAACGCTTCATGTTCACGTAGTGTATTTATTTAAATTCACGCTCAACAACGATTAAGAGCAATCATTATATCTTTCATTCCATAATAACATTACGAATTGAGTCTCAATCTATATAACCACTCGTTGTAATAATATAATTTAGAATAGATTTTTCTTTAATTATGGAAATATATCTTTGATCGTATAAGCTGTCAACCAATTTTATTACTTTGTATTTTGTGCTATGGAAACTGGATCTAGGAAGGAAATAATTGTGAATAGCGAAGTGGAAGAATGAAGTTGCTTAAGAGTCCACGGGAGTCGATTTAGCGAAATATCAGTTTCTTGGTGATAACTTTTGAACAGTATGAGATATCAAAATTCTAACACGCGAGAAACAAAGATGATTATAATAGCTTCAACATAATATAAGTTGTATCTATTTTAGTCATGTCGCATATATTATAACTGTCGAACGTCGACAGCTAAAAATGTGTTTTTTTAGCTGTCAACGCTTCACAGTTATGCAACTTGACTCAAATAGTCATGACTTATATCATCTTGAAGCTATTTTAATTATCTGTGTTTCTCTTGTATTATAATTTTGATATCTCATACCGTTCGAAAGTTATCACCAAGAAACTGATATTTCGACGATAAATCGACTGCCGTGGACTCTTAAGAGACCGGATTAGAGTGTATACTTGTATCCACGAATGAAGGTCGTCTACCAACATAACAAAACCCGAATATCAACGATATATATCATAGCCGTGTTTTTGGTTATTTTCAGGAAATTATAATACTTCAGGACGATAAAAAACGCAACCACATCATTCCAAAGCGTTCAAACCTTAAAATTGCAGATTGTATATAATTACCGAAGTTTTCACAATTGTTTAGTTGATAGACAACCGTCTTCTCTCGTGGATACAAGTATATCATGAGATACAGAACAAAATCATGATTCAATTGAGATATTATTAAACGATCTGCCATGCATCTCACGACCTTGACCTTGCAGTATTAACCATTTCCTTTGATCGTTTGAGCTGCAGACTCGAAAACTTATCAAGATGGTTCAGATCTGTTGCAAATAGCTCTTCATGATGTAATAAAGAGTGATTGTCTCAGCATATATGATGTCATAGTGTGTAACTTCACAGACAGCTATTAACAGAGCTGTATGGATAATTCAATATAAATGCCTGAGCATACTTTTTACTCCTTGGTCGGTCTTCCTCTTCATTTGGTCGAAAGTGCAGAAGACGAATGTATAATCACATTATTCATTCATCTAAGTTGGTTGTG
Source organism: Brachyptera risi (assembly GCA_964007535.1). NCBI lineage: Eukaryota > Metazoa > Arthropoda > Insecta > Plecoptera > Taeniopterygidae > Brachyptera > Brachyptera risi. The sequence goes on from OZ023328.1 coordinate 41,968,925, forward strand.
TAATGACGCACTGTTATGATCTATTGGTGTCGGTAAATAATCGATTAGGATGAAAGGGAATAATAGGTTTATGGGACAGGGGAAGGAGGCGGTCGTGGATTTACTTCAAATCTAGAGGGAAACCATGAAGAACCTTAAAGTAAGGATGATTATGAGGATGGCGAAAGTCAAACATCGGAATTCTGAATTACGTTCAATTTTTAAAATTAGCTTTGGGCTTAACTTCTGACACGTCCAACTAGTCAAAACATCTATTGGCGTCGGTGAATGATGAATGAGATGGTGATAAGATGAGATGTGAGGTTATGTATTATTGGGTGTTTTGGCACAGTGCGAAGAAAATGTTCGTAAACCACAAAAACAAAACATTTGTAAAGATAGTCGACCATGACGGTAGTCGAACCTCGCGGTCTCTCTAGTGACTGCTCTACTCGTCTCAGCATAGAATATTAGTAGGCCTATATATTGTCATCAAGCACTTGTTCATTGTATCTTAATAGTTTTTTTCCCCATTTTTTTTGTTGGCCTAACGGTACTTGGACAATTCGAGAACTTCTATTTGACATGTATTTTCAACTTGTCGTTTTTTAATCTACGCTATATTTTGAGGTTCTTTACTTTTAAATTCACCATTTTTTTGAAAAGAATATCTCTCCAAATTTTTCTCAAAAAATATTGAGATATGGCGTAAATAAGTTATTGCTCAAGTGCAATAATAAGCCTCAATATGACCACATGTGAAACATAATAAGACTGTTGATGATACTTTGTCTGCAGGCCAAAAAACGTATACAGATATTATAATTCTTGTATACTATAACTGTATGTGTAGCAAGAAAACTGGATGGAACTTAAATCTCTCTGCGTTGTATCACAGATAATCGAGAATAGCTCGATTATCTGTGATTGCGTACAAAGCCCATGCTCATCTTCATTTTAAACTATATAGTGAGAATAATTAACGTTGGTCAGTTTATCTCAGTTCAAGAAGCTCATTTAAGACCGTGACTGTGCGTTTAACAAATAAATGATCAATTGACCTAAACAAATACCTCGGATTCAATAACCATGTTTTGATGTGAGGTAGGCCAATATACCCATAGAATCAGTAAGTTTTTTAAATTGATCAATATGAAAAATATACTATAAACTAGACCAATTGAAAATATAAAACTTCTTCAGTATACAGAATATATTTATTGTATTGTATGATTTTGCTTTCAAATATATCTGAATCATTTTGGGATGTCCGAAGCCAAACTCCCAAAAACAAGGAAAGAAACGGCAGTTTGGAATCTTCGAAAGTTTCGATTTTATTTAAAAAAAAAAAAATGGAATCCTTATTTTGAGTCTACTGTCACCATTCGGAGGTACTTACATACTTGAGCTTCATGATGTTTGATGCTAGATTGATTACAGCTTGGTTCTGGATTTAATAAGAGTACGAATTGAAGTGAAGTAAGGCCTAAAACAAACGTCACAAATCGGCGTCGTTGTTTACTTCCTGTTTCCGCCACGAGGGCTTATGAGCATAAGGCGTCTCCATTCATTGCTTATTGGCCCACTTTTAATATATAATGCAGCTGATAATCTTCGTACTGTTTCCATCATTATTATGGAAAAGAACTACGGCAGCTGTGTTTGTAAGATACGAGACAAATAAGTGATAACAAAATACAACATTTAATAAATATCCCTCAAATAGGCTCACGAGACATGTCAACTTGATATATACGTACTTCAAAATTCAAATTATATATAAGGACATCTTGAAGTTCGACTTTCTTTCGTACATCGAACAAACGCTGCATATAAACTTCGGTCGGATACTTTTAACTCTATTACTTCTCATGTTCGTGTGAGACAGCAATTTTTCACGTGGGGATTTTCTATAATCTTCAAACTCCAATCAAGATCACATGTTTTTGTTAGACAGGCGAGTATTTATTTGCCCAATTCCTTGATACAACTTCATACATTAAATTTGAATAATAAACAATTTGTACACTAATTTTATAATAATTATTATCAGTTTTTTTCATCACAAATAACATTCGAATGAACTTCCCAAATTTGCTCAAAATTTTATTGAACAAAAATTGAAAAAAACAATCACTAACAATTTTTTTTTGTTTTAATAATATCGAAACTTGATACAAAATCATTGTTCCCCAATTAAGGCTATGGATGAAAGATAGGATCGTTTGGACGGGTCACCACAAGGGCGATCTTACCACCCCATTTTGATCATTTAAAACTAATGAACTTCAACACCAAGACTGCGCTGTCTGTGACCATAATTTTTCCCAATTATTATAATATTATAATCAAAATTATGATGTTATTATTTATTATAATCATCATAATAATAATTTAATGCCTGTTTGAGCTGTTTCTCATATATTATACCCAAACATAACGTTATTGGCATTGGTAAAATGTTGAAGCCTGCAGTTTCAGATTTCTATTACATTAGTTACCCTTTACGACTTTTATCCTCAAACAGGTAATATAATTTTTCAAAAGATCCCCAAATGTATCTCTATAATCTATAAGGTGTAAACAAGAACAGTACCCAAAACGATGGTAAGTTATCGCATTTCCCGTTACGGAAAAACATAATTTCGAAAAATGACTTCATGACTTACTGTTTTCATTTCTCGTTAATCTCGTCTGTAGGCCTATATTTATAATATTATTACGTGTTTTCAAGATGCATTGCATATGTATGTGAATAAATTGCGGAGTATTATAATATGAAAAAGATTATGTATATACTGTAAACGATTGTTTGAAAATGTCAACATTCGATTTTCCTAAAGATCATATAATTCATATAAAGATCATATAAACTGCGGAGTATTATAATATGAAGAAGATTATGTAGGGCCTATAAACTGTAAACGATTGTTTGAAAATTTCAACATTCGATTTTTAAAATTAAAAATCATACAATTTGCCACGTGGCAGTCGTCAGTTCTCGGTCCTCACAAGTCACAGGTAACATGTTCCTTTTCAAGTTTCGGCCAACACTAATCTAACGATCGGTTTCGACATCCGAACTTGTATAATAAGTAACGAATGATTATTAGATGGCATGACCAAGGCTATGCGTAGGCACAATTCGACGAATGAACGATAGTCTGTCTTGTAGAATGATGTACCACGGACGACAGGTAACTTCGAGCTAGCATTTTGACAAGAGAGAGGTCGAGGATGGGTCTTGTTTGATGGCTTATTAACATATTAATGAGGCGTGTGATTAGTTGATCATATTTCATGACAACCATGATATAAAGGCTGGAGTATATGAACTTTGATCACCTGAAACAATTACAATCGCGATTAGTCTTTCGGGAAAAAAACTAATTTTAATGTAAAAACTGTGCCGACAGATTTTATGTACCATGCCTACAATTATCTGAATGCTGTAAAAAATTAGAAAACTTACTAAATTTTTTTAATATTTACCGATGATACAAACAATAGTGTGTATCATATCACCTATAAGAAGAAACATAGCAGTCATTTTCGAACCTTGAGAAAATATGACTGTTTTCTTCGTCAAATTCCATTAAAATACTCTCAACTTGCTCAACAAACAATTAGGAATATTTATAGATAACAAAATATTTATTTCTCGCTTTTAATGGTGATTTCAAATAATGGAACTTATATGAAGAGTTACCAAATAGAGCGTGCGCACATCTCTCAACTATGACAAAAATTCAGAATATTACATTGTTGCAGTATTTGTAACCATTCGTCGGCTATATTGCATTTAGAAAGCCCACTCTATTCTTACATTTCGTGACGAATATAACGTTTTCAGAGTGAATAAAAAATAAATTCGTAAAAAAAGTTTGTTGTTGACTGAACCTTGGCACAACCCACCCCTGTCTATCTAATCTGACGTTTCACACGGGCAGATCATTGCAGCCCTTGTTCCAACAATGATTTACCCAATAAAGATAGAACTATACTCTACCTGGTCTCATGGAATGAATTATGTTTGATGGATTGTGATTGGAATTCCTTTTGAAAGATTTATGGCAGTCACGGTCTCTTGGCAGAGAACATGAGAGCATATCAAGTAGCCGTGGAATGGTTTCTTGTTATCGGATAGGGCAATCAATTTCTCTTCGATGAATCCGATTCAGATACCTCACATCTGTACTCTCGTCTCATATACCTATGATTAGGTTTGAGTACCGCCATACTGCATCAACTACCCCTAAGAGCTAGTGGTGCCAACTCATAATTAAATATTAATAAGTTAATTATTAGACGTACGTAACTAAAAGTGATAATGAGATAGAGCCGGATATTGGCGTACTCATGGTTTGACATTAATTAGCTAACTATTAGTCAATTTACAGCGATAACTTACGTACAAAGCCTAACCAAGGGTGATACCAAGTCAATCCTCTAGCCTCAGCTTAATCCAATATCAGTTCGTAAAACAGGATCTATAAATTTGCTAATTTTTGCCTAAACCACTAATTCTCGGTTGGCACAACCTACAAAATATCAAAATATCGAACATAAAATATAAAATCGATATGTAATGAATCTTCGGATTTGAAACTAAGAAAACGCAGCATAATGCGACTTCTGACTTCTAGTCTATTCTTATTCTCATTTTTACAACACAAAGATATAAAACAAGATGTATCTGTAGCCTTGTGCCAATCGATACGGCGGTGAGATTTCCTCCAGAACACGCGCGGCAGTTCTATAAATTATTATAAATTAAAACAGTATTTAATTGCGACCGAAACAAGACTTGCTTTACAGCATTTCTGTCTGCTTTATAGCTTTTCAGTGTTGATTTCTTGTCTCGAAAACACGTCGAGTTTTGTTGGAGCAATGTTATTATGTGTAGTCATTAGAGAGATAATATTCGTTGGCAAATTTAACATGTATAATTATCAATCAATGGAGAACTTATATGATCCAATCTGTGTATGTACGTGTTTAATGAGGAGCAGAAAAAAGATTTCAAAATACACTCCCTGTTTATATATATATATATATATATATATATATATATATATATATATATATATATATATATATATATATATATATATATATATATATATATATATATATATATATATATATATATATATATATATATATATATATATATATATATATATATATATATATATATATATATATATATATATATATATATATATATATATATATATGTATATATATATATATATATATATATATATATATATATATATATATATATATATATATATATGTATATATATATATATATATATATATATATATATATATATATATATATATATATATATATATGTATATATATATATATATATATATATATATATATATATATATATATATATATATATATATATATATATATATATATATATATATGTATATATATGTATATATATATATATATATATAAATATATATATATATATATATATATATATATATATATATATATATATATATATAATGTATAATGTATACAAAATATAGGTATAAGAAATTTGTCAATGAAACTTTGAATGAAATGAATACCACCTCTGAATCAAATTCCAACAAACCCCATTTGCTCGAGTTCCCAGGCGATATTTTTTCCAGGGATATTTTCCAGGGAAATGTCTCCATTGATATTTTTTCATGGGTATTTTTTTCCGCTCACCAAACCAGACAAGCGCAGCATGTGCTTTGTACGATGAGGAATGAAATGTAATCGAAATGAACACATCTTGATTCTGAAACTATTAATTCTCGTCACAAACTGCCTTCGTTGTACAGCTCTAATTAATTGGTGATGTGTGGCACTGAGACGAGTGGATCAACCTTCATTCAGAAGACCGGGGTTCAATTCCCGCCATGGTCGACCATCCTATGAGTAGTATTTCGTGGTGTCCCTTTGTCGTTCAGATCAATACTGGGATGGTTCCTTAACAACAGGCCACGACCGACTCATTCCCACTATCCAAAAACATATAATGAAACAACTTTTCATCTCATCCCAAAATCTCATATATCGTTCACCGACGCCAAAATGTCTTTGTCATCAGTACAGTGCGTCGTTAAACCTAATATGAATAAATAAATACATAGGGTGGATTGCAAAGACGGAGTTTATACCCCGGCCTACCTTAGACGTCGTCTATAAGTAAGAAATTGCATTGTAGCCACAATGCAATTTCTTACTTCGACGGCGTCCAAGGTAGGCCGAGGGGTAAACTCCGTCTCTGTAATCCACCCATGAAGATTGGGCACGTGGATTATTTGAATTGGTTCGATTGCAACTGATGCTCATTTCGGCTGACTTTTTAAATTGTGATTTGTTGATCATTTATTTACTAATCGATCTAGAAAACAGCATAGATTATTTTTCCTTGAAAACGACTGACACAATTCATTTGAATCTACCTAAAAATGTATATATTTCTTGTGCTGTAAAAACACAAAGATATGAAGTCAGTAAAAAATTCATAATTTTTTCGAAAAAAAAAAATGTCAGCTCTGGTTTATAAGCTTTTCAAAATTTTGTGCAGGTTTTCTTCTGTGTGGTCCAATTGACTTTGGCCCAAAACTAGACGGGTACCAAGTTAGATAATGATTGACAATGTGTGCGCAAAAACACAATGGCAATGTTAGAAAATGTGCACATTAAGTTTCTTTGTAACTTAATCCGTAAAATAAACACTTGTTTTTTCAAGTTCTGTCAAATTGAGTTTTGGCTCACGCTTGTCTCAAGTACATTTGATATGAGAGATTTTCACTCTTCTTTAGCATTTCCGTCTCTCCCCAAATTTTCTTACTACCCGATGAAGTTTGATGAAGTTGTGATCTCCGGTCTACACCTCTACTGTAAGCTCTGCGTCGCTGCTGAAAACATTTATAAATATATTGTATTGAAAATAAAAATTTATGAATGAATATTAATAATGATGCACCATAACGTTCTTCCCCTGGACCCTTACCTAATAAATTCGGTGCTAGTGCTAGCTATGACTATCAATAACGTAACGGGATAAGCAACATGGCGGTTTCCTTTCGCACCATGCGTATATCAAAGGGATGCCGCCTTACAAATGTTATGATGATTTGCTGGTATTATTGTATGTTGATCTATACAAGTAATATATGTAATGCAATCTGTGAATCCAGCTCTTTCCAACTGCATTAAACAAAATTGGGATACATTTCATTTGAATTAGCCAATCTAAATTTAAAATACGTCTGTAAAAGCATTTAGTCCACTAGTCAAGAGCCCTACTGCTATATTCACCATTTGATAACTGGATAATTACTCATCATCTACGAGAAAGATTGAAATCAATGCAATTGTACAACTATGTACTATATATTGAAATACGAGCCTAATACGTACGATTTGATTTGAAATTGCGAATCTCACAAATGTACACGAAAGCGCGCTGATTCCATCATGGTGAAAACGGCCTAATGTTAAAAGGATAGGACTTACGCCATTTTGCTTATCCCGTTACGTTATCGATAGTCATAGGTGCTAGCTAGCTCCAAGAGGCTAGGACTTTGATTGGTCAATGTTCACTAGGAGAGCTACTTGCCATAGCAACTGTCTGGTCTCTGTGTATTTCCATTGTTGTTAGCACAAAATCCTAGCCCTGCTTACGAGGTGGGCTTCGAAATGTGATGAACTTATTCAGTCCAAGAGACCGTGGATTTGTTTTTCCAATATTTTGTCATTGTTGGTAGCTTTTTTAGTGAACATTAACAAATCAAAGTCCTAGCCTCTTGGAGCTAGCTAGCACTAGCACAAAATTTCGAGTGGTTTATTAGGTAAGGGTCCTGGACGCTTGGGTGTTGCAATCATTTTATTTCTTGATATTATTATAACCATACAATTTTTAATTGATTGATTTAGGCCTATTAATTGCAAATATATATGTCCAAAGTATTCCGCTTGCCTCGTATATATTACCTTACACCCTATTATGGAGATTATTATTATAAGACGTTATTATTATTAAACGTTATTGTTATACCTATATAATTATTGCTTATTATTATTACCTTATTTTTTGCCTAGAATTATCTAAGTACTTCACATCTAGCACCCATGTTCAGGACCTAATCATTTTGTTTGAATGTATGGACATTTACATTCTCATGCAGGATTCGAACCCGCACCCAGTCAATCCCGTTACCAGACCCCATAACATTCGAGGTTACTGCTACGAGGGAAGATTTGTATTAAACATTCATCAAACAAAATTTCACATCTCACTCTTTCACCAGAGCTCACTTTGCGTTATCCCACTGTATTCTCATGAAGCTAGTAGGCTATAGCAATTCCGTAATTATATAGACAGTCAAGATTCAAGTTGGTACTAGCTAATATAGTTTTGAAAACAAACGCGTGACTCGATTTAAGCACAATTATCTTCAAGATTGTCAAGTTGGATAGCCTTGTTAGTATACTGATTATTTTTAATGGCCTCATCACGGAAATTATTTCATCACCTATTTTGACCAAATTTGGCATTGCATTGCAAGCTGTGATTTAGATTTTAGAGTACATTAGATGGGATATAAAAACATAATGATGTGGTCCATTTAAAGCTGGCACTGATCATAAATAACTAAAAATAAACTTCGTTTAGTATTTGTACGTGTGTATGGTCTCAGTCAAGACATTGTATAGAGATAGCCACCCTCAGTCAGTCAGCCCTGGTTAATTGTCAAAGATAAAAATCAATAAATTGTATATATTCTGCTTGAAATGAATACATATTTCTATCACGTTAGTATTATGCGGAAGTTTATCTGGTCTGTCTGTAGAAAACCTTGAAAAAACATGATTTTTTCAATCTTTTTATCCATGTCAAATTGACGTGGTTTCAAATATTAATAATCTTTTACAAATATTCCATTTCGGTTCGTAGTAGGCTAAGACTGGTCAAAAAGTTCAACTTCCACTCTACTTGAACATATTATTGACAGATAATACTATGATTTATTGCTTTCTATCTCATTCCCTTGCTTGAGATAATTGGCTACGATCATAATTCTACGTTTGATTGTTTGTATGGTGTTGTTCTTGACGGGCTATAAGCACTACTCTTTGACTCTCCCTGATTATTACAACGTCGACCCACCTTGTGTTTATAGTTTATCTTTCACACGGTTCTAAAACGTATTACTCGACCACTTTATTAAATTAGTTTCTTCGGCTAGAGAGGTATATATACATATATATTTATAAAAAGAGATAGGCGAATGAATGAAGGAGATCTCTTTAGCTACAACAAGCTACAAAGTAGGCCCAATTTTATTACATTAAACATTTTAACTTTTTCCAATCTAATGTGCGATCAGGTCGTAAAACCGGGTTCGATACCCGACTGCATCGTAATATATAATAGACCCACGCAGCAAGTATATTACAATGAGAAATCAGAATACATTATTGTATGAGGTATCAGCACACATAAGTTGTAGAAGTACATCATCTTCTAGTAAAAAGTGTGTTGGTGTAATTATTATAGGAGCGTATAGCGAAGAATTTTGAAAACTGTCTGTTTGGAACTGAGAGCCATAGTTAATAATCCTAATAGACGGAGAGAGAATTGAGAAAGGGTTTGAGTGAACCCGGGACCTGTTTTGCCCTTTTATTTCATTAAGGGGACCAAAATCCGAAAAATATGTAGAAACAAACGAAATTAAAATTTCTCATGAATAATTAGAATCGAGTCTAGAAGGGAATATTTTCGTTTTCCGAAAACTTTTTTCGTGGAAGTTTTAATTTCGTGATAGTATGCTCCAGCAATATGTTGTCCAAAAATCTGTGTAAATAGCAATTTTATTTCTCCAACAAATTATCAATCTGTAAAAAAACTGTAATGCATCTAAATACAGCATCGAATGAGAAAACAATTGAAGAATCATCGAGTCCGACTTATACGACCTTTCAACGGTAATTTCTTCCTTGTGGCCATTCACGTTGACATTCTGTTCTGAGTTCTGAGTTCTGACATTTTCTTCTGTTGTTAATCTGGTGAAACCACGCGATGACAATGTGGTTCCATCATCTCGTCATCACGACATCGACTTTCTTCTATGGCCATCATAATGCCACGCATAATAGAAGAATGCTCTTTATGTTGATATGTGTTACCATTTCTTCCGTTACGACACAGCTCATATAATTTACGAGAGCACATCAAAGACGATTTAATGAAAGGTCACTATATACTCACTATTTCTTTAGTGTATTTTGAAAAAAAAAAAAACGTATGGTATACTTGCGTCTACGAAAGACGGAGCGAACCACTTGTGCGCTAATGGTGTTTGATAGGGAGGACGGTCGATCGGAACCTTCTTCTTTCGTGGATACAAGTATACATATTTTACTCTGAAATTACTCGCTTACTCGTGGATGTAAAAACACATAGATTGAGAGAGAAGAATTTTCCACAAGAACAATAACATTCATAATTATATATTTCTCCGAGAAGCTTATTAAACCTTTTACAACAAAGAAAACTTTTATTTGTCACTCTTGTCAACCCTTGGTGCCACAGTAAGCTGTGCAATCTTCCTTTGATACAAGTAGCGAATCATGTGCCATCGGGACATCATTTTGTGTATGAATTCGATTGCTGATGTTCGTCACGGCAAGACTCCTGAAGATGAGGGATGAAATTCCTTCGTAACGTCGATATCCATCATCTACATTTTACAACACTAGGCACAACCAAAGAAATTATCCTACCATATATAAATATATATATATCTATATATATACATATATATATATATATATATATATATATATATATATATATATATATATATAAATGTATATATATATATATATATATATATATATATATATATATATATATATATATATATATATATAGTGGTTCATTTGTACCGGAACGCACCGGAACGGCGTTCCGGTTCCTTTTCTGAAACCGGAACGCACTTTCCGGTTTCAAAATGATAAAAAAAACAATGATAATACGAATTTCTTTTCATTTATCAATACTTTCAACTTGCAATTCAATTTTTTCAAACCAATAAATATTTTCACATTTTGAGAATGCTTTTTTTCTCATTTCTATGAAAAATAGTATGAGACGGAAGTTGGATTGCGATCTATCGAAGATGAAGAAATAATTTCGAATATATTTTCTTAAATACAGTTCGAGGACGAAAATATTTTTCAATTTATCATATTTTTTCAATTGGATTTTTTCTCGGTTTTGTGTTGGGGGGGGGGGGGAGATAGAAGGCATTGTTTACTTTGAGGTGCGTTCCGGTTCCTTTTTATTTACAAATTAAGCCCTGTTTTTGAATATATATATATATATATATATATATATATATATATGTATATATATATATATATATATATATATATTATGTATATATCAAGATAACTATCAAGATATCATCAATATCAGATTATGGTACATTTACCAGACGTATACTGAAAATAAATTATATATTCATTTTCATTATCTTTCATTTCATTTTACCGTATTTCTTATACCACTGATGCGCCATCTTGGATTGGAAGAAATTGATTAATTAGGTCATTCTATAAGGAAATGTGAAAACAAAAAAGCAGTGAAAACGAATATGTATTCAAATGAATGTAAAACTGGATCAGTGGAACTGTAAATCAATGACGGTAATTGTCAGTTAAATATGCATTAGTCGAAATAACAGTATACTACGAAACTGACGTCATAATCCGCTTAAATGAATACAGATACTCTTTTGTACTTAAAATCCGATATTAATTCACACAAAAAAAGAACGATACAGTATTAAGGGCGCGCATATCGGACGGTAATGTAGTGAAGTGTAACACAATTAAAGTTCTTTTTTAATATGAAATTAGGTTTAACGACGCACACTCACTGACCTGTTCCCAGTATAACCCTACGTACGACAGAGAGAAATCACGAAAAACCCTGTCAGGATGATCGACCGTAGCGGAAATGGAACCCCGGTCTCCTGAATGAAGGTTCAGTGTGCTAACCACTCGACCAGCCGTCTCAGTTTTTATAATCACCTTGGAGCTATTAATGCTTATAAAAATACAGTCCTCATACCATTGCAGTATACATTCTACAGATTAAGATTTTAGAAAGAAATGAAAAATCTACAAATTTGTACTGTTTTTGCTACCCTAAACGGTTTACGTATACATAAGGCGGTACGGTATATCATGTATGGAATACCACGCCCATAAGGAACTTCTCATTAAGCAGATTTTTTCATAGTCTTTAAAACATTTTAAAAGCTTCTTAGAATTTCTGTCCATGTGTCACATTTTACAACTGCCTACAAATTGCTATTAATGAAATCGTAAAATGCTATTACTTCTTGATAAGCATTTTAATGCGTGAAAGAGAAAGAGATTGTACAATTAAACTCGACAAAGATGAATAAAAAAGAGGAATAGAGAAATTGATAGAGAGAAAAAAATGAAAGAAAAATGAAAGAGTAACCGGACGTGAGAGTGAGAGAGAAGAGGGGGGGGGGGGAAGAGGGGGGGGGGGCTGTAAATTTGTTCTTGGAGATTTTTTTTTTTTTGAGATCACGACTCGAAAACTAGATGACTTCTTGAAATTTATCATTATTCAACGCTATGATTATTATTACTTTAGAGAATTTAACGAAGTTGAACTGTCGAAAAACGTTCAAATATACGTGTTATGAATGTCACACGATTTATTGCATGAGATATTAGCTGGATGGGGACTTTGACGTTTATTTATAGTTTATTCATAAAGAAGAGTCCAGGAGAGACTTCCATATATCATAATGTCAAATTCTTGGAATCAGTTGTGACTTTTTTTTTGTCAATCTATAAATCTATAGACAGACAAAAAAACTTTTTCTTTCCAATTAATATTTGCTTTCCTAGATATATCTTGAAGCAGGCATTAGATATCTTGGAGATAAACCATGGAAGTTTTCAAATCAATCGAGTCTATTTGTTTGTAATTTTATATTATCTCCGATAATTGAATCGTTTTCACGAATTATGATTAGAGTCGAGATGCTACTTATTTTTATTTTAGTGAGAACGATGTGTATATGACCTTTGACGGGACTTGGCAGTTCTATCTCGATGACATAATGACGTAATTATTTGCTTGAGGTGTGATGTTTTATGATAACTAGTATTGTACTTCCTATCAGTTATCAGGTCTTTCATCTAGTTCTGACGTTCCCGTCATCAGTGAATGCAGGGTGTTACTTTATCACGCATGATGCTCGTATACACAATAAAACAGTATTGCCATGTATAAAACAGTGTAACACTCAGATATATCTGATTTTAACTACCGGTACTCCTGCAATATTATTTTCTCGTTTATTCTAATTTTCTTCTAATTTTCTATATATTGGTGGCAAAGATCCTAAATGATATTACACTAGAAAAACGGAACATGCGTTGTTGGATGATCAATATATGCATATTTATGAAATGTAATGGAAAGCTAATATATATATATATATATATATATATATATATATATATACACGCACACTTCAAGTTTGAAACTATTATGTCACTGCCTTTCGTTTTATTTATTGCTCATTCCAATCTTTTCCTGATTGAATCGATTTTACCTGTTGCTTTTTTAATAGGTTTCTTAATAGCTCTGATTGATTTTGAAGAAATAAAACTCCATAGAAACAGCTGAACGATTTATGTGAAACTTTGAAATAATGTGTATCAACATTATCATAACATTTTTTTTATATATATGTGACACATTCTATACAATGTATATTGTTCCCTGAATAAAGATTATTATTATTATTATCATTATATATTCAAATTTCTTGAAAATTTGAATTCATTCGAAGAAAATAGTTATACAAAATGTCTCTTTTGGGTTGTTCTTATGATATTTATTTAAAACTCCGAAATGGTTGAAAATTTGAACATTACATGTATAACAAAAATTGCAGTGCTATATACTATTGCCTCAAGTATTTGTCCTTTTTCTCGTTGATACCATCGAGTTAATAGCCATTTTCAAAGTATTAAACCTAATAAAATAAAACTTATTTGAGTAATCACGATTGTTTTCAAATAGTTGAGTTATCTTCAAAGGAAAGGACGTTTACTTTTAGCTGAACAAAATTCTAAACAATTTTTTGATCAACAGTATTCTGTGAGCCCGTACAGAGCAACACCCAGACAACTATACTACAACTCAACTGTGACTGATACTCCACTAATACTGATACTGATACTGATACTGATACTGATACTGATACTGATACTGATACTGATACTAATACTAATACTGATACTGATACTGATACCAATACTGATACTGATACTGATAAAAAAAAAAAAAAAAACACAAATATCACCGTAATATTTGTATAGATGTAGTATTTTTATATAGGGTAAGATGATATTTTTCAGAACGATTTCACTATAAGAAACGTGATTATATATCTTTTCAAAGTTGAATATTTATATTTTCAGCGAAGTAATTTAATTACCAAAGTTTTTACAATTATGCAGTTGTTAGACGATCTTCTTCTTCCGTGAACACAAGTTACATCACTTTCAACTGAGTTAATTTTAAGTCTTTAACAGACTAAAAGTATGACGTGTAGTTCATGTTTCTGTATAAATTGAGAGTGTGAGTGAGTGATGCTGAATGATGATGATATATGATACGTTTACCAGTAATTAATAGCAATGATTTGGTTCTATTTCAGGCTGCAATTGCTCCACTGCAGGCTCGTTCAACAGCTCGTGTGATATTGTAAGCGGTCAGTGTTCATGCAGATCGCACGCCACTGGCATTCAGTGTGACACTTGCGAGGTAAAAATTACGATTGTAATAAAATGTTTCAAACAAATTTGAATTGTTGAATTCATGCATTGTGCATTGTTTTGGATTATTTATAACAACTATTTATAGCTGTCAGCTTGCTTGAATTTGATCTCTTTTCAACTGATGTTTGGCATATTTAAATTTCGAAAATCTCAATTCTATATCCATCTAACCATCTTTCTTTATTAAATTGAAAATCCATACTAGAAAATGTGCCTTCATCTTGATAGTATTATAATATTACCAATACAAGCTTTGTTTAATCTGTTACCCCAAAAAACATAATTTCCATAAAGTATAAAAGCCAGTTATTGACTACCAGAATCTACGAAATTGATGAGCATAGTAAAGTTGTGATATGACAATTGTTCAAGTCAACATACATGGAGTATTATGTTATCCACTCAATTTACAATTTGAATAAGATTAGTGAGTGTAAATTGAATATATTCATTCAGACACATTAAGCTTGTTTAGATTGTAATCAAAAACTGCATATGGAACAAATAATTTTTCATATATAAGCATAGACTATTCTCCAGATACATCAAGACTTAAGAGTATTTACTATTTATTGACCAAGTGATGCATTCAAAAAATCATCTCAAATGTATTCAACACTGGATCAACACAGTATACCAAGTGCAATACTAGAATAGATACATGCTCAGTTTTAAGCAGATAAGTGAATTTTTGGGGACAGATAATGTATATATTTTTTATACTATCCATATGATCAGTGAAGTCTATAGCTATATGATTCTTCAAAACAACACATTCATTTGATTGATATATAAATTCTTTATTAGGGAAAAAATGAATACTCTATATTGTAGGCATATAAATGAAGCATTGCACTTGTATTTCTATACATACATACAAACATACAAAGTATATAAATATATGAAATATTTATAAATATAGTATGACATAAAATATATTATATGTAAATATTATACATATATAGATATACAAAATAGTCATTTTTTTATAGTAGTCATTTTTTCAAAACACGGTAGATGCTTCAGCCTCTTAGTACTTGCGGAGTCGGACCCCCTGCTGTTGATACTTATTCTGAACCCCTCCCCACAGGACACCCAGGACATTTGCCATGGCATTTGACAGGACATAGCTGCCCTGCAGTATACCGTAGTGAGATCTTTGTGAAACAATTAGTGCAGTTTTGGTATTTTACCTGCCATTTTAATGGTTGTAAAAGTCTAAAAATGTTTTATCACGGCTGGAGCTCTGACCCAGACCCCGTATGCACCAGAATCTAGGTCCGCTCTGTGGACATGGTACCTTTTGATTTTCAAATATAATTTCCCTGCCTCCCTCCCTCAAGTCAAAGTTAATAAGAAGGTCCCCTATCTGCAAGTAGCCTTAAAGTATTTCATTTTCTCCCCTCACCTAATTATGTCCTGTATTTTCATTTCTGAAATGTGTTTACCTTATGGCCCGTTCACACGAGGCACGATCGTGCCAATCCTTCGTTGTCGAGCAATGAAAGACCCCGTGTGAACGCGTCAAGGTCAACACTACTTGCCTGAATCACGTCAAATTTCGGATAGACAGGAGCTCTATATTTCAATCCTATCGTGTTGGTTTATGCATGACTGACCAATAGGAGAACAGTATTTTCGATTAGAGTGATCGATAGTCACAACAAAGCAAATCGATTGAATATGGCTGCCTAGACAGAATTTTCTATTGGTCCATTTATCACCTGACTGAGACTTTCCAGCAACGCGATGCGTGGTGCCAAACTTGTGTGTGAATGCCCCAAAGCTCGCATTGTATTGCTCGACAACATAGGATTGGCACGATCGTGCCTCGTGTGAACAGGCCATTACATATATGGCATATTGACCCTAGATTTTCATCTGTGGACAGACGAGTAAGACAAGAATGATCAAAGTGGGGGGTCAAATGGGCATTCACCATCCATTGTTGTAGGCTGGCTACTGGGGTCTTGGGGCAAGCGGCTCCAACTGTCAGCCCTGCGAGTGTGACACCGTTGGCTCATCGAGTGGGTCGTGTGACCCCAGGACGGGACAGTGCCCTTGTCGGCGTGGAGTCACTGGGTCAAAATGTCACCACTGTCTTCCTGGTCATTATGGATTTAGCACTGAAGGGTGCAATGGTAAGAACTTGGGAGGATACATATCTTATGATTTATACTTCATAGTAAGTTTTAATATGATATGTATGCAGCATAATCTAGAAAATAAAATTCAGTAGGTCCTGTTAGATGCCCTGTAATCTTAGTGAAATTAACGTATTTCAATCAGAATAAATCAGTCGAAGATGAAAATAATTCAATATATGAATAATTTAATAATACTGCAATGAATTTCCATGTAATTAACATGCAGTTGAGAATTTTGGAGAAGAAATATCAGTTTAATTATATTTATATTATATTATAAATATATCATATTGTATTTCATCCATAGCCTTAATTGGGGAACAATGATTTTGCATCAAGTTTCGATGTCATTAAAAAAAAAAAAAATCATTATAAGTAATTAATAATAGTAATCAAGTTTGCAAATCTCTTCACATACACAAGACATCATTATTTAGACCTACAATTTAAAAATATTCATTTTGGAACAATATGAAAGAAAGTGGTTTATTTATAATATCATACAAGCTGATGAATAAAAAAAAATCGTCACAAAAACTTGTTTTTAATGCACACCAATCGGTTCTTAATTCACTTATTCTCAAATAACTACCAAGCGCCATGAAGTCGTGACAGTAGCATGGCAATGGAAAGGCGCGTTAGCTGTGTACTCCGAGCGCTAAAAGTAGGCAGCTATACGGCGAGAATATACCAACAAGCTTTCTAATCATAGTTTTGAAGCTTGATCGCTAGGTGTTAGCAGGAGGGGGGGGGGAGGGGATGTGGAATTGCAGCATGCAGTCGTTCGAAGCAGGCTCGAGATACGAAACTACACAATAAGAACCAACCCTAATAGGAAGCAGTGACTCTAGATCAACTTGCATATCTAAAGTATGGCATAAAAATATAATATACAAATATCATCGTTTTTTTTGTACCAGTATGCTTATATTAATTGAATATTTTTATTGATGGCAAGAGTAGGATGTCATGGGAGTCAATTTAGCAAAATATCAGTTTTGGGTGATAACTTCTGAACGGTATGACCGTATGAGATATCAACATTATAATAAGTGAGAAACATAGATAATTATGATAGCTTCAAGATGATATAAGTATTCAAGTCATGTCGCTTAACTGTCAAGCGTATACAGCTAAAAAAAACATATTTTTGATTTTCACCATCTTTCATCTTTCACATTTCATCATCTTGAAGCTATTATAATTATCTGTGTTTCTTGCTTATTAGAATTTTAATATCTCATACCGTTCAAAAGTTATTACCAAAAAACTGATAATTCGCTAAATTGACTCCCATGGACTCTTGATATTATTATATTTTTTCTCAGCCTCATATTTCTTATTATTATTCAGTCTTCTGTGAGCTAGCCCTGACTGCACACCTCTGATTTTTCAGTATGTGACAGCTGTGACAAGCCGGGCCACATCTGTGACCCGGATACCGGCCGCTGTGTGTGCCCGTCTCTAACCCAGGGACCGAACTGTGACCAGTGTGCCCAGAACGCTTGGGGCTACGAGCCAAATAAGGGATGCAAGTCGTGTAGCTGCGATACTTCTGCATCTGTTCGACGACAATGTGATGTCAATACAGGTAACACAAAATGTCTTTATGAGAAAAATATGCTGAAAAGTGACAAAGAATTTGTAATAACCAAATTTCAAAATATAAATCACTTCGTTATAGCTCTCTATCCAACATTGTAAAGATAGGAAATTTAAAGGGGAATAGTAATTAGTTTGTAAAAACCAAAATTTCGTTAAAACCGAGTTCGTTATATGCGGGCCCGGCTGTATTTAAGTAAAAAATTAGAGAGCCTATTTGTTTTTACCAAAAAGTCTAAAGAAATTCCGTAGTGTCTGTCTGTATATAATCAAAATTATATTCTTTGCTTTTCTATGTATTCAATTATACTATACGAGTTTTCTTTAAATATGTTTGTGTAATGATTCACACTTATTCAAGTACTTTTTTACCAGAGTTCTTGATAAGAAATACAGAAAATAAATGACATTCAATTCGAAAATTATCAAGTGAAGTATAGGAGTGCTGTACAGTAGAACCTCTTTAGTAAGTCCCTCGTTAGTGCATTTTTCTCCTTAGTAAGTTTTATTTTTTGATCCCATCTATAAACTCCTACATGTTAAATAGTCTCTTTAGTAAGTTTTTCACTTTAGTAAGTCTTTTCAGTCTGGTCCCCTGAAAAACGTACTAAAGAGGTTCCACTGTATATTTAAAAATTGAAATAAAAAAAATCTGATGATGCACTGACTATTCCATCGGTGTCTTCCGAAACAAATAATAAAAAACGTGAAAATTGGAAAAATATAGTTCATGATATAGCTTCAATATTGTTGATACATGCAGTAACTCTGTTTTTCATAATATTGATGTAATTGAATTTCATAATTCTCATCAGGTCGTTGTGCGTGCCGTGAGGGATACGAGGGCACTCGTTGTGACAAGTGCTCAACAGGTTTCCACAGCTATCCCAACTGCAGACGTTGTGACTGTCATATACCAGGAACATTACCAGAACACTGCAACGTCAGTGGACAGTGCACTTGCGATGCGCAAGGACAATGTCCGTGCAAGGTACACACAACAGTATCGATTCAAGAAAAATGGAATTGTTAAAATGTTCTATACCTTGAATTTAATAAGTCACATAGTTTCAAAAAAGTTATTCCATGTATAAAAGTGTTAAAATTTACAGATAAATAAATCTACCAATTACCATGCCTCAATTGACCGCTAGTGATAGGCGTGGTATGATAGTGAGCCACCTAGATAGTATATTGTCTATACATGAATATGATATGATATAATATTATATCAATATGATGTATTTAGATATGTTCTAGATATTTTACGTCATGCACTTCATGTAGGCATTTAGAGAATCCCCCCCCCCCCATTGGTATCATCAAAAGTCTGCATAATGATTTATCCCCTTGAGATGTTTTGGTTTGTGGCGTTTGTGGGTGGGTCAATAAATTATAAGTTGAATTTTTGGTATACATATGGCATACAAATTGAAAATTGATTCAAGAAGTGAATTTTGATTTTGGTTTGTGATATAAACAGTGTTGTGCAAGTTTGTCTTCATGGAGAACTTTCAAAAAGTTAATTTGAATGGTTCGTTTTCACAAGGGGCTTATGAAAGTTTGTAAAAGTTATAAAAGTATATATATATAGAAATATAAAAGTTTGAAGTTTGTAGGAAAAAAGTACATAAATTCATTCTTGATCATTTTTCCTTCAATAAAAGAACTGCCACTATATACAAAAATAAAAGATGAAATTGAAAATGAGTAATTACATATTATCTGGTATATAATCAGTGCATTTTACTTTATTTTAGAAAATTCTATATTGAAAATACATCGGCTGAGCAATTCTGTTTTTGTAATCAAGCGCAGATGCACTTTACTAAATTTACTTAACGAATTAAGAATTGCTCTTTTGTATTTTCTATTTCTTTTGGTATGTTATTCTTTTGGGGAATTCTCATTAAAAACACGTTTGAACATTTGATGATGGTTATGTTGATGATTGTGATGATGATAGTAATGAAATAATGAGGCTCAATTATTGATTCAAGTGTTTTAAAAATAATACAGCATAATTTTGTACCCAACATAATTTCGACAATAGTGACTCTAGTATTATGTTTCAAAATAATGTGGACCATCCCGTCATGAAGCGTTTTGCTTGCGCACATGACGCTTGTATTCAAGTACACATTTTTACAATAGTTCACAATCAAAACGAACTTTTAAGACATAAACATTCACTTTTTTTTTTACTCTCATCAATGCGTTCAGTGAAAGTTCACATAGATATGAACACGTTTGTGCGTTTATTTCAGAAGTTCCCTACCCAGCACTGGATATAAACAACATTATACTTCTGATAGTACAAGATGCACGCAGTTGAATAATAGAATATGTTTGAATAATATATCAATTCTTTGTTTGTTTACAACCACCTATGATTGTGTAAAACCATATATTGTTCCTAGGCAAATGTTGGAGGTAAGAGATGCGACACCTGCAAGGACGGTACGTTCGGTTTGACTGGAGATAATCTGGACGGTTGTACTCAGTGTTTCTGCTTTGGGCGCACCACGCATTGCACGCAAGCCGGTCTTACATGGGGTCAAATAATGACGAGCCTTGCACGGTCGCTGTCAATCGAGTATCAGCGAACCTCCGAGACGAGCCGCAATCAACAAGTTGTCTTTATTGAAGTAATTTGAGATTTTTATCAAATTTTTTTGAAGAATAATATTGCTCTTGTGAACTTATCAAATGTGTAACATGATTGACAGAGGCAAAAGCTTTACTACTATCATACTAGATAGCATTTAGCTGTAATCATTCAATTTCTAATGCAAAGCACTTCTCTTTTAGTCTGGTACCGAGACATTAACAGGTTCGGAAGCACGGCTCAGCATGAGCAACAACCTGAAGATCATTCCTGGTACTTACGGTAACCTTCAGATGGGTGTCTCCGACTATTTTGACTCTCCGCTTTACTGGCAGCTGCCCAAACAGTTCCTTGGAGATAAGGTTCGTGGATCCATCCTTCATCTCATGTTGAAATATTGTCCAAAAATGTGCATCATACGTACTTTGTATAGCCAGAACCTATATGCCTACTATAGTCGATAGTCTATTGCCTGGCAAAATAAGGCAATACAGTGAATGTTGAAATATAATATGAATTAATTATTGGATGAATGTCAAGGTCTAGTTTGCAACGGTTCTGCGATTGAAGTAGTGGTATGCTAATCAACTAGGCAAACGCAGCATATGCTTTGTAAGATGAGCGAGATTTCTATATGAAATATAATTGAAAACTCTACACACCTTGACTCCCATGGAATATACTCCATTTGTCAACTATCAAATCTAGAAAGCCTTGAATCTCGGCAATGGCTCTGCTATTATCTCTATCTATTTGTAGGATAAACTAGGAAAACACAGAATATGCATTGTGAGATGAGCTTAGAAGTATGGAAATCTAGGCTATAATGAAAAAAATATTTTGTCAGCTCAATCCACATCTACAGACCTTGGATTACTTCAAACATTAAAAACCTTACCTACAATTTGTTTATACTGTATTTCTAGGGCTGCAACCTGTTGCATATTATACACTTTGCAAAACCAATTGCTCCCAATATTCAATCAAATGTTTTCTTTCATTCTGTTTCTTTTGTTATTTACTGCCGATTGTTGTGAAAGTTACTGAAAATATGCATAATGGTGTTTTTCATATTCTGTGAAAATTTTGAAGCTTTTGAAAAATGTTCATATTTCAAATATTTTCCAACCAGGTTATTCTTATGGGGATTTTCTAAGCTTTCCGATTTTTTTTTTCTAAACAATTCAAACAAGTTTTTTGAGAAAAAATTCCAACCTATTCTGGTATGACATCGATATGTGTAAAAATGTTCAAGATTGGTTGTTTTTCCTGACCTGCATGTCGATGAAAAAAAAACAAAGCCCATTTTTTTTGTGGAATGGAAACCTTCGCTACACTCATCTAAAAACATTTATTGAACTATTTTCTTGTAAACGGTCGGTTTGAATTGCACGCAAAATTGTAATAAGATTAGCGATGGCAATTATTAGTCCTCCATCCTACTCTTATGGAGCTTTGTCTATGCGTGATTTTTTTCTTTTTTCTTTTTGTTTGTTTGTGAGCACTGCACCGGTTGCAGAGTTCGATTTGAATGAATGATTCATGACTTCTGTAGGCCTATACAGTACCATTGAGTAAACAAAATATTCGTACGGGATAGAGTAGCAGAGCCCTGGTTGAACTGTCAGCGAACCCTGGTAGTGTTACGCCTGGTAATCCTGCTAGGAGTGCAGTGATCACCAAGAATCTGCTGTCATCTGCTAGAGCACTGTTGAGAGTGAATGCCGCTAGGAACACTTTCAACAGCCAACTTTGTAATTGTTGCTGAGCATAGGCTCTGTCATACGGTATTGCGTATCTAGAGACTACTTAATTTATGACAGAACTAGCGAAATATAAATTCCAAAGGACTGTCATCTCTTTCACCCATCCTTTAATACTGACAAGGAGACAGAGAATTTTCCTTTGAATTTCTTTAAAAGATTCCAGTATATCATTTTCTTCTTCTTTTCCAGGTCCTCTCGTACGGAGGCTTCCTGCGGTTCAACACTGACACCAAAGGTCACAATAACCTCTTCCCTCCTACAACCCTCTCATCCTACCCTTTAGTCCAACTACAGGGCAACGGCCGACTGATTCTTGAACACTACCCCATCCTTCCCCCGTCTTACCCCGGGAGGCACGAGGTTCGCCTTCACGAGTCACTGTGGCGAATGAATGAAAGGGGTCACGAAGTTCCACGAGGCCACAAGGTCACAAGAGAGACACTGATGGTGGCACTGCAGAACATACAACAAGTGCTCATAAGAGCCACTGACGCCCCAGACTTTACCAAGCTAGTGTGAGTGATAATTTTGATTTTGGCATTCTCAGTTTTGTTCTTTTATTTTTCATTTTTTTATTCAAGTATACGTTGGTACTCAGAACGTAAAACTCTGCAGAAAATAAAATAGTTCCAAATAGCCATAGTTTCAGAATCCTCATCAGTGGCTGCTCGTTTGTAAGAACTGCAGAACGGCAGCACTCCCCAACGATTTTTCCAATTCGTGCTACTTTTCAATCAATTTATCTTGAACAAATCATTTCTTTCATGTCAGATAATGTCTTTTTTCTAGGAATTATTGTTTAAAGCATACAGCTTCATGAAAAGGTATTACCGGTAACAAAAATAAAGTAATTACCAATTGTTGAACATTCGCGACTTCTAATGCATCAAATGAACAAATCAAAATAAATCAAGTAAATCAATAAGATTGTGAAACCAGCTCCCAAAACATGCAATAGGAAAGACTAAAAATATAGTTGACTTTAACCAGATGTTGACTTATTAGCCAACAGTATACATTATACAACATCCAACGTATATTAGTAACATTGTACAACCACCTAGGAGAGTATTATATCCTGAAGTTGTACAAATACAAAAATAAATAAATAAAATGTACACGCCACTGAACGCCTGTAAGAATGCAACGTTTTATACATGTTCCGAAGCTGCGTGCCATGGTTGCTCATAGCTGGCCGAAGGATATGGGTAAAGAGGGCAAGTGGTGAGGGGGGAGCGCGTGACGTTAGCCTGTACAATGTGCTGCACGGGGTGTCGCTCGCTAGCTCGAATTTGTCCGAACAGTGCGAAACACCGTGCAGTCCTTGCTCTCGTGACGTTCTCTTACTACTAACGGCTGGGTGTTTCGAGCTGATTGACAACTTATTAAATAATTGGGATAGTTCCGTACCGAGTGTTCAGCAGATAGCATTATGTAGTGTCACGCTGAAAGATCATGGCAGAGTTATATAGACCTTCCAATCATGTAAATCAATTGAATTATAGAACTTTTGATTTTATAAAAACTTAATTTTTAAATTACACTTTCCAAATGGATACATCAAAAAATTTGCGTTACGGCAGCATTAAATTCAGAATATATCATTTCAGTAAGTCCACGCAGACAATGTCAACAGATTCTAGTTTAGTTATGAAGAAAATGAATGTTGAGATCTGAATGTAGACGTCAAATGAGAAAATAGTGTTATGGGAGTAAAATATGGGAGTAAAATATTTTGCCTTTCAGGGCTACTTGCAAGGCTATGGACACTCATTGTTCTGTGGCTCCATACCTTTGTGAAAAAAAAATTTAATTAACGGCAGCTGCAGTACTCCCTATTGCTAAAGTCATCAGCCGCCACTGATCGTCAATATATCGTTGAAAGTATTGTGCCAGTAGTGAACACCAAAATAATTACGTTACACATTCAAATAGTGCTATTCAGAATCATTCATTTGTTGTTTTCAACTGTATATAAGTAGGATCCATAGCTTTTATATAAATTCAAAATTATTTATTGTATTGAAAAAAGTTTCACCTTGTCTTTGTGTTTCTAGTTTACGCAACGTTACCCTGGACACCGCAATAGTAGCACAGGGTCAGCCTCCACCTCTAGCGCGCGGGGTAGAGTTATGCGAGTGCCCGGCACAGTACAATTCAAGTTCGTGTCAAGATCCCAGCATCGGATTCTACCGTGTCGTGCACAATAATTCGATTCACTCGACAATTGTCATACAGCTGGTTGGAGAAGCAATACCGTGTCAATGCAATAAGAGATCCAGTGTTTGTGATATTGAAACAGGACATTGCTTGGTACGTGTGCTCAAACCAGTTGATACAATACTATTACAGATCGATAAATTAATCCAATTTCATACATTTATGATATATTAATATTTAATAGGCATGAAAATAAGATTTAAAATCATTATTATTACCATAAATAACGAATTAGTTTGAATTCCACATTTAAATAATAATTGAGTGTGTTTGGTGATGGTCGTCTGCAATGTGTTATAATATGGCTTTATGTAATGTCTGTTAAAGGTTACTTATGACTGAGTTATAAGTAACAGACCACAAGTTTTATATTATAAATGTGGCAGATCAAGTTTCAAAATAATACAGTATAAATTGAAAATGTAAATCATGAACTTGTGAAAATGGAAACCTTCCATGCGTGGATTGATCGATGATTAAATAAATAACTGAATAATAACTCAGCAGGCTCATAATTCAATGAAAATTATGTCGAGACGTACATATTATGCTGCATACACATTGGGTCTATCTCAAAATACATAAATTTATAGAATCAATAATATTGTAAAAAGAAGAAACAAAAAATTAAAGATTTACTTTTTGTCTCGTAAAGAACTGTGCTGAGAACAGTGGCGGGCCCCATTGTGAGAAGTGTGCCGAGGGATACTATGGAGACCCGGCAAAGTCCCCTGGTTGCCTTCCCTGCCCCTGCCCCAGTGCTGGACGCAACTTTGCTCGTAGCTGCCATGTGTCAAGGTCAAACCAGGTCACCTGTTACTGCAAGGAGGGGTACACTGGTAAATCTTGTGACAGGTATGTAACACTTGATACTTTTTAGAGATTTTGCCGTAGCAAGATCTTCATCTTGACACTTTTTAGTTTCTATATCTCACGTAAGAAAATTATTTGTAAATATATTCACGTATGTGAGACTTGCAGTTTTTAATTGTTTGCGTATACGAAAATGTATAAATTACTTGAAAGTTGAAGTTTGAATGTATATTTTAATAATTTCAACCATTCGACCATGGTCTTCATCAAGAATGATTTGTGGATAAAAATATTACGGAACAATTATGATTTATAGAAGGAAAATGATATCAGACCGATCATATTTTTTTCCATAAAATTAAATCCAACGTGGTCAACTTGGAGACAGCAATATCAAATATAAAATTATCATTAACAACTGATAACTTGATCTAGACCAGTCAACATTTATAATTTCACAAAAATCATATGTTTTGAAGATTTGGAAAAATAATCTAACAGGATACCTTGATAGTTTATTAATAATGAAATATAATAGAAAACAACTTTGAGCATTAAGCAATGAATTGTGTGTCAATATTTATGAACTTTGAAGAGGAGTGGAATTAATAAATGAATTTTAATTGAAATTTAGATGTGGCTATGGCTGGTATGGCTGGCCTCAAAGAGAGGGAGGGTCATGCAGCCTATGCCGTTGTCATCCCACTGGCAGTGTGAGCGATGAATGCCATGAGGAAACGGGACAGTGTAATTGTAGGCCTGGAATCACAGGAAGAGATTGCTCTGCCTGCGATCGCAGACATATTCTTACTGGAAGCGGTTGTACAGGTAATTAATATAGCAGAGTATCCAGTATGATATTCTACCTCAAAACCCTGAATGGTTTGCCTTATCTACTAAGCTATTAATAGTGAATCAGTTGTTTGTTTTTCAATTGGTATTATCAAGTATCAATGACAAATGAGTAATTTTTTCAAAAATCCATTTATAATAGTGAATAACAAATTTTGATAATTTAATTTATTTTACCTCAGTACCGTACGTTACATTATCATAATGTTCCGACCGTAACATGTTCATTCCGACTTCGTAGTATGTTCCGAGTAAGTTGAGTTGAATTTTAAAATATGGTAGGGACAGAGTTGAGACTCGAGGCTATAATAATTCATCAATCTCATTGAAGTAATTCAATGTTTTCAAAGTCAAATCTTCAGATGTGGTAAAATTGGAGCTAATACTCTTGGGTGTACGCTGTTAATTCACTGTTTGCTTACAAACCGCTATTTATTATTATGCAGTGCAATTTACATTGAAATTCAGTAATTCTTTCATGATTTTTGACTTTCAGCTTGTAATAACAGCTGTACGGGTGTACTACTCGACGATATTGAGAGTATGAGCTCGTTGCTCGCCCAGGGGGCAGGACATCTCGCTGGAGGTTTTATCCCTCCCCCCTGGATCCCAGTAGAAGCTGTCGACAACAGTGCCTTGCGATTGGAGGAAGTGTTACTACAGTGGCGCTCCAATAGAGATCACTCTAGAACTAGGCTCGATCAGATAGCAGAACATGAATATAAGAAAAAGACGAAGCAGATGTTGAACCGGGTGAGGCAACATCACTGATAATTATTTAGTTCTGTTGAAAAAGTGTGAAAAATCACTAGATTTCACGTACTGGGAAAAAGGAAAAGCTATGAGCATATCTTGAACATGTTCCTTCAATGCTCTGTTTGAACTTTTAATGTTGATACCATGTTCTCTTTACAAAAAAAAGACATCAACACTTTATTTTTACAAATTTGAAATTATACTGTGATTTTTCCTCAGTGACTATTCTTAGTCAACGTATTTCTGAATTTTTGTGTAGGCTGGAAAGCTTGACAAGAAGAGCGAAGCCAGCGCTAAAGATGGTTTAAATGTGAAACAAGCTGCCAATCACATGTTGAATGAGGTTAATGCCAGGCGCGATGATCTGAACGATGTAGTGGCACAACTGGAGAACTACGGTCAGAGATCAGTGGGTGGAGTTAGTGTTGAGGCTGCCATGATGGAAGCTCACCGTCTTCTGAATGAGATACGACGTACTGATCTGACTCAGAGAAGCAAATCAACACAACAGGCAATCAAGTAAGATGAAATAATAGTTGAATACGAGTTGATTACTCGAGACATCATTTTTTCAGGGTCCTAGTAATGTCTTTAAAATGTAATTCTCACTGGGAGTAATACCTCGCTGTCGATGCGCCTATATCCCTAATATTCATGAAGCAATGTTGAAAAATATTCATTCTAACTACCACCAACCATTTTTCTCTAGTATACACTGAGAATGTTTATAATGAGTTATTTTTTTTATAAAGGTGCTTCTACTGACTCACGTTGATTACGTCGCTTGTGTCACATTGGTTGCATTTTGTACGTCACGCGAGGAGTAATTGCATTTAATGACTTGCAGGCGTAGAAGGTGAACAGTAAAATGAAGGCCCATAATCTGACAGTTCACATAAATACATTTTTGCAACAATTTATGAGTGTGCACTGTCGAATTAACTTTAAATCTTGATATTTGGCTGCCTTGTTTTTCTCAATCACCATAATTTGAAAATACTCAAACGATTTTGTATTCGATCTATTTACAAATCAGTATTAATACTAAGTAATAATCATTAATACTTGACTGTAAAATGATCAACCACCTTATCTGATCTAGAATAAAAGTTGGAAATATAAATTCTCAGAATTAGACAATATAGACTCCGAGACATTGTTGCAGCTAGTGTGACAGATAGGTTTTGTCACATATGTCGACATCAGAATGTCTGAGATACAAGAATACATGTGTTGGAGAAAACCAACATTACCTCTTCCATTGCATTTTAGCACCAAAATAATCAGTCAGCAGAGTATGAATCTATGGAACAGTTCACTTTTTGTCTATTGGAGTATTTTGTTAACTCGGAGCTCGTTGTTAAGTAACTGTGTATTATGTATAGAAATTGATATTTGGAATTGTTTTTACGGCTTTTTTGCGTCGATGAAGGAGCTGCGTATTCAATTCATGCTGTAAAAGTCTGTGAGTTGTGAAACACATCATTTGTACAACACATAGTTAGACCTTACAAATATTCTATTTGGATCCTGTAAACATGAAAAAACGTACGCTGCTTCCCATTCTTTTCGTCGCTTTCCGACAACAAAAAAAGTAAATATATAATAATTGCAAACAGAGATGGACCCTCCTAACTTTTTTGGTCTAAAACCGCCCCTGAGTAGCCCGCGAGCAATGAGTTAAAAGTTGAGCCTAGTTGGAGTCTGAACGCAGCAAAGTATCAACGCGAGTCAGTAGAAGCGGCATAAGGTTTGCCAAGAATAATTAACTGGGAAGGACCAAATTGTGTGTAAGATATACCAAAAAATCCGTTGAAGTTGTTGTTATAAAGAAAACACAATATTTGTGTTGAAAAATTCCGAACAAAACAGTCACACTACACGTTGAAAAATGTTACAATATCTCCAGTACAGCATAGTTTGATATTATGAATATTTTCAAAAGTTAACGGACAAAAATTCCAAGAAATTTGTGAAAATTTACATATTGAGGTTAATTTTTTCTTACTTTTTTAATGAAATTAATCTCGTAGCCTCAAACTCATCATTGAGGAATTTAGTAGAATACGGAAGTCACTGATGAAATAACACTAATTCAAACATTTACTTTTGATCCGTCTTCATCTTCCATTTGTTTTTCACCCTTTCAGAAAATGCACTGATCTCATGAAATACATAGCAACTTTGCTTGGCGACCGGTCGGGCTTGGAGAAGCTACGACAGAATGTGACTGACTTTGATGAACGCCTCAACGACTTGTCGTTGCACTTGAAGACATCGGCTGAAAACCTAGTCGGGACCGATAAACTAACGGAGAAATTACGCAAGCGACTTACGCTAGCCAAACAGAGGCTACAAGAAGCTGTGGACGTGGAAGACGATATTGACGACCTCTCACTTGAAGGGAAACAGTTTATTGAAGAAGGGACATTCTTGTTAGATGAAGCTAACAAAAACATAAAGGTTATCTTTGCATTTCTTTTCATCCCCATTCTATTATATAAGCACTATTACACTGTAGTTCATGTTATTTAAGTACTTTCCTGCTACAGTGAAACCTCGATCCATCGTTTTTCATCAGGAAAATAGAAACATCCATGCAAGAGAAAGATTCATGCAGGAAAATTCAACATTGATTATATGGGAGTGGGATAAGAAAAAATGAATGAGAAAACGATGGATCCAGGAACGATGCATAGAGGTTTCACTGCACTACTCTGCTGTGAAGTGGGAGTGAAGCACGTACTGTGATTTTGGATTAATCTTGTTGCTTTCTAATATTCTTCTGGGTCTGGTTCACACTGCTATCTTCATCCATTTCAAAGCTTGGCGACAACCTGCTCTATTGTAACATACCACTCTTCACTATCTTCTTTGTAAATATCTTTGTTCAGGTCTGTTCTGTATTTCTGTGTCTTGAATATGTATACGTGGTCATATTTCTTTCACGTAAAAAAATAATCATAATGTAAAAGAATGAAAACCATAGTGAAACAAATATACATCTTTGTAGCCTCATTATTTCAACTTGTTAATGTTCGTTTTGATGTCAAGTAAAAATTGGCTTGTTTTTTTTTTCTAATTAGCAATATTTATTCTCAATACTTGCAGGAATTCAATGACATAGAGGACCATTTTGCAAACTTAACGAGAGCATTGGAGAAGAGGGAAAGTTTGCTTGATCGTCTGAATCCTCTTTATCGTGATAAATACGTGACACCCTCTGCGAAGCATGCCGAACTCCTGTTGAAACGAGCACTGGCGATAAGAGAGTAAGTAGCAAGCATGCTTACCTTGAATTGTTAGGTGTAAATAACCTTGAAGGACACAGAGCTAATACAAATAAGTTTGTCTGAAGTCAAAAGAGAACTTCAAATACATAACAGTTGACTACTTACTGAAAGAAAAAAGGAATCAAGTTATATCAAGAATCTAG
The DNA here is from genome assembly GCA_964007535.1 of Brachyptera risi. Lineage (NCBI taxonomy): Eukaryota > Metazoa > Arthropoda > Insecta > Plecoptera > Taeniopterygidae > Brachyptera > Brachyptera risi. The sequence goes on from OZ023328.1 coordinate 42,000,021, forward strand.
CATTCAGAGAAGGTGTGATAATAATATGACAATATTGGTAATTTTATATTTGAAAAATTTTTCCTTTGAAATGTTCACTAAAAATTAAATATTCATAAGTGTAATTAATATCAAATAACTACTTCAATGTAAAATATCTTGAAGAAATAATGTGATTTGATGTAAATTTATATTTCCATGAATAATTAAATTAAATGTAATATTCTTTTTTCATACAGCATGTTTAGTATTACTCGACGTAATGCAGACTTTGCACTACGAGCGAGCCAAGCGTACAAGAACATTGTGGATGCATTAGATGAAGCGAGAGATGCGTCTAACGCAGCAAGCAAAGCTGCCGATGTTGCTTATCAGAAAGCTTATCCCATTGGAAAAGACTCACTACTGGAACGTTCAAGTATTGTCCGAGCAGACTCCAGTAGGCTATTGAGGTAAGAAAATGAGAAGAAACAATTTTTTTCAATCAAGTTGTATCAGTATATAGGCATATAGGTCTAACCCTCGTTAATCCAAAATTCAAGGGACCCCAAAAAGGGATTTCGATTTATACAAATTCGGATAAACCAAAAAACTCTTTTTCCACGAAAATCATCAGACTTCCCGGTTAGAATTGAACTAATTTTGTATTGAGCGCGAGAGAAAGCTGGATGCCACATGTGCGAGGAACCGAATCACTGATCGTGTGTACTCGGCTATTTTCGACAGCAAACAAACGTTAGATGGCCAGCTTCCATTGGTGCTCGGCCGTTCTCCGAGCTTACCGCTCGTCAAGGACAGACAGAGCGGCCAAAAACCTTAGTATCTAACCTAACGAAGTTAGATATTAAGGTCTTTGGAGCGGCCCGAGCGCACTCGGAGTCGGATGATGTATTCAGTGGCAGCGAACAGCTGAGCTGGCTTCGGCCTATTGTTACGCGTCAGATAAAAAGGATGGAATTTACGAAAATAATGATCAATTCAAGGAATTCACTCGATCTATTTCGGATTATCCAATCCGAAAACAGTGCCAAAGCAATTGAGGGGTCGAAATATTAGTTCGAATTATGGATTAGCCGGAATTCGGATTAACCATATTCATTAACATTGAAATGCCTATACCTTCAGCCAGGGAGTGACTTCAAGTTCGAAATATGTCAAATTTTGGATTAACCGAGTTTGGATTAACGAGGGTTTACTGTATATATATATAAAAAAAAAAAAAAATATATATATATATATATATATATATATATATATATATATATATATATATATATATATATATTTATTTATTTGCTTTAAAATAATATTTCAAGTGGTTTATTTTTAGTGACTAATAATTTCAATTGATTATGACTTGAATTAGTTATCCTTACAAGTCAGGTATAGTTAGAGGTGTTTTAGTTGGTGCTACATTTCAATCAACACATAATAATATAAAACGTGAAATAAAATGAAAAGGAAATGAAATAAAATAAAATCCTATTCTAATACGTACAAAATTATGTAAGCCCATGATGTGTGGCCTAATGTATAACTTCTGGCTATATCAGATTATTGATCAAGTGAGAAATAATCGTACTCATCTAATATTTCAGTCGTGCCGAAAATCAAGCTGCAAAGGTAGCCGACCTAAGGGATCGCTTGGTAGCTGAACAAGAAGATGTGGCAACACTGCGTGATAGTGTACGCACGGCTGCCAATGATGATATCTCGATAGCCAAAGAACTTGCTTCTATGGAAGCTAGCAATGGTACGAATCGTATTTGTGTAGCGTGAAATAACCATGCTATATTTATGTCATAATATACGGTATCTGCTATAATTATATTTACGTTCATAGTTATATTTTTCGTCCATTTACTGCAAAAGTTGGACTCTCTCATATTTACTGCAAGGCCTTATTTGAAGATATTTTATAATGCAAAACAAAACAAACTATTTCTGAACTTATTTTCTTCCATTTAGTCCGCAAGATAGCACAGAATGCACTGGATCACAGTGACCAGCTTACCTCGACAATGACCAGGATCGCAACCTCTGCCATTAAAGTCGGAGCCAATGCCACTGCCTTGTTGCGACCAAAACTCAAGCAGCTTGACAGCGATGTTCAGCAGAACACCGTAGAAAATCACAGTAAGTAGGCCTACAGTGTTCTATATACATACTACTTCTACTAATATATGAGAAATTAAAAAATACATTCAATTAGGTCATCTTGAATACATTTCCACGATATTTCACTCCCCTCTATTTCATCATTGATATTTAATTATTTGTAGACTACTCAAGATACATACAATCTTGTTTTCATAAATTATTAATGACGGTGAAGAAATAATAAGTGTGACAAGAAACTATATCCGTCCACATTGTTCTCAAGCTCCACATCAAAGAAATGCACGTGTTCACATAAATTTAATTTTTTATTTTTTATACATATAAATTTATTTAGTATGATAATAATAATGATAATATATATATCTCAAACCCAGATAACCAATTGAATTGGGCCAGGGGGTGTTTGATAATAATAATTCTATCCTGAATAATATTCGTCCTGAGTGAACATTTTATACAATGGAAATACACTGTATATAGACAGAAGGTGAGAATAGAGTAGAAGGCTCGAATCACCAACTACCTGCATAATAATATCAATTATAATAGTACAATTAGAATGCTTATTCAGAATATATTTAGAATGCTATATAACTAAGCTAGTCAAATTTCATCTACATAGGTAGTTCTAGTATTTCCATGATGTTTAAGCCTTGTCTTGCTCCCATAGTAACGGGTAGTCGTGGCAATGTTCGACAATCAGAGGATCTTCTAACTCGGCTGAAAGAAGCTGCCGACCAACGGCAGAACAAATTCCGACAGTGGAACGACACGTTGGCTGCCAAGATACAGGAACTGAGGAATAAAATCACGCAGGCGCGACACGCCGCTGACGGGGTACGTTCTCCCTCTTCCACAGCCCATATTTCAAAATAAGACTTTTGGGTGGGATATAATCAGTGTAGGGTGAAGTTCTCTTTGAAAACTAAATTTATGAAAGTTTAAAAAAAAAGAAAAACATGAGCATATATGTATATATAATATTATAAACAAACATAGGCCTACATATTGACCCAGGAATATGTTTGTATTGTAAATATAGGCCTATATAGAATAAAAGTAGATACAGTAAACCCTCGTTAATCCAAATTGCAAGGGACCCCAAAATATTCATTTCGATTTATAAAAATTCGAATGAACTGAAAAAAAAAAATTACGAAATCACATTTTCTTATTTACAATTTCATTGCTTTCGTATTGCGCGCGGGAAAAGCCAGGCCACGGGTTCATACGTGCATAGTGAGAAACCGTTTTGAGGTGCCTCAATGGTCATGCGTACTGAGCACGTTGTTGACGCGAGATGGTCATACCTCTCATATCTGGTCATGTATACTGCTGTCACACTTGGCAGTTTGTAAAGCCTAAATGTATTGTTTCATAACATGATTTAATATTGATGATCATTAGGCCTGTCAAATATTCTCCGGACTTCAGATTCATGTGCAGCTTCACGAAGCCTCTCTCTTTTATCAGACGCGCTGCCCTGAATGTAATCTCGCTCAAACTTTTACTTGTTTGTCAAAATTGTCAACAATGTAGAATTTGGCATTCCATATTCAGTTGCAAGTTGACCTTTGGGCAATTCCTTCTTATTTATTTCTCGCAATATCTCCTTTTTTTTGCGAGAGTCAGTTCGCTATTTTTTGTTACACACTATTCTTAGAAAGTATATAATAAAAGTTGACAACGGTGACAAAGTTTGACGCGGTGTCACTGAACTGGAAGGCAGACGATGTCATAAAACTTGAAGCAAACAAGCTACAAGGTCACGTTCGTAGTAAAAATAGCCGAACGGTAGGCCTTCCGGCTATACACGAACAGTGAACGTTTTCCTCAGTTGCTGTGTAGCTAGTGTGAAAAAAATATCTAGGCTTATTTTGCGCGTAAATGGAAGAGCAACTGAATTCGGAAACAACAATTGAATTTTCAATTCAAATTATTAATGATCATTTCAAGGAATATCTTCCAACTATTTCAGTTTATCCAATTTGTAACTAGTGTAAAAGCAATTGATGGGTTAAAATATTAGTTCGAATTACGGTTTGGCTGGATTTTGAATCAACTATAGTAATTAACATTGAAATACCCATCGGCCTACCTTCAGCCGGAGACCGACTTCAAGTTCGAAATATGTCAAATTTTGGATCAACCGAGTTTGGGTTGATGAGGGTTTACTGTACCTGAATGAGAAGAATGTTCAGTTTGCTTCTGAGAAATGGAATCTTGAAGTTCAAGTTTAATTCCAAATACATTTTCTAGAAGTACAAGTTCACAAAAAAAAGTAGCCTATATAAGTCAATCTAAGAGTGCTATAACAGACTTTTTGAAGTGATCAGGACTCTTGGATTAAGGAGTGAACAGAGAACATGAAAACATATTTCTCTTGTTTCTTGTTCTCTCTGCTCATTCTTTTATTTTATTTCAATTTTTAGAATAAATGTATTGTTTGAAAATTATCTTCCGGTTAATTATCGTTCTGAGTAAAGTTTCCCCCCCTTCCCTCTGTACGAAAAGTGCGTTCCATAGGCTCACTCCACATTTCATATTTGGTAAGCGTGACAGAATTGCTACACCTTTAGAAAAATAGCTTACTTACAAACTTTCAAAATATACGTACAAAAGCTTTTCGTGAAAACAAACTTTCATAAAGTTCTCATTCTTTATGGGAAAAAACAGAACAAGTTCACTGATGAGTTAGTCTAAAGGAACGCGTTAATTCTAGAAATTTGTTACCCAATAATGGGTGATGAAACTGTACTGATTAAAATTAGTAAAAATTAAAATTGAGAGATATTCTCAATATTTTATTATTTTCAGATCCATTTGTCGCTGACTAGTAGTCAAGCAGGAGGCGGTGGAGGATGTAGACGATCATATAAACCTAGCCACCTGGTACCAAGCACAACCACCAACATCGCCATGACCTACGCTATCGATACAGATGAGAGAAACGCTTCATTGTTATATTTACCCAGCTCTACAACGGTAAGTCATTTTATTGTGTTCGTTTTATTGAACCATCTATTACTGGTAATAATAATTAGCCACTAAGATAGGTAGTAGTGTAGTCACTAGTACACTGAACTGCCATGTAGGAGTCTGAAGTTACACATCTGCCATGATCGGGTATCCGTAATGAGATTTCGTGGTTTCCTTCACACATTCGTGAGAATACTGAGATGGTTTGTAAAAAACAGTTCATAAACACTCCTTACTGTCCCAAAAATATATTAAATTAAACTTTCAGCTCATCATCCCATCGTTTTATCTATTATTCACCGATGTCAACATATCGTGTGGTGATCATTAGCCTACAGTGCATCATTAAATTTGAAACCCAATACAGTACAGTATAAAACTATAAGAGTCTATAAATAAATTTAAATAAAGCTAGTCAGCCATGATTATTCATCAGTGTGCTACATTATGCTTTTCATAGTACAGTACATATTAAACTCACCATTTTTTAAGCTGCCTACTGAAGTAAATATAATTTGAGTTCATGGGTCGATTGTATTTGAAGTTCTTAACAAAAAGAATATTTTTCGTATAGGGCGACTTCATCGCGCTCGAAATGGTAGACCGCCGCATTAGATTCCTGTGGGACCTGGGTGGAGGCCCGGGAGTTATCACCAATGACCTTCAACTCCAGACAGGATCACTAGAAGAGGAGAAAACCTGGTACACCATCAATGCAATCAGGTAAAATGACAAGAAAACATGGAATTTATATTTTTACCGCTGTTGCTCAATTTTCTATCATAATCAAATAATTAGATCGCATAAGAGCTTTAGTTACTCTTGCTGGTCCTCATACCCGATTATGTCTATAATGCAGGCTAAAAAATGTTGAGTACCGATAGCTGTAATTCAACATTGAACCTTATACGTACATACCAGTTGATGTAATAAAACTGTACGATTTCAAACTTTCAGAACACACAATGTAGCTCATTTGCGCGTTCAGCCCTCGTCTCCACCCGAAGATTTCCGCCAGCGTATGGCTGCCAACTCGACTGACGCTGGTTATGCCCGCCTCGATATCAATCCTGGAGACGAGGTCTTCATTGGCCGCCTCCCTGACAACCACTCGAAACCACCACAGCTATTGGCGCAGACTGCTGGCCTTGCAGGCTGCATTCATAAGGTGGCATTAGATGGGCGCGTCATCGGACTCTGGAATTATCACACGGAGACTACGGGGCAGTGCGCCGCGTGTATTGAAGGGTAAGGCGGGGATTTTGAAGAACTATAGTTCTATTTTATTCAAAGTTTGAGCAATATGCAGTAAGCTTGCGTGGTGTGATAATTTTGATGAATTTTAATAATTTGAATGATAATTATAATTGATTATAATGATGATTATCATTCTTTTCATTATGAGCTATGCTCACACTTAAGCACAGTTTCATCATTCTATATTATGATAATTTTTTTTACATTGGAAGATATGTATTTTGTCAAAAATAAATACATATTTCTTCAGGCGACAAAACTTAGCACTCTTGAAACTGACTCGATTATTTGAGAATTTTAGATAATGACGTGTATTCGGTATATTGAAGTACTGTTGGATGTTAGAAAGCTGATAGTACTGTAAAACAATGAAACGAGATAATTATTAATAGCCTACTTCAAACTAAGATACTCAGTTTTGGATTGGAATTTGAAACTTTTTTTTTCCAGAGGAAAAAACTCTCCTTTGATTACTACTTTAACTAGTAATGTAACATTTAAAAGATTCTATATTTAATCCACCCAACATTGTGTCTGAATGTGATTTCGAATGCACCAATTTAAGGAATCTTCAGTACAAGGTATGAAAATAAAACAAAATTTGGGTTTTACGGGTCGTCGTCATCTAGGTCATTTTGCACTGATAGATCATATTAGAGTTCAGTAGATCATCTTATACTCGTTTTGCATCCATGAACGGAGAAGGTTATCCACCAACTGAATAATGGTTAGAAAGTTTGGTAATTACATAATCTCACTGCATGTTGAGGTTATAACATGAACTATGAGCTAGTTTAGTATCATAAAATTTTTCATGAAAAAACGTAATGATCCTAAAACTATTACAACTGTACAAATATAACGGTGATATTTGTGTTTGTTACATCAGTAGATGACATTCTTCTTTTGAGAATACAAGTATAACTCTAACCATATTTTAATTGTAAATAATTCCTGAAATCAAAAACATGGTGTGCTTTGAACCTTGAACCTATTTTGTTGGAATTATTTTATGTCAGAAATTACCTATTTCTTAGAACATTTAAAATGCATTGTTAATGTCTAGGTAGCAGTGACTTATGGACTATGAAGTAGTTTTTTTTATAGAATATCAAATGTAGTGTCTACCAGTTCTGTACATGGCATATTATTCTACCAATTTATACAATGATGAACGATGAAATTTGTTTGTTTTGCAGTGTGGAAGAGATATCGGACAGCTCTTCTTATTGGTTTAACGGTGACGGCTACTCAGTTCTACATCAATCCAGCTCGAGTCCATACAACAAGAATCATATGAGCGTATCGCTGAAGTTTAAAACGTTGGATGAGAATGCTCTACTGTTCCTAGCCGTTAACAAAGTCAAGGTGAAGAGTGAAAAACAATTTTTGTAATGCAATTTATTTGAGCATTGAGTAATGGTTTTCATTTGAAATTATTTCTTTGACCATAATATTTTTTAAAAATGTATCAATGAATTCAACTCATTTGATATAAGTATGCCTAGGATTATAAGCAAAGTAGGCCCACATTTTATCTATTTGTAATCTTTATCATTCTTTGAATCTATGCTTTTCATAGACCTTACAATTAGAATGATGAAAAAAAATTCAGATTCTGTCCAGTGTGGATATGACTTGTCAAATAAAATATTTTCAAGCAGTTCACATAAAACCTCAACATGTAACAATATCCATTCATACAGGTAAACCATCCATGGGACATATCATATGGGGATACTTATTGATAAAATTGGCATTTTCACACCATACAACCACAATATTCACCCACTTCAAATAGTATACAGGTACTTGAATAAAATGAAACTTCAAAAATAATTTTGTGACAGTAACTTCTTATAGTATGTTGAAATACAAAATTACATTCACATTTTTCCACTTCACTTGAGCATCCATTCTACAATTTCACACAAAATAATTGAAAATATGCTTTACTTTTTTTACATTGAGCTTCTACGTTCGTGTTACAGAATCACTTTGTGTCCGTGGCTTTGTTTGACGGTCATGTCGTACTACGGATCCGTTACGGAGGGGAGTCCCGTCTTGAGATAACGACCAGGGGCAAATTCAACACAGGCAATTGGACGATTATTGAAGCTATTCGATCATATGATCGCAAGAAGAAGCTCGAGACCGGTCTGCTGAAGGTAAACTTTTCTTCAATGAGTTTTAAAAATCTATCTTTGTAAAAATAACATTTTCGGTTCTGAGCGTTTAGGCATTCTTCCTACAACATGTAATATTTGTTCAAGTTGTTGTCTTATTTTAAGTCAATTTCATACTGCTGTTATGTTTCTCCACATATTTGTGTCATGTTCAAGTGGTCCTGTTCTAGGTTGGCTCAGAGTCCCTATTTGGAGCACCGACACCTCCAATAAGTCCGGATCTTATCCCGGATTTATCAGCAGCCAATTACTATGTTGGTGGAGTGCCACCCGGATTTGATTCCCATTCGTTGGCCATGAACGGCCTGGGTTCATATCTTGGTTGCATGACGGATATATCAATCACACAAGAAGGGTGAGTGATTGGTATACTACAGTCGAACCCACTTATAACGAACTCGGTTTTAACGAAATTTCGGTTTTTACGAATTAATTACCATCCCCCTTCAAATCTCCTATCCTTACAATGTTAAATAAAGACCTATAACGAGGTGATTTATATTTCAAAATTCGGTTTTTACGAATTTTTTGTCACTTTTCAGCATATTTTGCTCATTATTTTCAGCTATTTCCAACAAAATGTTCGAAAATCGGAGCATTTTGCGTGAATTTATTTTCAGGTTACATTTATTTTGAACGGACTGTACATTGTAGCAGCTGGTGACGCGTACAGCACGTGGTCATAACTCTTGCTGCACCCCCCCTCCCCATCCCTCGCACAGTGGAACGGCCCAAAACAAAACACTCGCTCAACGCGCACTAAATAATAACGTGATGGTGACATCTTCAATGACTTTGTTTATCTATTTTTTGTTTACATTCCTTCATTTCCATTCGTGATAGTGTCCTGTAACCTAGGAAATAAAACACGAGAAGTGGGGAGTTGTGATGTCATGTGATAGTAGATGATAAGTTCTTTATGAAAGGACATTGTTGTTTTCTATTACTTTCTACAAACATACTAAGTGATGATACGATGCGATGATAATATGTCACCTAATACAGTACTATACTAGGGCCTAAGTCGTAAATGTAGGCCTATCTTTATAAATCTCTAAAATTCAAGTGCTGTTATGAAAAAAAGCAATAAATCTCTATAACGAAATTCTGTTTTTACGAACAGATTTTCATTCCCCTTGAAATTCGTTATATGCGGGTCCGACTGTATTAGCTTTCCTTAAGTTTTCCTTAAGGTTCTACGTTTTAGGCTTGAGTGTCAGGTAATGCACTTGCTCCATGTGACTGGGAGATGAAAGTAGATTGGTCCACTGTCCATCTTCACAGAATATTATGTGGTTTCCCTCTGTTCCTAGTTACATGTCGCGATGGTTCCTACAGTAACCGCTTCCTCGTCACCATCCTTTCCCTTGCCTAAAAAACTTTTTACATCATCTCGTCATCTTATTAATCATTCATCTGACATCAATAGATTTTAGTAATCCTCACAATGCATTGTTCAACCTCATATAAAATAGTATACATATATAAAAAATATAAAATATGTATTTTTTTAGCAGTAGATTAGGTGAGCAAGAGTTTGATATACTAATTTGAGTAATTTCCTATTAGATCTGTATAAAACATTTTTTCAGAGCTTCATATGGGCCTACAGTTAATATTTAGTAATCGTTGATATGTTCTTGTCAGGTATAATCCGCTAAACGGCAACTTCTTTGGCGTAGAAGCTTCATGTTTAGAGAATCGCCTACAGATGGCAGGCTTCTACGGCCGTGGTCACTTGCAACTACCTTCACACCCGTTGAAGAAAGTATCAAGCTTTGGCATGGTATTCAGAACAACCAACCCCAATGCTCTGATCATGTTGACCACCAACGAAGGTGAGTTCTTATGTGAATTATCAGACTTATTTTATCCAATAAGGTAAAAAATAACTTCATTTCAATGAAATAAATTTTAAATCATGACTGAATATATATAAATATATAATATATATAAATATATTTTAAATATTTTCATTTGAGATGGTGCTAATTGAAAATTGTTTCATTATTCTTACTCCTCTATCATTTTTATTTTAATCTCATCATTTTGTGAAAAAGTGGCAGGCACATATTGAAAGTCTACTCATAAATGCAGAGCTATGGTATAGTGCATAATTAATATGAACTATTACCTACTAACATTAATATTTTGTATTGATGATATTTCAATTTTTTTAATGGAAAATATTCGTACCATAGCTAAAATCTTCACTTTCAGTACATCTATCAAACTTAATTTAATTTCGTTTATAAGTTCTCAGGTTATTTCAAATACACGTTTAAACTTTCTATACTACCACGGTAATCATTCATAGGTACCCAAACTGAAGTACATGTCTAATATTTCAGGGGTGCCTGGCCAGAGTGGATATTATTCTGCCTCACTGCTTGGAGGTAAGCTGGAGGTGCGAGTAGATGCAGGAGCAGGCGAAGTAGCACTGCTCTCAGATGCCTCGCTTGACGATGGGCGCTTCCATACGTTCACAGTTCAGAAACAAGGTCGACGGCTCGAGCTCAGGGTAAGTAAGCTGCTGCCTACACTACAGTCTATAATCCGTATTCATAACTTCTTCAAACGCTTCACAGATATTGATTGTGTTGATAGTATTTTCATTTTGCTTTGTTCAGTATAGTCCACTGTGACAGAATATATATTTTTTAATCATATCTATTCTATTGTTTCATGTGTAGGATATTTTTAATGTTACAAATCAAATTTTTCATTTTATCAAATTCCCAATATCCATTTAAAAATTATCTTGTTTTTCTTTCAGCAAATGACAAAATAACTCTTTTAACGATTTTATCAAGTGTATGCTAGATGTTATGTTTGGTCAAGTTTGTTTGGTTTGATTTATTTGAGAATTTTGTATACCAAGTGTAGCTTATTATATTGTAACAAAGGTTTATTGAATGGATTCAATTTTGTTGTAATAATTTGTTATACTTGTGTTTTAGGTGGACGATGCAGTCCAGAGCCTAGTTACTCTACCAGCTGGTAACGTGATGGTTCGTGCACCAGGAGAAGTGGGCGGCATGTATTTAGGTGGTCTTCCGGACGGTGTCAATGCAACGCATATGACAGCAACCACGATTCCTCTCGTGGGAACTATTAAAGACGTCATTTTTGATGATATGTGAGCATAATATTTGGTTGAAGCAAATGTCAAAAATATTTTTTCTTGCATGATGGTTGATATTTGTGTATTTCTTATCTTCCTCACAGACTGATGTACTTTGATCAGCCTATTTCCTTTGAGCTGGTCTCTATTGGTCGTCTTGGTCCCGACTTGAAACCCTCTTCCGTTATGGACACGATGGTACTTGATCCAGCTCCAGCACCAAGAGGTAAAATAAGTGTTTCATACTTTTTGCGATGACAATGAGCTGTAATTAAGCCAGTGTTTACTTTTTAACAATAATCTCAGTTCTTGACTGGGTAATTGCCCTATTCACGAGTGCATGGGAGTTGATTTAGTGAAGTATCAGTTATTGGATGTTAAGTTTTGAATGGTATGAGTGACTGAGATATCAAAATTCTTATATGAGGTAACACAGATATTTTCAATACCTTCAAGATGGTATTGGTAAAAACCATTCAACTTATATTTCATAATTTTCACAAGAATGTATACAGTTATTTTTTTTTTTTGTTTTTTACTACATTTAAAAATGTTGGAATCCAAGTCAAGTAATTATATTTCACATCATTTTGATGGTAAATGAAATATTCCTGTTTTTGCCATATTAGAATTTGGATCTCTCATTCCGTTCAAAAGTCATCAGCAAAGACCTAATATTTTGCTTTCAATACCCATACACTAATGAGTGAATAATTTCAAGACTTAGTATGTCTCAAAAGTCATAATATTTGTTATGAGCGGGCAAGCGTTTCTCGTGACCCCCCGTTTGCTAGCCATGTCTAGACAAGGGAAGCTTAGGAGCTGTACTGTGTATTGGGCCAGGTCAATGCGGAGTCTAGTTCCCTCCCTGCTCAAAAACTCATTTCAACTTTGACACCGTTCATTCCCTAGCTCACACTTTTTTCTTTTTTTTCATTCAATTCACTTCACTGTATTTATATTTGTCTTGGACTATGCAAGCACAAATATCTTATTTTTTCAATTGTAGCGCATACGATTTTTTTTTTAAAATCAGAATTGAGTATACCTCTTTTTTTCGACTGTGAATAAACTGAAATAAATCAAATTAAAATCTCAAGAATTACAGTTGAGAGCGTTTGTGAGGTGATGAAAACTTGGAGTGCATAGCCTCCTAATTAGTAGTATGTTCTGTAAACTGTTCTTATGTTTGTTTTGATTTTTATTTCAATCTGTTACTGAAGAGTATAGGTCTTATAGTATATGAAAAAATATAGTAAAAATATTAGTAAAAATATTTATTGCTACTGAAGCAAACTCAATCATGTTCATGCTACTGGAATAAAAATAGTTATTGTGTCAATAAATTGTTACGAGCTTGATTTATAAGCAGTCTGTTTTCCTCAGGAATGAATAATGAATGCCGTAAGGTGGGTAGTTACTCATTAGAGCCGGGTGCTGTCAAGTTTGGGGACCTTCCTCACAGTCATGTACAAGTGAACTTCAGAAAGAGAAGCGTTCTACAAAAGGATTACGACATCGAATTGGACTTCAGAACTTTTTACCCGAATGGACTTTTGTTTGTAGTACCGGTAAGTCAAGTGAATGTACACACCCTTGCCTACGTTGAATATTAAAAAATGTTATTCACATGTGTTGCTTTATATTCTAGAAACTCACTCGAAAGTGAGTGCTATATTTACTGAACTGTGTGGCACACTAACGATATTTTATTTAAACACCATCAAATATTTACGAATTTAAATTATAGTAGCTTATGTACAGCTTGAACCAAAGATAAAAATCACTTCCGTACCTGGTCAAAGCAGTCAACTGTGTGATATTGCACAGGATTAAACAGGATTGGTAGCAAATAACCAGATACAGACTCTTACATTTGGTTCAAGCCATACAAAATAGGAATAACTTTTTCCTTCAACTGTTAATGGTTGGAGATTGAATAAAATATAATTGTAATGAAAGAATAATTTATCAAGATGTAATATAAATTAAGTGTACTATTGGACTTGTTCCTGGTACTAAGAATACCACAACACAATATTTCGACAATCCTTCAATTGCCTTCATCAGGCAACTGACTGACTGTCGATCAACACATAAATAAATAAAGCAAGAAAAATTGTACGATAATAAAACTTGATACATGGATTTGGTATAAAAACTTGTAATCAAGCATCATTGTGTTCATTTGAGTTAAAATCTTTGTTAATCTGTCCAGGGTGCGCGTGGCAAGAAGAGTCCGTACATGGTAGCTTATCTTGAAGACAAGCAACTGCGCGTGATAGTGCGCGGCGGTAAACGCAAAATGGACTTGGTTGCCCCTATTGAACTCAATGATGGTTCTTGGCATCATCTCACACTCGCAAAACTGGACCGAGATCTCATCTTGACTGTCGATACTGTAGCTCATGGCCACATTAAGTACCCAAAGAAACTCAATCTCGGAAACACGATCTACCTCGGAGGCCTACCAAAGTCTGGCGTTCTGCTACCGGAGAATGTACTGCGATTGGAGAAGTTCAAAGGATGCATCCGAACCTTGAAGGTTAATAAACAGCAACAGGATTTGGTCGGAGATAAAACCAGACATGTCGGTGTTGGCCAGTGTTTCCCCATGGTAGAGCAAGGGTCGTACTTCCCAGGTGACGCGTATGCTATTTACCGTGAGTACTCATTTTTCAACCTCTCTGCCTTCCCAGTACCTTCTTTTCTTCGCAGCTATACACGGAATAATACACCACATGCATGCATCATTTTATCAATGCTAAATCAGACTGGATTGAAAATTTCATACTGTCAAATGATATTCGTGAAATTCATGAAATATTTGTAGGTTTTATTAAGGGTTTTGGATTTTTACATTTGTCAAGTTGTGGATGAGAACACTGAATAAATTATTGGCGTGCTATATATAGTGATTATTCTAATTGGTATAAGAAATGAAATGAATCCGTTTCTTACGACTATTTCCTCATAACCTTTATGACAAGCCAAATTCTGACCAATCAGATGATGTTACTACCGTAGTCAAGAGACTACCGTTCATTTATTTCGAGTATTACGTGTATTGTTCTATGAGAGTCAAATCAGACACTCTCAAGAGACAAATGTAAAAATGGCTTTTGACAGTCTGTTGTTTCCACAGCCACTGAAAGTCGAACCGTTCGAGCTAAAATAATGATTCAGGTTGGCAGTGAACCAGATCTTCCGATGAGCCATTGACAAACCTACAGTTGAAATAAGAGGCCCACCTATGTCACTATAACACATAACATAATTACTATTCCATAATGACTAATCCCGATTTCAATTGTGAATCAGGCTTCACAAAATCTCTTGATGTTGAAACATCATTTAAAGAATGTACAGTTTTCTTACATGTGCAATGTTGAATGAAATTGTTGTTGGAATAATCTATTCAATTACTCATCAATTTCATATTCGTCATCTTTGAGATTCTTCCTCTTGTTCATTGCAGAGGATAAGTTTGTCGTTGGGTCGCTATTAGACATGGAGCTGTGGTTCCGAACATCGGAGCTGACCGGAGTTTTACTAAGTGTTTCCGAACCCGACGGTTTTCCCGCACTATCACTAGAACTCAACGAGGGCAAGGTAAGCAGTAAGCCTAATTGGTATAAAATGATTGTGAAGTGTGCTGCTCTCTTTGTATAGCATCATAACAAATATCATGAAATATGTATTATATTTGAAACTAGTCGAATGCAACTTACTTTTCAGTTTATTTCATCCGCTTCGTTCAGTTCAATTCATTTTAGTTTGTTCATTCAATATGAAAATGGCGACAGAGGATGAAAGTGAGGAGAGTGTGATGAGTGAAAATGAATTAATAGAGTATAAAAGTGATGAATTATGAAAAAAGAGGAACAAAAAGTCACCACCAAAAGACATCACTAGACACAGGTAAAGTGAAAATGCGAGCTGTTCAGAAACAAGTAGGGAAGAAATTGGAGCAGAAATCAGATAGAAACGAGATGTTGGAAGTTTGGAAAACAATAACTGACATAAAGCTGAAAGCTACTGAATTTGAAGAAGGGTACAATAGAATTGAAACTAAATTGGCGAACCTGGAGCATAACGAGAGTTTTGGAAAAGGTGGCGCTTTCAGGCGCGAAAACGACCAACTAAAAATGGATTCAGTGATCGGTGGCTCAATCAATAACAAGATATTATGCAATTGTCCAGCAATGAGTAAAGAGATTGAATTACTAAAGAATATTATACGTGAAAAAGAAGTAACAATGAGTTCAATAAAAGAGGTCAACGATCACCTAAAAAAAAAGTAAGACAATATGAAGAACAAATCGAGGATCTAAAACTACGTGTGAGTTTGAGTCTACAAGGAAAGAGAGACGTGCAACAAGATATAAATCAAGAGATATATGCATGTGAATTGATCCAAAAATCGGAGAATGAACAGAAACAGGAAGGAGAAAAGTTGGAAATCAGGAAAGGCACAGACAATTCGGGTAAAAACTCTGAAAAAAAGCAAGAAGGCAAAATTCCAGACAACATTAATTTTCAAGATCAACTGTGGCAACGTACAGAAAATCAGAAGAAGAAATATGACAGGTTATGTGAACTACAAAAGGGAACAGAACCAGAATCTCGAACAAACACGGAGTCCATTGGCAGAAAACAACAATTCAATTCAAGCTCCCAGAAAACAGTATTGGAAATAGTTCATGTGTCTATAATTAGAGTGAACAGAGATGAGATAAGAAATTACTTTTCTGAATGGAGTAAAGAGATTGCAAGACAAAACAACCTATCATATGTAAGAATGAAATATTTAAAACAGAACTATTTCAAGGATAGCTTGAATGTAATGGTAGATATTTATGCAGATAGCAAGGAGGTAATTCTAGCAGATGGCATGTTTATGGGAAGGGATGTGTGTAAAGTGAGTGAGGAAGTGAAGGTGCTACGGTCTTAGGACCTTCATTATTTATAATATTTATTAATGATCTTCCCTTTTCAGTCGAGGATGCAGAATTATTTGCGGATGATACATCTATAATAGCTCATTCAAAAAATCAACAAACAGCCATAAGTGAAGCTGAAAATAAAATGAACATAGCAACACAATGGTTTACAAACAATAAACTCAAACTAAATTCCTCAAAAACTAACTTCATCCAATTTCACACTGTGCAAAAAGCTAGATCTCTCCAAAAATAGATATAATTCAAAACCATCAAGACAATACGCAGCTGAAGAGATTAGGATATACAAAATGTTTAGGTCTAAATATAGATGAAAATTTGAACTGGCATAAACACAGATCAAATATCCAAAAAGATTAGCTCAGCATGCTTTGCGCTCAGAAGAATAAGAGCCATCAGCAATGTAAAAATAGCAAAATTAGTATACAATTCTCAACTGGAAAGTCATATAAGATATGGTATTCAATTTTGGGGATGCTCAAATCAAGCTCATGAAATATTCACGATCCAAAAACGAGCTATAAGAATTATATACCAAGTCCACCCCAAAACACATTGCAAACCTCTATTCAAAAAAGCTGGGATCTTGACACTTGCATGCATATATATACTAGAATCAGTACTGTACATAAAAAGAAATGAAAGCTCCTTAAAAAAAAAAAGATATTCACGAACATTCAACTAGAAACGCATTAGAATTCCATACAAAACAATATACTATCAAGTTATGTCAAGAAAATTCAAACTACATAAATATTAAACTCTTTAATAAAATTCCCAAATCCATTAAAAATATAATAGGAATAACATCATTTCAAAAACACTTGAAAGATTTCTTGACTAAAAAAGCACATTATACAGTAGAAGAATATCTTGACGATTATTTAGAATGATTGAACGATAGGCTACAGGAAGTGAACTGAATTGTATCCTACAAAATTGTAAAAATGGCTTATCCTACAAATCATTATAAAAGCTATTGTAAATATTAACTAGCGTGATGTTGGCATTAGTTTGTATTAATATCATTATTAACTATAATTATACAAATTTTATTGGTATGTATTTATTAATATTAATATTTCACTAAAACAGTATTAAAATATTCCAATATGTTAATCTAGTATTATGCACAACATCACAAGGTGCATAATATACATGTCAGTATATTATACCAACTCATTATGATTATTATAATTCAGCTTGTATTATATTATTTCCTTATCTTTTAATAAGTTATATATGGTTAAAACCTTTCCATACACTCTTAATGGTATATATCCTAAAGGGTTTGTGTTCATACCTTGTCATTTGTGCTCACACTGTGTCATATGTAATGTACAGTTAGTGGAATGCCTGGATGTCTGTCAAAGAAAGAATAGCACTGAATATGTTAACATTTACTTTCAGAATAACAAAAGGGTTAGCTCCAGAATACCTTTGTAACAAATTAGAATTTATTACCTTGAAGTATAATCTGAGAAATAAATCATGTGCACAAATCAATAGATCTAGAAATAATTTTGTAGATAATTCAATCTTTACCAAAGGTATGAGAATTTACAATAGAATACCTAAACAAATAAGAGATGCAAATAAGCCAGAGGTATTCAGAAGAGGTTGTTGGAGATTAATGAAAGAAGGTAAACTAGTTCCTAATAAGAGAGAGATTGTAAGATACTGGGATATTCTATAGAATGTTGAGAGGCGTAGGTGATTTGTGCCAATGTAAATCTAGTATTTATAACTATTATATAACTTGTGCTGTATTTCATGTTAACAAAAATTGTATGAAGAATAGCAAAGTTTTGCTAAAATAAAGATACTACTACTTGTTGCTAGGTAGAGCTTGAACCAAAAGTGAGAGATCATTTTCTGTTTGCCTGATACTTGTCAACTCCTCTGCAATATCACAAGGCTGCTTGGCTGGTTTAGCCAGCTAAGGATTTATTTACACTTTTAGATCAAGCTCTACACAAAATAACAATAATAATAAATTAATAATAATAATTTTCATTAATACAGATTGATCAAAGTATATGATATTGTCATCGTGATATTATAAAACTATTACATAAAAAATGAAAAACATACAAATAGCCAATAATATATTAAAGTCTTACGAATACTATAGTATATAAAACAGGACTACATGGTTGATATTAAATATAGTTAGTCTTCTAGAAATTCTTTAAAGCTATAGTTACATTTACTGATAGGTAGGTTCTCGAGTTTAGTTTTGAAAGAATTGGCATTTTTTATTTCTAGTGGTAAAGCATTATAAAATGTAGTCCCAGCATTTTAGGTCCTCTCTTTACAATCAATAGGTTGTGCCTCATTACATTTAATTGATTTACGTTATTATTTCTGGTGTTATGATATTTTTCTTTATTGAAATCGTTTAGAAAGTCCTGTTTTCTAATACATAAAGGATTGATTATATTATATACATGATAGGGTCATTATACAATAAGTATAGCTATGAATTCGATCTCATTCAATTTATTTCTATGCTTATACCAAAAGTATGTATGAAATCAAATTACACTCACATACTTGTATTCATGAGAGATGAAGGTGCGGACGGATCATGCGCGAATCACTCGTGCACCATGGGGTGGGATATTATAGGTGAGATGGTTTATCTGAACCTTCATGTCTGGGGGATACAACTACAAGTATATCGGTACATATCATAATAGGTGTAGTATAATACTATTCAGTGTGTATGTATGTGTGTATGTATTCAGTGTGTAAGTTGGTAATACCAGCGCATAACATAAGAGCTTACGAGAAAAGCGTATTTTATTTAGGAATAAAACTGTATAATCATCTGCCAGAGGAAATAATGACAACAAATAATATAAATGTCTTCAAAACAGTCATTAAGAGATATTTACTTGAAAAAGCGATGTACTCAGTAGATGAGTTCTTCAACTCGAATATTGTCTTCTAATCTACTGGTATCGAGTAAAATTGTATCTGACTCATCATTTTATTGTATCTGACTCGAATTATTTTTATACTTTTATTTGATATTTTTATATTTCAATTTTAAATTACGTTAATTTTTATCATTGTAACGGCCTTGATTAATTCAACTATCACCATTAGGCCTTTTTTAATTGTATCTAATTATGTCTCTAACTGACATTAGTCACTTTATTTTATATTATATCTGACGAGTCCAACATCCTGTTAAGTGTATAATATATATTTCACTTATGTATTGTGATTTCTACGGACAAATAAACTATTGAATTGAATTGAATATAGGTGTGCATGTAAACAATATCACAAAAAGGAGAAAAGAGTATTATCATCACATTTAAATATTTTTTTGGCAGGGAGAGTGAAGTTTTTGAATAAGTGTTAGGGAAAAATAGAATAACGGATCTCTTTAATTGTGGACGCTTGTTGTCAGCCTATTATTCCTATGTATGTGTGAATATTCATCCAATGTAGAATCTCCTTTTATAGAAATAAAGTGTAGATGCTGGTCTACATTTAATCTCATTTAAGTCTGAACAATGAAACTTTTTTGTCAGCTTTTTTTTTTGTTCAATTAGTACTGAGCATTTACTCATTGACTGATGTCTCAACAGGTAGTCATGACAGGTGACCTTGGCGACATGAGGCCGTTCAATGTAAACACCAGCTTCTCCTCTCAATATGCCGTCTGCGACAATCAGTGGCATCATGTGAAGGCTGTGTTCGTCAATGACGAGTTAACGCTCAAGGTTGACGATAATGCTGTCAAGTACGGACATCCAAGTAACGGGAATCTTGAGGAAGCAAGCACAAATAGTCCGCTATATATCGGTGGGCTCCCTGGTAAGTCGAAGTGAGATAATGAAGCAATTCAAGTATTGAACAATATAAATAGAGGTTCATGAGCGTATATGTTGTTTACGTTTATAAGCATTCTAGATTGCTCACGGGAGTACCAGTACTGAAGCAGTATTCATGAATATGCACATGAACATATAATGACACAGAATGTTGAATTTCTTTTGAAAATAGTTACCATAATAAATACAATACAAATAAAGAATTGAGCAATATAGTAGGCCCATGTGTTTTCTGCCAATTCGTGAAATGAACACAATTCTGTCTTTTTCTGATTTCAGACACAGCTTCTAGTGGTACATTACAGACAAGAGATAATTTCAAAGGTTGTATTCGTAACGTGATTATTGGTGGCCGAAGATTGGACTGGACAGACATGGCAGCGCTGCATAACATCCTGCTCAGCTCATGTCCTGTGGGTTCTTAGCTACAGGAAACGTTCTTCAAGTCACCTGTGTCGTACTGCAATATAAATATTGTTCGAAAATAATTTTTTGATAACTGGATGTATGGACGAGGCAGAAAAATGCTTCTACAGAAACCAACTTTTATTGGCTTGCCAATCTACCACCTCTGTATTTGATTTTCAGAGGTTACAAAATCTTTTATATATTCACGTTGCCATTAGTTGAAATCTATACTTGCTACTGCATTTCATTGAAAAAAAAGCTTGTACACAAATATTATTTTTTTAATTTTACAGTGCTTTAAAAAGAAAACGAACAATAGCAGTTATTTGAATGATATAGACCTATTGATGTGACAGCTGTCATAAAATGAACATTTAGGCATGGTCACATCACTGTGTATGCTAGATTTTCAGTATTAATATTATGTACTTTTAATAATATTATATCTTATTTATTTATTTTTTATAGTAAAGTTGTCCATATTAAAATGTCGTAATCTATTGCCTCCAAATAGTAGGCCCTAATGATCTATGAATTATAAGTAACTAATATAGTAATTTATAATGCAGTACAAGCATACCATAATATTGAATTACATTCTTTCTTGTGAAAAATCATATTCTGTGTATTTTTTATTATAAAAATCCCATATTTAACAACACTAATATACTAAACTTGAAGGAGGAGTCCAAAGTTTCATTTACATCCTATGTTCTGGGGAATTGATAACGCAGTTATGGTTTGAAGAAATGAGTAGGTTGGGACTTGAGTAGATATTACTTTAGTAATATTTTAGTTTTCTTTCTCATTAGAATGAGACGAATTTCCCACAGTATTTTCTATAATAATATATATTTCAATAATACCAAAAGAAACTACCTTTCCTACTACCTACTTTTATTAGGGAGCAAGCCCTCAATGCCTCATAGAGCACAGGGAGAAAACATTCACATCTATCAGGGAGGCAGGAGTTCAGGAGGTTATAAGAATATTGTTAAATATCAATAGGTTCAAGAAAAATCACAAGCAGCTGACTATAAGGTCAACACTTATAGAACATATTCTGGCAAATTTCAAGTGGATTTCTAATAGGGAAGCAGAGAAGTTCAGGAAGTTATGTGGAAATTGTAATATATCCACAAATTCAAGAGGATCTCTCAAGCTCATACTAAGGAAACAGCAAACCATAAGAGGTCTTACTGAACAAATTTCTGACAAATTTCAAGTCAATTTCCAACAGGGAAGCAGAAAAGTTCAGGAAGTTATGTGGAAATTGTAATATATCAACAAATTCAAGAGAAACCTAAACTCATACTAGGGAAGCAGCATACTATGAGAGGTCTTCATGCACATATTTCCGACAAATTTCAAGCCGATTTATAACAGGAAGGTAGAGAAGCTTAGGAAGTTATATGGAAATTATAATATGTTGAAAATTCAGTCAAAATCTCAAGATTGTACTAGGGAAGTAGCCAGCAATAAGAGGTCCTATGGAACCTTGTACAGAAAATAATCGGACCAATTTCAAGTCTATTTCTATCAGGAAAGCAGAAGTGTGCGGGAATACAAATCTAATTTCTTTCATTTCCCGCCAGAATTACGACTATAGTGTTAACTGTTTTCGGGCATTTCTTGTTCAAACAGTGTCTATAATAATGTTCTATGATTAAATGCTTTCTTCCTAATGATTGTTGAATTTTTTTATGATCTTTCAAGTAATTTTCAAGCCTAGCTGAATCTTTTTTAATCATTTTAAAAGGAATAAATAAGCAGGATAAGGATATAGATTTACACAAATCACAACAGATATTATTCAGTAAAACATTTTATTGTTCAGTAATAAAAGAAAATACAATCATTCAAAATATAGAACAGAAAATTCAATGTAAAAATTGAACATCTATCATATATACTAGTATGTACCATACCTGTATATATGGTGGTACTGTATTCGGCTTCAAGACCGCACCAACAGCTAGATGTTAGTTAGATGGTAAACAGCTGGTATAAATGGAGGACGAATGAGTGGTGATTGTTCATATTTATAAAACCTGGAGCTGCTTTATCTGGCTTCAGATTTGCAAGCAGTGTCTCAACTGTCCGAGTCAAACGGATGGCTACGCAGTGAAACCCTGAGGCATTGTTTTTCAATATTGATGTAAGCAGAGAATATTCTCCAAAATATGTTCTATAGATAATTAAAAGAACTTGCAAAAGTAAAGTAAAGTAAAATTCTTGATTACTTGCTCAGTTGCAAAATAGTTACAAAGGCTGTGGTTTGAGCTCAAGCCTTACAGCTTTATAACAGGCATTACAGCTTTATAGAGTTTCAGTCTGAGAGTGCCTAATGAAGTTTCATCATTTAGTTGATGAATACTTAATTGCATGTATATACTCATTCATTCATTCATACATTTTTTCTTTCTATACTCATTTTATTCTCATCTTACACACTTTAGAATTTCTCATTTTTTTAAAACAATTTTTCAATAAAGATAAGAAGCCCACATAGAGAAAATTCTCCGTGTGTGGGCTGAAATTTGAAAATATTAAATTAAATGTAATATCCAAGATGACAGTATTATAGTCATGGAATAAGTGGTAAAAGTTATGACATATTAATAGCATTAGATAAGTATATAGTCAATATTCAATTTCTCAAATTTAAAACAATTTTGGAAGACTTAAGGGAAGGGGACCCTGTCGGCAAAAATATAATTCATCATTTTTTTTTCTTTTTCATTTTTCTTCGTGATTTTCTGATTCCACATCAATATTTTGTATGTGCAAATTCAAATAAATAGGTCATGAAAATAATTATTTCATCACCGTCCGTTTCAACAATTCCACCCAAGTTATCCAATGATAATTACGTACTTATTTTTGTATCTTTGTAACTGTTGTATCTTTGGTTCAATTCATTCTAGCTTAGTGATTTATGGATCATTCTGTAGCTGATTTTGTCTTTCATAAGTTGGCTATTGAGTCGTTCGATATCGATAGCTCGAAAAGCGACCGAACCTTGTATGTTGACGTTAGTATTCAAATAATGTAAATATTCAAAATATTATGATGACTTCCAACTTCAAAGCCAGTTTACACGAAATAACAATTTTCGGATTTCAGGAACATATATCTCAGGAGCTATTCGTGCTAGAGACATGAGATTTTTTTTGACTAATGCTGTCTGTATTTTGCATGAAATCACCCTCATTCAAGTGTGTGACTTACATATTTAAAATTCAAAAGAAAAAAATTCATGTCAAAACGTAGTAGATTTTCTAAACATACTTCTATATAAAAATTTGATATAAAATAAATAATGATATCACAAGGTTCATCAAGGGTGGTTTTATAGTTAACACTCGAAGCGACATTAATAAAAATAATTCAATTGAATTGATTCAGCCGTTTCTGAACTATGTGTTCCCAAAGTTTGTCATATTGTCATATTCACATGTTAATTCTCCCCAGCAGGGTCCCCTTAAACAATATAAACATTTCTTATACATTCTTAAAAATGTCATGTCAGATAATATCCTAGACCCAGGGGTCTAGAGGTCAGAGGCCAGGTTTGAGGTTTAAAAATTGTTTTAGACATTTACCAGCTGTTTAATCCATATCTTTACCTTAATTTTAAACATATTGAAACTTTTGAGTGATCTAATTGAGAGTGGTAACTGATTGTAAATTTTGGTTCCAATAAAGTCTAAATGTTGTTGACCTTTATGTTTGTTTCTTCTTTTTCTAACTCAGTATCCAGCAAGCTACCCAGCAATACATCCCAATATGAATAATACAGCCTGCAAGCTACCTGAGCAATTATTTTCACTTTTCATTTGTAATTAGTAGCAGGCATAGTTTAGTTCGTAATTGTTCCTTACTGAGTTGGGCCTACAATCTAGCCTGATGCCTGTACTATAAATACGAAAGAACATTTTATATTTACGTAATTTGAATTCTCTTTGTACTTAAGAACATTCTCCAATAGTATATTCAAGAACTTTGTATCACTATTCCCGGATCCATCACTTTCCTGCTTCGATCATTTGTTCCTTCTCACCCTACTCTCATACATTATAACCAATATTAAATTTTCTAGCATGGATGGTTTTTACTATGCGTTCACTGCGACGGCCACTTGAAATAATGTCCTAGGCATGGCCAGCTTCAAAGGACTGGGACACTGATTGTCAAATTTTCAAACTAAACAGCTAAATACTATGGCAACACCAAACACGGTCTGTCAAACTCGACGATCTGTCAAGGTGAAGAGCTAAATACTATGGAAACACAAAACACGGTCTGTTGAACTGCAAAAATTCAAAATTTCGTAACCCATCTTACGATTTGGGCCAAGGTATTGTGCTAACAAAAATGGAAATACATTGAAGACTGGGCATGTTGCCATGGGCATGTATATAGCTCCTTTTTTGAATATGAACTGATTCAAGTCCTAGACCTTTGAAGCTAGCGAGGTCCAAGATGTTATTTCAACTTGCAGTTGCAGTAAGAGCCCTGATACTTCGAAAATAAAATCATGCATGCAGGAAAGCAATCCATCCACGAAAATTCAAGATTTGGGAGAATAGGCCTATGGTATGACAAAATAAACGATACTGTAGACAGAAGCAGGGAAACGATTGATACGGGAATAATGCATATGTGCCTATAGGTTTCTCTGCATACAAATATATATAAAGCGACTTTGCTTCTAGAAGTATTTTTTAAGTGGTTCTCCTAAGACTTGTTCAAGATCTTGCATGGCTTTCTGTGCTGCTCGTTCAATTACTTCTTCCTCGTCTTCGAGTAGCTCAGCGAGGAACGGTATCGTCTCGGGCAGAAGAGGCAAGAAGTCGTCACCGAGTTTCCTGGCCACGGCACATAACGTTTCCAATGCAGCTAGACGAACCTGTGACACACAAATCAAAACATCAGCATACTCTTTTGGTGGAACCTACAGCGTGGTGAACCTCCTGAAATATATTATATCCAGGCTATTTATGACAAGGAAAATTATTAGTGTTAGTATCAGTAGACAGAAAATATAGAGAAACAAAAAGTTTTAATTGGTGTCATAAAGCTGAATAACCAGAGACATTAAGATATTCAATTACATTGAAACCTCTACCAATAATTTTAAGCGACTAGTGAAAAAAAAGAAGGATCATCCATGCATGAAAACTTGATATTAGTTATGGGAACAGGGTGGGCCAAAAAGAATGGTATAAGGAAGCAAATGCATTGAGATTTCACTATATCTCTATTATCAAGACCATGAGTCTTCGTAAAATGATGATGTAATGTGTTCGACATATCATCTAATTTATTAAAAACTGCTGGCAGCTATTCCCGAATAACCTAATTTAGTATTTACGTTTCATTACACTTCACTTCTATGATTATAATAATAAATGAGAAAGTCTCACTATCTAGTATTTATTTATTTGGTGAAAAGTCAAAACGAGTTGTGCAATCTGGAAAATGGAACCAAGATCTCTCCAAAACTAACCAATGAATAATCCATAATGAATAATCCAATCCATAATGAATAATCCAATCCATAATGAATGGATTGTTGTTATTGTAGTTGCTAACAGTGTTATCAACTTAATATTCAGTTTCTATCTCACCTGGGGCTGGTTGTGCCTGGTTTTCAGCAATACTTGGTAGTTGAGCTGCTTCCACAACACGTCGTCGCCCGTAGCCGCGGCAAACTGAGCGATGCAAGGCGTAATCGACTTCTGCGCCCTCAAGTGCAGGCTCTCGTGTCCGCCAGTAGTGTCCTCTAGCTGTAACACGTTTAGACAATGTACATCACTGATGCCCAACCAGTTCTACCAACGAGGGCAAACGTCAAACCCAGGAATAAAAATCTTGGATGATTAATAACATTAATTTTCAACTGATGTTGATTTAATTCCATCATTTAATTCCAAGTTGATTCTATCATATACATAGTCAGCTTTTAGGTTCTACCAATTTGTATGGCTTTTGTCGCTGGGGCAGGTCGAGATACGGTACATGAATAAAATCCGATAATTCATATCAGTCTACTGTCAGCTGTTTTCTGATTGCCTGATACCGGTACCTGTCAAATCCCATGCAATACGTATAGCTAGGTTAACTGGTTTGGACAATTGAAAAATTACCATTTACTTTTGGTTCAAATAGTATACAGAAGTACCGAGACACGTGGCAAAACACTGAACCGTCGTTCGGGAGACCAGGGTTTGATTCCCGCCATGGTCGACCATCCTGACAGAGGTTTTTGGTGGTTTCCCTCTGTCATTCTGGTTGATACTGGGATGGTTCCTTAACAACAGGCCACGACCAACTCCTTCCCACCATCCAAAATACCTAATGAAATGACCTTTCATCTCATCATCCCATCATCTCATTCATCATCCACTGACGCCAATAGATTGTAGCCATCAGTATAGTGCGTCGTTAAAACCCAATATAAATAAAAAAAAAAATAGTTTACAGAAGTATACAGAAGCTATTATACTGTGCAGTAGACATTGACCTAAAAGGACATTAATGTGTACATACTTCACTACTCAGCTACCA
This sequence comes from Brachyptera risi, assembly GCA_964007535.1. Classification (NCBI taxonomy): domain Eukaryota; kingdom Metazoa; phylum Arthropoda; class Insecta; order Plecoptera; family Taeniopterygidae; genus Brachyptera; species Brachyptera risi. The sequence goes on from OZ023328.1 coordinate 42,027,463, forward strand.
CTTCAACAGTTCAGCTATTATCAAAAGGGATAGGCCTACAATAGAATACGATAGTGGACTGAATTTATTTTTATTTCAACTGGTTTAAAACTGGTGTAATTTTTGAAAAATTACCATTATGAGTGAACAGAATGCTGCCATGCAGCAAGTGAACATAGCATGTACATATACTGCACTGTATCTTTCATACAACCAAGTCACAATGGCTTGAGTCTGAACTAGAAGAGAGTGAGCGCGTTGTTCAACTCGATACTATCGTTCCGTTACTTTTGGAACGACTACGCGTCAAGCCTTACGGCAATCGCTCGGCAACTGTGAGCCGAGAACAAGTGACCATGTAGGCCTACATTGAGAACATGTACATGAACATTGAGGCACTTACAGACGGTTTCTCACATGTTGGAGAAGACCATGAATAGTGGCAGAGGTTTCACTTGCCTGCAATATCAATCACCCAGCAGTAGCATATCATTTTATTTAAAAAATATACAAATAGTGAAATGTAAAATCCGTTTAGATCCGATTTTGATTAAACACACCGGTGCCCAGAAACTGGATGCTTGATGTCATTGGTAGATATGAATTATTTTTACAAGTCACTACTGTGGACTGGCTAACACATACCTGATCGACAATGGGCTGCATCAGAGTTTCGAAACGCTCCTTGTTGACAAAGTTAACACTGTCGTACAAGAAAACGGAATACAGCGTCTCCAAGATGTAGCGCACCAGTAGCTCAGACTTCTCTTGTGAAACGAGGCGAGGATCCAAGTCGAAATGCAGTGACTCCGTTTTGATGAGGTTGTTTGCGGTTAGAAGTTGCGCAGCGTGGCTCAAGAAGTGTCCGGCAAACAACACGAACAAGCTTTTCAGGCTCTTGGCAATACTACTTGATAACCTGGTAAAACAAAAAGAAGTGATCTTTATGGTTAAGCAACCATTTATTTAAAGTTTAAACCACTATAAACTATAATTTATAAAGAACCTCGTAACCACATATTCTTAGCTAGGTTTAGAAAACATCTTGACGGACTTCACAACCACAACCCTGAAACTAGATCTTACGAATAATGACGATACAGTGAAACCTCTTTCCATTGTTTTTCGAGGGACCAGGAAAATAAAACCATCTATCCAGGAAAACAATCCATCCAGGAAAATGTAATTATTGATTATATGGGAGTGGTGTGAGAAAAAATGAATGGTACAATCAGAATCAGGAAAACGAAGGATCTGGGAACGATACATAGAGGTTTCACTGTATTCACTTCACCAATTTGAGAGAAAACTGGAGATAATCATCTCAATTTCAGAAATTTTAATTAGTTTATTTACCCTTCAGGACCCAACTCTTTTTCTGAGTCGTGACGTGGACATAATGCCCATGTCATGACTCATGGTCTATTGAGGATACAAACATTAATGGCAGCAGGCAAAAAGATCGCGACAAGAAGAGTACGGACATGAGACCGTGGGCAATAATCTCGCGGCAATTACAATGAGTGGGGTCAAATGATAGCGGTAGGCCTACCACTATCCATTCATGCGCGTCACTAATTGATGTGTCTTTTGTAAAAAAGGCCCAACTCAATAATTCTCGTTTTGAGATAATGGCTCTGAAGTCTGAAGCTAAGCCTGTAAATCAGCTGGTAGTTTTTAGGCGGTGATCAGCCGCAGTATAGGAATTCTGTATTGCAGGCGCTAGTATAAATACGCATACTGCTTTCTAGTGAGGTGACATATGATTCCGGCGGTGGCTCAGTCAATAGTAGGTATACATATGATGCCACTTACGGAGTTTCATTAAAAAGGGCCATACTTGATTTAGGCCCTTTATAAAGAGGACCCATCAATTAGATGACGAGGCATTTGGCTACCTTAAGAGTCATATGGTTTTAAAAATCACAACTATAGCATAAGAGTGAAAGATAGGTCCAAGCGGTGCAACTGATCATTTGAATTCAACGGCAATATAATTAATGAATACCGTTAGTTCATTACCTATAGAACGTGATGGCCCTATCTTTGCCAGCACCTGCCTCCGTGACCCAATGAAACAGGCTGAAGTATAACGGCCTGAACGTAGTCTCTGATAGCTTCAACACTAAGCCTACAAGCGCGTCCACCACATGACCTTCCACCTCGGCAATGACCTGAAGATCGCTATCGACCAATTCACTGCGTAATGTCAGAGCATTGAGGAAGAAAGTGGTCAGGTCAGGCAAATGTTTCAGTTCTGAGCTAGACATCGGAGAGAAACTCTCGGACAGTATTCCTGCGAAAGAACAATAATTGCCATAAATGAATAGGCTTACTCAAATTCAAATTCATTTTAAAATAATAATTTATTGAGGTCAAGCTGACCTTTATTAAAAATTTGAAATACAAGAAAGAGGCATCAAGTCTATGGAGAAGGTATCAACTGTACTGAAAACCAACTGTACTGAAAACCAACTGTCCTAAAAACCTAACTGACAACTTCTTGAGCAACCTATACAGAAGTTGAAGTGGGAGGTTTGGCTCCTCCCTTTCAGAAATTTAATTTGACACAAACCTTACCCACCTAACCTTGACTGTATCTAAGGAGCCAAAGAGCATAAAGAACATTCAATAGGTGGTACTAACTACAAACAATTTGTGAAGGGGAGGAGCCAAACTCCTCACTTTTACATCTGGACAGGTTGCTCAAGAAATAGAAATTAAGGTCAGTTGATTTTTAGTACAGATGGTTTTTAGTATGGTTGGTCATTTTTAGGTCAGTTGAATTTTAGTACAGGTGACCAATCCCCATTTTACCAGTGCAATACTCAGCTTTATCACATTATTTTCACTCATCTTTATAATGAAAAGGATAATATTAGTCGCTAGGTATACCATCGAGTTCTCTTAAAAGACATCCCTAAGATTGGCACTGTGTAAGTAAAAATTAGGAAGAACCTGAAAGTGCTCCATTTAATGTTTACCGTAATCTTCACAATTCTATAAATTAAATAGGCCCAGAACAACGGTATTAGTAAAAAACTGATCATTTCCCAACCAGGAATTAAAAAGAATTGAAATTAAAAATGTATGCAGAATTACGCCTATATATGCTACATGGCTGGAAAAAGCCATGAAGCTGCCACGACCAAAAGCCGTGTGCTGGAAAAATATTATGAAAGACGAAGTTAAAATAGATTTTGTAAATGTTAGAATTGAATATTAAAAATAGTATTCTGGTCAAATATGGCCTAGGCCTACAAAAATAACACTACCCTAATTTAATATGCCTATGAATGGATAAAAATGAGGAAATGAACTCTCAAATTTATTTTTAAAGAAAAGAAGATTGGTGTTGGGCCTACCTAACAAAGGTCCAATAGCGGAGTACTCCTTCCTTGCCAGAAGTTTGGAGTAGCACGATCCTAGGGACGGTATCAACACTCTCGGTGGGATACCGAACGCCATCTTCTGCCTGACCAACTTGAGCTTGGCAACCACCGGCAACGTCTTGGCGTTGTCTGCTTGGTCGGGCTTCCACCGGGCCGACAAGATCGACACTTGAAGAAGCAACTCTTTCAGATACGGACTCAGGAACTGCGCCAGCGCCTCGCATATTTTGTCAACGGCTGTGACAATACTGAGCAGGATCATATCGGGACTGAAACAAAACAATCACTACATAAACACTGGTCAAATAATAGACAAATGTACTTTTCGTTCTCTTCACAGTCCTAGAAGATTGAACTGATGAATTGAATTGGGCACATTTTTAGAAGCGTTATATATTCACGAGTGGTTTTCTCATTTAATTTGCTGCCTATAAGGTCTACTTATAGGTTTCAGATTTAATAACAATTTGATCGAATTAAAAAAGGAAGAAACTGTTTGGAAATTGCAAATGCCTACAGGAATTGTATACAGCTTACAAGGTGTGGCTCTTTTGAAAGCTGCAGTACTCAAATAGGCATACTGGTACCAGGTTAAAAGCTTAGTTTAGTCGATACTGAAAGTTGGTTAATTATTGGGTATCAATTAAAAATTAAAATGGGATGAATATTGAACTGCAGTAATATCGATACATCGAATATCAGCTGGCAACACTGAACAAATCATAGTTAATGGTAACTTGACAGGGAACAGTGTTTTTAAAACAGGTGATCCTACAAACTACGGCGCAGTACAGTCAAGGTCAACACACTGAGAGAATAGGATTTCTACCGTGGCGCATCCTGGTATCACATTGGTGCACTGAATAATTTTCAACATAACAACACTAAAATCAGCTAAGCATATTTCACTAATAGCGGCTCTTTCGATTTTTTGAAGCCAATAGATATGGCTATATAGATATGGTCTCATATAGATGTATAGATGTAGCCATATAGGTATATAGATATAGATCTGATGAACACATCAATAGATATAGATATGTTGATAAATAAATTGACATTATTTTTAGCAGATTTGCATGGAAATATTGATTGTTCCCAAACCTGTATGGTTTACAGAACCACCAACCATCTTACAGAAAAATGATGTAATACACACAAAACAATACCCGTATTTTCACTGTTCCTTTCGCTCAAGTGCACAAGATACATTTTTAAATTGCAAATATATTCATTTTTAATAATTATTTTTATTTATAATTATTAAAGACAACCAATAACGAGTGCATTTGTGAAATATCTCATTTTTCTATATCAATGAAGTTTTGTTGTGGTGGCTGCACGAATCCTATTCTCTCAGTGTGTCAACTGTATAAAGTAAGATTCTTCAAGACAAATTGTACAAATTTGCTTTCAATATTTCATAATTATTCTTAAACAGTCAATTCAGGCTACTGATGCAAGAAGTTTTGACCAATTGTCAGTGCAACTTTACAGGATGTAAAGGAGGTATCCTTTTACAGGATGCCGTTTTCTCTCTTGCCATCGTTCTTCTCCTATTATCTTAAGGTGGCCTCACAATGAGAACTAAGTCTAACGCCAACAGCTAACGCTAAGAGAAAGAGTTGGAAGATGGAAAACATATGCTAGCTCTCACAATGCAGAGCATGATCTTGGAAAGTTGACCAACTTTCAACTCTTAGTTCTCAGCTCTTAATTTTTAGCCAAGAACTCTTAGCTCGACCAATCAGATGACTTCATTTGACATGTGACATTCATTGACCAATGGTGATATCCTGAATAGTAGCTAAGATTAACTCCTATTGTGAGTACAGTGAAACCTCTATGCATCGTTCCCGGATCTATCGTTTTCCTGCTTCTATCATTCATTTTTTCTAGCCCCACTCCCATATAATCAATGTTAAATTTTCCTGGATAGATGATTTTCGTGGATGGATGGTTTTATTTTCCTGGTCCCTTGAAAAACGATGGATAGAGGTTTCACTGTACATCATTTGCTGGTGTTAATCTTAGTTTTAGTCATAATCTTAATTGTTAGTCTCAGTTTTCATAGTGAGGCCACCTTTAAATGCTGTAAATATATGATAAGAAATGTGGTATACCTGTCCAAGTGTTGTTTTTTGTCTAGAATGGCTAGCAGTGCTGGCATGAATCTGGCCAGGTTAAGGATTGCGTTCACTTTGAGACAGGCACACAGCTCGGCTAGACACAACACCAGCTAAAACATTTGTGGAATCCAAATAAGTAACAAACGGGTAAGTCCGGTCATTATACGTTCGCAATATGCACCGGTGCGACGAAAAAGTAGACTAGAGTTGAACTTGTGCGGCTAAATCTCGCACCATCATGCAGTCGTCGCTGATTGGCTAATAATTCAAAATGACTGTCAACCTGGGATATCGCTACCGCATGCGGGAGGCCGGGAGCGATATTGCATAAAAAATGTTCATGTAGGGCCAGCTTTATAATTTGTTGGTATAATATTCTTCTATATACTTTCAATATGCTCTTTAATATTATAGGCTATTAATACTCATGTTAATTTCAATTGTCATAATTATGTATAGTTCTAATTGAAATGTGAACATATTGGCTACTGAGATATTGAATAAACATTATCATCATCATTAGGATATGTATCATGGTAAAAAGAAATTATAGAACAAGAACATAATGTACGGAAAATTTGGATTAAAAAGTTTAGAGACACTAATCGATGTAAATCATTCTTACCGACGCCAGAAGGTTGCCCTGGGGCATGTCACCACATGCAAGGTCAGTGATCAGTGAGAGAATCTCCTTGAACTCTGTGGGATTTTCAGCAGCAAAGTGGTGAGCTAATAGCTTTACAGACAACAGCGCAGTCTGTTGGATTAGTTCCACTTCTGTTGACAAGTCGGTTTTCTTTTCTTCATCCTGCACACACAAACACCGAAAGAATATAATAAACTAAATGCCAGGCATTTATAAGATATATGATGTACCTATAGTTTGTATAGCAGCCAAAAAGTCTAAATACAGCGTACTATCTGTACGTCAATGGCACAATAGTTGAATCACTTACTCTAATATGAAACTCAAAAAAAGTTTTCAAAAAACTGTTTCAATAATAGGTATAATGTTGTATTTTTATATTTCGGTTTGTACCTGTATGTGGGCAAGAGTTTTATTATATTATATTGTATGTGGCAAGTTTATTATATCTTCCTACTTTAAAACACTATTAATCACATTTAAAAACATTGATAGTGCCAATTTATTTAACCGAGCAGTTAAATTTGTAAGATACATTTTAGAATCCAACGTAAACTATGGTGAAATTGACATTAGGCTGACTACAGTATCAGTTGAAAATAGAATAATAACACCAATACTTGAAGAGTTTATTTTTTGAATACATTTTCTCAAACAGTATGTGCATTCCCAGTGAGATGGTAGGTAAACCCTTGTTAATACAAGCTCTGATTATTCCAATTTTGCTGTAATACCAACTATAGTTCAAGTTCTCCTCCCTACAGACTTTTGACCCATCCATGGCTCAATGTTGAATATTCCAATAGTTCAAACTTTCATGATTCAATGTGGGTATTTTTGGGTCCATTAAATTTTGAATTTGAGAGGGTTTTCTGTAGTAGGCCTACGCCTAAGTGTCGTGGACATGGAAAATGAAATTTACTTCCAGTTTCCAACTTTCTTTCAATCTATCATTCAAATTCAACTGACACTTACCGTCTCTATCGTGCTGATGATCGTGATCAAATACGGAAACAATCTGATTACTGAACGCACATCGAACAGGTCCGCATGTCGATGGAGCTTCGAGTTCAACAATTCAAGTGCTTTGCGACGCAGCGGTAGAAGGCTGTGTGTCAACAGACCTGCCAACCAACACGATCAACATGATGCATAGCAATGCAAAGAAGAGACAGGACATCCACAATGGCATACGTTCATAAAACTACATAAATGTCATTAAATCATTAAAAGACTTAAAAGGCTTGAAAGTATAGGCCTACAGTAAGCCTGTAATTGAAAATGGGTATTTTTGGGTCCATTTAATTTCGAATAAAAAGAGGGTTTACCTATAAGAAAAGTATCAAATAAAAAACGCACATGATTTTACTCGATCACGTAAATACCCTATACTTTCTACTTTTTTTCAATCGTTATTTCTAATCTTGCTCAAATATACTGAAGTTTCAAAAACTGTTCTGCCCCCCCCCCCCTCCCCATCCTTTGACAACTTTGTATTGTTAGGACTGTCTTCACTTCAATGAATCAACTTGCAAGTGAAGGATCATTTCTTCTTCCTAAATTCATATGTTCACTTGACATTATCTAAAACTACAGTATTGACATTGAATAAACCCCAAATTATAAATTGAGCCTCAGGACTGGGCCTAAATGTGACTTGCCTACATTTGTTAACTTATATGCATGATTAAAATAGATTCCCAGTGAGTTCAAACAGCAAATTGCTCTAGCTATGTGACAAGTAGTGGTACTGACCTTGTACCACCTTGAGGAACATGTCGCCAGGCAACAGGGCGTTGACCTTGTCCAGGATATCGTAGCCCTGGCTCAACATGACGCGCCAGTACTTGGCCGTAGTTAGCGCCGCACTGACCGCCACTTCATGTGACGTGACCTGAATATATGTCAGCATGTGCTCAATCATGCTCCTATGCAACAAACAGTAGAAGAGAGTGAACTGCCAGCATACATTGAATTTTAAAACAAGATGGTCGTTTACAAGGAGATGGATCTCCTTGGAACCAGTTTCATTTATTTAGGATTTCACAATCACATTCAACAGATGAATGAATTTTTTCTATTTCATTTGAGGAGTTAAATCATCAGAAATGAGAGTTTTTAACCATTTTTTCTCATCCCAACATTACAGACACTCCATCTAGGAAAGTTTGGTTCTCCAAAATATGTAATTAAAACAAAAAAGGTTGGGCTCATTAATATCATTAAAACTGAACTGTACTCAAACTTTTTGTGGATACTGACCCCATTGTTCAAGCTACTTGCAGACAGTTTTGATTCATTTTCTACATGAATTATAGACTATAGGCCAATAATAGGCCTACGCACTTGAAGAACTTACTGTAATTCACTAAAAAAATGCAAAATGAATTGAGAAATCTCGTAAGCAGACCTATCATATTTGCCTCTTTCAGGCAACTGAGATTATCTTCTTGTTGTGGTTTGAAGTTTGAACCAGTTGAATATGCAGGTGGGTTACCTGTAGATGGGTTCCATCAGTGTGTTGTCGTCAGGAGCGAGTGCTGCTACCTGCGCAACAACTAGCGGAGATGACAGAAGAGTCGATAGGAAGGTGGCCATGCTGTACTTCAAATGACGCAGCTGCTTGGCAGTGTGGCGCTCCACATCAAATAGACCTGATGGCGCCTTCCAATTTGATACCTAGCAATCGTTGCACAAATACCGAGAGTTCAAGTTTACAGTATTACGAGCAAAATTTGAGTAGGATTTTCATCTGAACGAGGTTGAATACATTCCAGGTCATGCTAGTTCAATATTGGGCTAATTTGAGATCGGGGACAATCAAGAGCGTTTCTGATTTAATACATTTTTTTAAATAATGGTTAAATAGGAAAAATTACAGAATATATTTGTAGCCTACTTTGTAGATCTCATTTTTATAATATTTATCGTTGATTTCAACAATAGTGGTAAATCAAAAATGCTCTTGATCTCCCTCGAACTAGCCTGAACTCAAATTGGTGCAAGCTCAATCTCAATACGCTCAATATTCTTGTTTGGATAAAAAAAAATGAAAATGCTTCCCCCAAAACTATTAAGCCTATATAATATTAATTAATATTATAACTTGCTCAGAATGGTTCAAATCTTTGCTATCACATCCTTACTGATAACTGTTCTTTAATAGGCCTAATTTTAAATTCATTTCAGCAGCAGCATTTTTCAGATATGTTGATTATTGCTTAGCATGGCTATTGGATACTACATGCAGGCTACTACAGAGCGGCCATGTCTGGTTCCAGTTGTCATCGTCGATAATGTTAATTTAATTACCAATGTGTTGTGTTTCAACTTTCAATCGATAAACTAACGTTGCAATGAATTCTGCTTTCAAAATCTCGATTGTTCAAACTGTGATAAATATACGAGTAGCAAAGATTAAAACAAAAATATTCCTTTCACGTAATAGGGAATTATTACCGTACATACCTAGGCCTACGGTCAAGAGTAGTTTCGGAATTTTTTCACTTGAATAAGCCATGCAACCTAAGATTTGTATGGTTAATTGGAATCTCATCACATGACTGTCAAGTTGGTATATACCTGTTTCTTTTTGCGAGCAGACTTTTCTTCCTTGTCAGTTGGCAACACAATCAGGTATTGCATGATGGACATACAGCTTGCAAGTACTATCTCTGGTGTGAAACGTTGAGTAAGATGAAGTGCGAATTCAATCCGCTTGTTGTCACCTGCTTGTACGTTGCCACGGACCTAAACATGAATGAACAAACCTGTTTTTCATATATCGATTTAGTTAGTGTTAGGGTTTAGAGCCGCGTCAAGAGCTGATGTCTCTTTGCGCATATTTTTTTCTATTTATATCGCGTTGAACGACGCACTGTACTGATGACTACAATCTATTGGCGTCTGTGAATGATTGATATACAAGATGGTGGGATGATGCATTATTTTATTAGGTATTTTTGGATAGTGGGAAGGAGTCGGTCGTGGTCTGTTGATAAGGAACCATCCCAGTATTGACCTGAACGACAGAGGGAAACAACACAAAAAAACTGTTAGGATGGTCGACCATGGCAGGAATCAAGCCCCGGTCTTCTGAATGATGGTTTAGTGTGCTAGTCAGAACCACTCATCTTAATAAACAAACAAGTGTAACTTGAATGAGCCAGATATTGCTTCACAGAGTAGCGCCAACTTCTGAATAAGTTGAAAAATACTTGTAAGTCTTTCTTTGTCTGTCTATCCAGAGAGTCCACATATTTAAGAAACAAGTTGAATGACTTGTTGATAAATATATCAGCCCAGAGGTTCCCTTCCTCTTCCTTTTCCTACTCCCTTCCTGCTGAGAGTGTGCAGTGGGGTAGAGTAAGGTAGCAGATCACAAATAACAACCATTAAAATGTGGGCCAACAGATTAAAGCATGATTTACTGTTATACCTCTATAACCAGAGGTGTATTCGTAAAAATAAAAGTACCAAGACTAACTGAAAAAACCCATTCATCCCAACTCGTCGGGGAGATTCTAATTCAAATATAAAATAAAAATGATGTGGTTTACCATTGTATATAAAATAATTGCCACAGAGAATCTCTCGCAGCTTGATCCTCCGCGGGTGCATCAAGGTCTACATGTTGCGATTGTGCGTTGCCAGCTGATCGATGACTAAGGAGCCAAGTCTTTACATAAGGTGTAGGATCAAACTTGACTAGAGGTGGTCCATTTAGTTTGATAAACAAAAGCGAGGCAATATTCTCAACAATTAGTTTCGTACGAAGATCGGTTACTATCAAGTTAATTGCTCTAAATCGCCTATTCTAATAAGGAATACATTCCTTTCCAAGGTAGTAGCCAGTAGGCCTACAAAAAATATTACAAACTGACTCTACACTACATCACAAGATTCTGCCATTAATGTGAAGTCTGACGATACTAATGAATATTGGCAGATTCCATCTATCAGGATGCATCATTTTTAGCATTGTGCGTTCACAAGTTAGCTGGTTCAAGTTGGCTTTATATGTCTTCAAATATGGTTTTCAAGAAAAAAGGTACCGGGGCGCGCCCTACTCCGAAATTAAAGTATCAGGGCGCCGCCCCGGCCCGAATACACCAAGTCTATAACCTCTACAGCTCTATATAACCTCTACAGTATTTGTTATTTGAGCAGATTAAAAAAATGTTACTAGCACAATTTAATCCTGAACATCCTTCAATTTGAACAGTCTCAGTGTGTGACTATTCACTGTTTGATTTGTTTCACTCAAAACAATATTTACTTCCTTGAAACTGAGAGCTACTGCAGTAAGTTGTATAGACTCACCACATGGCTTTCCAGTACCAGACACAGTAAAAGCCACAGTGAGCGGCGAGTGTTCAAAGTACCGAGTAGTTTCTCAAAGAGTGGTAACCGCCTGTGCTCCGGAATGTCTAGAAGAGCGTCGACAAACACCCGCAGAACACCGCAGATAGCGTTAGAGAGCTCTGGGGTGTCTTCCGTGAGTGCATCTGCAAGGGAAACAATCAATTGAATCTCGGTGATTTTTTATTCTCAATGACGTACTAAATGACGACTCCAACTGCTAGGTTATAGAGGGGGTTACAAAGAAACAATAAAGTGTCAATACGTGAAAGGGTGTTTACCAAAACTATGCTTCGTGTGGAACTTGAATCCACGTCTGGGTTGACTTCAGTTTCTGAATGATTGTACTGACAACATTACAAGTCTTAACCACCGTGAAAATTGTGAGAACCACCAGATCGATACCAGTATCATCTTAAATCACGAAAGCTAGCCATACTATACTGTACAAAGAGATAATTGAAATGGACCAAGGTTGCTGTTTAGGCCTATATATAGGCCTTAAGGTTTTAATATAGGCCTTAAGGTCTTGAGAAATATCATATTTGTGGCCACAAGCACAGACACATTCATAAGTAGGCTGGAAATGTACAATGATTTGATTATTGTTTGCTTTAACGACTTCACCAACAGCTAGGTTATACTGGGGTACGAATGAGCAGGCGATTATGAAACTATGAAGTGATGGTAAGTGAAAGGACGTTTACAAAAACTCATGCCTTATGCGGGGCCCAAGTACTCGAACCCACGCCCAATGGTGACTTCAGTTTCTGAAGCGGTGCCTCAGCTGACCGAGCTACCGAGGGTTCTCTTTAGAACATTTATTAGTATTACCATAAACCTAGTAAGTTTCATTTTTTGATCCCATCCATAGGCCTATGCTCTCTCATGTTAAAAAGGTTCGTTAGAGTTTTCCACTATAGGGTCATTAGGAACCCCTCTTGACATTGACCGACCTAGAATTTTACAAAATTCTGCACAATGTTTCATCCATAGCCTTAATTGGGGAACAATGATTTTGTATCAAGTTTCGATGTTATAAAAAAAAAAAAAAAAAACAATGTTTAGAATGTTGATTTGAGTAAAAATAAAAATATTCCATTTTCATTTTGTTCATTTTTTTTAGACTTTTACAAATTTTTTACACAAGATATAATTTCTTCTCTTGAAAAGTGTTACAGTGTCAATCTTGAATTTTCTCGAATTTATAAATATTCTGGGTCAGTCAAGGTCAAAATATGAATAAAGTATTTCTATTTCGTATGCCTGTGGAATGAGTGACCCTATAGGTCTACTAGTAAGTATTTTTTAATCTGGTCTCCTGAAAAACGTACTGAGAGTACAATGAAACCTTAATGCATCGTTCCCATATCCATCATTTTCCTGCTTCTAAAATTTATTTTTCCTACTACAAGTCTCACATAACCGATGTTAAATTTTCCATTGTTTTAAGGATGATTTTTCCTGGTAGGCCCACCTTGAAAATTGATCGATAGAGGTTCTATTAAATTAGCTGTACAATATTTGTTTAGATACCACAAGCTGTATATTTAGCCCTTGAAGTCAATGATCTACTGTACGATTGTGTACTGTGGTATATATACTGCGAGTAGGCCTAACTGTAGTCTAGTGCAAATTAACTTATGTTGAAACTGTCAAGGTTCCAACTGAGTATCTTACCGCTTGCTCGCACTAAGATGGGAATAACCGAGTCTACGATCTTCTCGATGACTTGGAAGCTGTAGGCGTCGTCCTGGCGTAGCACGGAGGAGCCCATGAAGGTGAATATCGCCATGACGTTGTGCAAGACTTGATCGGGGATCATGCCGGCCACATGCGACAACACGAGCAGGGCGTGATGATGCGTCTGAGGGTTCTGCGTCGCTCGGATGCACTCCACCACCAGGCCAACGTTTAGCGAGCCGGCAGGCAATGGTACGTGGCTGCCATCTGGCGAGAGCTTCTGGCAGCAATGTAGCAGGCAAGACAGGAGAAGCTGCTTTGTGTACTCTACAGGGGCTTGCTCAACAAACTATGGGACAAGAAATGTTAAAAATCATTATATAGCTGAATAAATAACTCGTTTTTATGTTAATTTGGTGATGTTTTCTCAGTAATAATGTGGGGTAACTTGTTTAATTTACAATCAATGCAAATTATTTAGGCTCTTTTACAAGATGAAAACCACACAACCCCATTTACTTTTCAAATTTTCAATAGAAAGAGAATTTTAGAAACATGTTACTAATTACTAATTAGTAATCAACAGTGTTGAAATTACAACTTGACTATTTTAGTATCTATTAGGGATGTCGGCGAACACCCGGGCGGGTCCAATTTCAAGTAAAACACACACACACACATTCACACAATGCTCATTGCAACCAAGTGACACTGTCCAGATGACTGCTAGTGTGGCATTAGTTTAAATCTGCTTTCGACATTTGTTTATTTCCCTGTCATTGTTCAGAAGGGAATATTATTGAAATCACATTTGAAAACAATGAAAAGCAATCATAATTGCCTGCTTAAAATACTTTGATTTTGAAATTACTTTTCATCGCCATAAAAGAAATGCACTCATGCACACTTCTTGCGTACCCTCCCACCCACTATCAGCTGTTACTAGCCGGGCCAATGTACCAGTGCGATTGCAGCATTCTCAACAGTGTGCTTCCAAGCCTTGAGGTTAGAGGTCCTGTTGCATTATAGAGTAATGATTGAATTGAGGAAAATGACGTGTCTTCTTATGAATTATATGTGATTTGGGGCCTGAACATTTTTTTCTTTTGGTAGTGAATACCTGGACATCCCTAGTATCTATCCATCTATCCATCCATCTATATGAACCATCTTTGCAGGAAAGCGATCCATGTTTGAAAATTTAACATTAGTTACATGGGAGTAGGGTGCGACAGAGAAATCATTGAAGCAGATAATGGGTCCGGAAACGATGGAGGCGTACAGTAAACCCTCGTTTTCTGAAATGGAAGAGACCCCAAAATATTGAATTTGATTTATATAAAATTAAGATCAACCAAAAACTCTTTTTCCACGAAATCACCATTCTTCCCGATTGGAATTTAGTATTACGCGTGAAGAGAAACCTGATGTCACGGGCCGAAACTACGTGTGTGAAACCGTCGAGGGGCCTCACTGATTGTCTGTGATCGGCTGCTACAGTAGAACCTCTTTAGTAAGTTTCTCGTTAGTAGGCCTACATTTTTCACCTTGGTAAGTTTTATTTTCCAGTTCCATCCATATGCTCTTACACATTGAATAGTTTCCTTAGTAAGTTTTTCACTTTAGTAAGTTATTTTAGACTGGTCCCCTGAAAAACGTACTAACGAGGTTCCACTATATCAACGCGCGATCACTGTGTGCCTCGCTCAAATTGATGCTCGGCCATTCCGACTGACAAACGATTGTTTGAAGTTCAACAGAATCTCTCCATCGTCAAGGTCAGACCACACACTTAGCCGCATATACATATACACACACATATACACTCAGCCAGATGACACACACTAAGCAGTGTAGGCAACCCAATGTGTACTTACACGGAAAACAAAGGGCCACTCAAACAGTGCATATGGTAGGCTAATTTGGAAAATGTTTTTTTTTCAAAGAATGCAGTGTTCAAGTAATTAAGGGGTTGAAATATCAGTTTGAATTATGGTTCAGCCAGAATTCACATTAGGCATATTAATAAACATGAAATGCCCATACATCAGCCTCTCTTTTAGGCATAGTTCGAAATATGTAAAATTTTGGACCAACAAGGGTTTACTGTAGCGAGGTTCCACAGTGATGCTTGTAATTCTATTGTATGTCTGTACTAGGTGCGGCACAAATAGGTACTTTGTGTCGGATGTCAATTTGAAAACAAGATATTCACAATTATTTCATGAATGCATATTCTACCTGCAGACACTTCTTGATTATGTCGAACAGCACAGGCAGAAGCTTGTCAACATTCTGCATCTTTTTCTTATTCTGCACAAACTCGAGTAATGTTATACCGCGGCGCCACGAGTCTGTATGCAGCATCTCGACAGTTGGAGCCATCAGGAATCTGAAATCAAAATACACATTCTAGTCTTCGTCCACAACGCTATTTGAATTTGTATTTTAAAACCAATACTGTAGGCATACCAGGAAAAAATATTCTTGCAGGAAAATGATCCATGGACCAAGATTCAATATTGATTATAATGAGAGTATGGTAGGGAAAAATGATTGATGGGAGCAGGGAAACTATGGATCGGGGAACAATGCATCGAGGTTTCATTGTATTAACTAGGAAAACGCCATATATGCGTTGTTAGACGAGCGGATAGTAATAGTATGTCAACTTTTCATTTTACCGACATTTATAAAAATACGAAATACAGTTCACACGTTTTGAAGGAAATCTTGAGAAAACGTTATTTTTGTTTTCATAGCTTATATTTCGCTCCTTGCTCCTCTATCAATGAAGTCTATGTAATAAATATGCTTTTCCTAGTTCGTTATTAACACATATTTGAGGAAATCCTCATGATTGCCAAACTTTTGCCTACATTTGCCAATTGGGTGACATTAAAGTTATAAATAGGTAGAAACTGCTTTGAGTGGTATCAATTTAGCACATTTTGTTTTTTCTTCAAAATGGCTGACCCGATCAAGTTGAAAATTCCCAGAAATGTGTATCAAAATGTAATTCAACTTCACGCAAAATTTCATTTTTTTGCAAAATATTTTTTTTTCATGCTGTGTTATTCTAATGGGTATTTTTGAAATTTATAAAATTCATAAAATTAAAAGTTACCACCCGATAATGCCACAAAACTATACAGATCTAAGTTGGATGAGGAACCATAATGAAAAAAAGTTTGAAGTTGATAGCTGTAGCCGTTTGACCTGTGGAGAACCGGCAAGAAAACATGAAAAAAACAAACATAAAACGAACACCAATTTTTTTCAGTATGTCAAATTGAATCCTCGCTAAAGCTCGTCTAAAAAGTACCAATACCAATGCATCACCTTTCATTAGTCATTACCTTTGTATATTCTTGGTTTGTGGTCTTGGTGTGTTTGGGTTCTTGGCATCCCTCATGTTCATCAAATAAGGCAAGATCAACTCGGCATCGAGCCAAATCCTTTTGAAGAGCTTGCCAGCTGATGTGACGACCGTGGGACGATCCGTGTCAGTACAAACATCCACCACCAGAAACAGCAAACGCTGTTGAACATCTGCCGTGGCCTCGTCAAAAAGTTCACGAGTTACGACGTCCAGGGCAAGAATGGCCGGGCACGAGGCTTTGCTGGTCTGGCTACAGAGAAGCTGAAAAAAGAAATACAGTTGACACACTCTAGCCATGCATGTATTGTAGACCTACACTTTGTTTGATTAGTTTTCTTGAAGAATCTATTCCATAAAAGATAACATGCACTAAAATGAACTGAAAATATTTTACATTGAAAAAGCGGATTTGCAGTTGTCTTCATTCTCAATTCATTTTCATTCTTAATCAAAATATCAAATTATAGATTTTTCAGGTTTCTTTTGACAGACAGTAACAAGGAATCGACAGCAATGCTTACCGTGTGATGATCGCGTAATGTTTCTTCCAACAGCTTCCAGCATTGTGTCGACTTCATGCAATGACTCACATTGTGTCCAAACTTCATCAAAATCTTCTGTAATACGTCCGTTTTATCTCCATCCAGTCGTCCCTCCCGCTTCCCTTCCTCCAGCAAACGGTTACCCAATGGAACCAACATCTCTAGCACATGTACAGAATTCACATGCTGCAATATGCTGAGCAAGGCAGCCGATACATGGCTAGGAGTAGAAGCATGAACCACGCATCTTACAAGAGCATCAAGTATCCGCGCCATGTGAGGTTGGCAAGACTTTTTGATCAAGCTTTGTTCGACTACATCGGGAGAAAGCGAAGTATACATCGCAAGAGACATTTGATCTGCATCCAGCTGAAGTTCCTCTTGTCTTTCCACCAGCTGATGAATGAGATTCGTGTAACTGTCCTCCGTGAGTTTCTGGGTAGTTTTAATCAACTCCCGAAGACAGTTCAATGCTGCCACCCTCAGTGCACGGTACACACTGGACGATGCAATTAATAGAGCAGGAACAACAGTTTCTTGGTTTAGTTGTACATATTCTTCCATAGCACACTTTGTGTTCTTGAGGATGAATTGCAAGAACAGGAAACTACGAATTTGTAGCTCAGGTGTTAAAATATTGTTATTCTTTCCTACGCCTATATTGCAAATGAAAAGAGTTTGCGATTTGATGTCTGGGATGTAAGTGTCAACAAAAGTCTTCATTACCTTGACATATGCAGTTTTTTCTAGCTCTCTCACAGAAAATGAACACCCTTTTAATAGTGCATTATAAACGGTCACGAGAAATGAAAATGCGTGTTCTGCGTTGAGGGTTAACAACCACCACGGTGACTTGAAGATCTCTTTTGGTAGCTGAGTACGTTGGATAAAAAGCTGCAGACAATGTAACAGACCGTGGATGGGGAGTTTATCCTCTCGCGACACAACCAAGCATTTCAAAATGGTATCCACTTCGTACCCGTCAACATACGGGACTGAAACAGTAGCATTACCGAACGAAGTCTGAATGGTTGCCAATAAAATATTGCTTTGTTCTGGAGTGCTGTCCTTTGGCAAAGAAAATGACAAAAGCAATGATGACAAATACGCAAACGTTGCCGAAGTTTTTTCTGACTGATCGATGACACTTTTGATCACATCAGACGAGGGTAGAGTTTCCAAGTCACTGAGCACATCAAAGACACAATGACATATTTTTGAGGCATCCACACTCATACCAGTCCGTTTCTCGACAGCTAGTAAGAAACGGTTAGATTTTCCATAGGGAGATTGGAGGATTTTATTCGCAATTGCAGCTTCCAACTCGTTAATTGGGAATAAATATGCAAATACCGATAAAAAAACATTGGTGGATAACAACAATTCCTCATCAAGATTTTGAGAGCAAACAATAGACAAAGCTGCGGCAGCCACTTTCAACCACGGACCCCTGGCTTGAGAGCATCTGGATATCAACTTGATAAGTTCTTCATACAAGGTCTCAGTGCCAAATATGTCCACCAGGACAGTGTGTGGGAAACTCAAGATAGTGTTCACCACTTGCCAAGAGTCATCATTCAACCGCGCGAGGAGACTTGTAGACATGTCTTTCTCTTTCAGGGCGGCATAATTCTCTCGAACACATTTTAATGCTTCGATACGGATCTTGTCATTGGAATGTTGCAATTGGTAAAACACTTGCATGTTGCCCTGGAAAAAAGGGTGTATGTTGAAGAATTACTACAGTAATTCTATGTTAAATATATGAATTCTCTAATACTACTTGAACATTTTTTTGAAAATCTCAATATATAGGCCTAGAGTAACCCTATTCAATTAAAATTGATCCCAAAACATCCATTTTGAATAATAAAAGTTTGAACTATAGAAACATCCAACATCGAGATTATGAATAGGTCAACACTCTATACTCTATAGGCCTACTGGTCGGAACTATTGTTTGAATTACAGCAAAATTTGAATGGTCAGAGTTTGAATTAACAAGGGTTCACTGTAATACAATGTACTGAATGTGGGCCTACAGTGAAATATCTATGCATCGTTCTGAGATCCATCGTTTTCCCGCGTCTATCATCCATTTTGTCCCACCTTACTCCCATTTGATCAAGGTAACATTTTTCTGCATGGATGGTTTATTCTTCCTGGGAGCGATAGATAGAAATTTCACTGTACAAGTGTAAAGAGAAGAACAATAAGTTCATTCATCGTATTGCTCATACAACTGCTTTACCGGTATTTGAGAAAGATTATTCGTTGGAATAGTTTTGCCACCATATACAATGTGATGTCTACTGTTGACGCACAATGTCATGTGTACAATGTACTCGTCAACTTCTTAAAAAATTATAAAGCAGCTTTCAACGGAAAATGACTCTTATTGTATGAATGAAAACCCATTAAAACCCTAATATTCATTCATTCAAAAAAATATAGAAAATACAAAAGAATACAAATAAATAAACTGAACAGAAAAGGACTTTGTTATTTGAACATTTGACATAGGCTTACTTGGAAGTCTTTGGTGAACCCAAGAATAGTTTTCAGAGCTTTCTGCTGCTGCTCGAGTGTAGTCGAGTCGGTGAGTGTTTCATGAACTACTGCGTCAAACTCGGTGGCATACTGCCTTTCAAACCGGTTCAGCAAAGTGCCGTACCAGGCCAATAATGGGGCGTCGTTCAAGGTTTGAACGTTGAATGCTTCCAATACACAGCTAGAAGAGGAAGAATGCATAAAAAAACAGTTGATACCTTGAGTTTAGTAAGGCTTATTGATCAGCCTCCAGAACTATATAGGCCTACAGTGGAACCTCTTTCATACGTTTTTCAGGGGACCAGACTAAAAAATGTATCAACGTGAAAAACTTATTAATGAAACTATTCAATATGTGGAGCATATGGGTTGGATCAAAAAATGAAACTTATAAATGTAATGAATGTATATAAACGAGAAACTTATAACAGAGGTTCTACTGTACCATGACAAGGGCAAGTTGTATACCCTAGCAGAGGACGCACCAATGTGAAGTAGACCTTTTCCTTAATCTCCCTACCTGTCCCCCAAAGCTGCCTTAGTACGAAGTTTAATGACTTGATATCTTCTTTACTATTTATTCGATTTGAGTCTCTTACCCTAATCGCCTATCAAATATTACCCTGAGATACTTGTATTTATCTACTGAATCTAGTGTCTTCCCTCCTACATCATAGAATGTATCCGCCTCTACTCTTTTCCTATCAAAGGTGATTACTTATATTTCCCTTATTTAATTCCATTCTATTCAACTGAAACCAATAATTCAGGGCAGTCAGGTCTGTCTGTATCGTCCTCTTCTGTACCAATTTCTCTATAGAACACAAAATCATCTGCAAATAACCTTATTTTCAAATCAACAAAGCTACTCAAGTCTTCTATATATAAAACAAACAATAATGGGCAGAACTCCTGATGTCACCTTAACCTCATTTGAAAACTCTGAACCTACCCAAACTCTTTGCACCCTCTCCTGTAGTTTCCTATCCAATTTACTGACCCAACATTCTCCATGAACTCTTTCAATGTCTCTATAAGTATGTACATATATTGTGATTACTTTGTCACAAGCCTTGTCAAAGTCTAAGAACACTGCATCAATACATCTACTACCCTTGCCAACTTTTCCGCAAATCCCAACAACTGCGTCTTACATGAATACCCCCTTCTAAACTCATGCTGCTCATCTGAAATACTCCTACATTCATCGCTTTCTCCATTACTCTTTTGATAACCACCCTTTCCATTTTCTTAAACACATGTGATGTTGAATTAATTCCCCTGTAATTGTCCACCCAGCCCCTCGATCCTCCCTTTGAAATTGGAACCACATCAGCTTGTTTCCAATCTTGCGGTACTCTACTTCTTGCTGGTGAAGCTTGAAACAGCCTGTTTAATTTTTATTCACCTTTATATATCTTTATGTAGCCTATCTTTATATATCTTTACTTGATATTTTGTATACCATATGTGACACATTTTATAACAATGTATATTGTTCCTTGAATAAAGATTATCATTATTATTATCAACTGAAATGATTACTCGAGGTTGAATCAGGTTCTCCCATGTTCATTTCACAGGATTTTAAATTGGAAATCTATATACAGTGAAACCTCTATTCATCGTTCCCAGATCTATCGTTTCCCTGGATGTTTCATTCATTTTTTCTAGCCCCACTCCCATATAATCAATGTTACATTATTCTGGATGGATAGTTTTCCTGGATTGATGGTTTTATTTTCCTGGTCCCTTGAAAAACGATGGATAGAGGTTTCACTGTATATATATATATATATATACACAGAGATAATGCTGGTAACGTTCTTCCGGTCATATTTCACTACATAAAACATACCGAATAATGATCTTGGCGTCACCCTTGTCTAAACTCAATTTGACGACAAGCTCTTCAGCAAGCAACTTCATCTCTAGTGTACTGTCGGAACTGTCTTGCAGCATTTTCAATGTACTAAATAGCAGAGGTTTCAACAGCGGTACGATTTGTACACCAGCGTCGGCAAACGCAGTCATTGCGATCAAAAGGTCAGGCTGATCTGCTAGATTTACGAGTGCGTCACATGGAAATGTCTGCAGTGTTGCATGTTGCGTCTGGTATAATACTAGCAGCAGAAGGATGCGCTCAGAGGACAGGCTGGCAACTTCGTTCTAAAATCAACATTATATCAACATTAATGTTGATAAAAATCAACATTCAAAGAGTGATTTGGTGCACTACTGTTACCGATATTGCTACACCCCTGTTATTGTTATTGCTGATGTACAATTCTATAATCAGCTCCTAGTTTATTAAACTGAGATAGGATTCAAGAAATATTAATTATCAACTAATAGCCATACAAAACCCAACTAAAACTGTTTCCACTGTTATAATCATAACTCATTACTATCAACAATCTACCAACATTTGTATGCTATGTAAGCTAGGAACTTGATACAGTGAAACATCTATGCATCGTTCCCGGATCCATTGTTTTCCTGCTTGTATCATTCATTTTTTCTCACCCCACTCCCATATAACCAATGTTAAATTTTCCTGGATGGATCATTTTCCTGCAAGGATGGTTTTGTTTTCCTGGTCCCTTGAAAAACGATGGGTAAAGGTTTCACTGTACAATAATCAGGTTGAAACAAAATATTACATTTATATGGTACCAATTTACATATTGAGCATATATGCATCATTTTTTGAGAGACCAGACGAACAAAACAATCCATGCAGGAGAATGATCCTTGCAGGAGAATATAGCATTGGTTATATTGGAGTAGGGTGGGACAGAAGCCGGTGAACGATGGATGCTGGAACGTTGTATCGATGTTTCACTGTATATTTAAACCAGCTGACAGAGCAGCTGTAAATTCGTGCAAGCCCTGTAAGTTTTAGCTATCAGTAAACCCTTGGTAATTTGTAATGAAGGGGACCCAAAAACAAAGATTTTGATTTATAAAAATTAGGAAGAACCATAACTCTTTTTTCAACAAAAATCATCACTCATCCCGGTTAGAATTTAGTCAATTTTGTATTGCGCGCGAGATAAAGCTATGCCACCGAGCGAAATTACGTGTGAGAAACCGTTGAGAGGGGCCTTGGGTACTCGGCTAGCTCCGACGAGGCTTCCACTGACGCTCGGACGTCCCAAATAGACTTGAC
This sequence comes from Brachyptera risi, assembly GCA_964007535.1. Taxonomy (NCBI): domain Eukaryota; kingdom Metazoa; phylum Arthropoda; class Insecta; order Plecoptera; family Taeniopterygidae; genus Brachyptera; species Brachyptera risi. The sequence goes on from OZ023328.1 coordinate 42,050,299, forward strand.
GAGCTATTGTTTCAAGCTCAACATGGCCTCAAGCTCGTTAAGGTAAGACTGCACTCTGTCGGATGACACAAACAAAGAAGCAAAAAGCTCAACGTGCTTTGGCTCACTCATACGCGTCAAATAGAGCCGAAAACAAGTTTGAAATAATATGTTCAATTTCGGATTAATCGAGTTTTCAGTCTGGATTAACGAGGGTTTACTGTATATGAATTGGCACTGGTTGTACACTACTATGGGTAGTGATTACGGTAGTGATGGGACGTTGAAAATTTTCTGAAAATTTTGAATTCTTTGAAGTTTTCAATGCAAAGACATTTCAATTTCAATGAAAATTTTCAGAAAATTTCCAATTCATTGACAAAGTTCTTTCTGTGAATCTAATGGAATTGAATTGAATGAATTCATCTAATTCATCTCCATATTTGTTTTTTTTCAATGATTTTCAAAATAAAATCATTGGATTTCTTTCAATTTGAACATTGAACATTTTCAATGCAATTTTTCAATGGAAATTTTCAAATTTATCTTTACTCATTTACTTTTCAATTACGTCATTTTCAAATGACTTTTCAAAAGAGGACAGTAGAATTGAGTACTGGCCCCACCTACGGGTGATTGCCGAGAAGTCAACACATTTTGTGAGTATCTAACAATGCATGTTCACAAACTTCAACAAGACAGTTGTTATTTTATATAGGCCCTACTCATTAAGGGTCTTGACAATTTTGTAAGCATTTATATAAATGCACCTTCAATGTGGTGGTTCAACAATTTGTTTTACTATCAATAAGAGTAAATTCAAACTCTAGTTTCTTCTGTAACGACTTATGAGCCATAAAAAAGAATTTTTGAAAAAAATTGAAAATTTTCAAGCTTTTGAAAATGTTCATGAAAATTTTCAACAAAAAAAAATTCATGAAAATTTACATCACCAACTATGGAAGCCTATGTACCTTGACCACTCTGTCTACAATGCAATTTAGCACCGCCTCTGTGAGCTGCGATCGTCTCAACAACTGGGCCGTGATCATCAAAGAAGCAGCATGAAACTCGGGAACGGTTGATGACAAGCCTTTCAACACTGACTTCAACAGGTGAGTTATCTGCAACACACAATATAGCAGGTGGATATGTAACAGCTATTGGACAAAGTTGTAAAATGGAAGAAAATGTTATTCTTATTTCTCTCCATTTCATTTTACTCTTACTGTTTTGTTTTCTCTCTCACCATTCCTATATCGACCACCGTTTTCAATCAGAGGTACCGGTATAGGCCTACTTGTATACACCAAAGATGAAAATCATCAGTTAGCTCGTGGTGTGGTATAGTGGGATGATTGATCAAAACCATCTTTCTTTGTGAATAATGACCCGATTTGTTTATGAAGATCTAAGAAGACTTTGAAAATGTATTTTTCAACTGTATTTATTACCTGCAACTCTGTGACTGACTTGGTCACTTCCAAAGCACCAACAAGTGTTGTACAGTAGAATGCAAACAACGTGGACAAACAACTGGCATCTGTCTTGTGTCTTTTAATCGCATTTAATGTCATGTCGCAGATAAACTTCAGCAAACTGACATCTTTCGAGCAACGTTTCAGCAAGAGACTCTTGGGCAACACAATGCCAGGTTTCTGAAGCGTCTGTAGCCAGTGCCATCTGCTGGTGGGATCGCTCAAGTCCAAGAGCTGGAGAACACGTACGAACATTGGTGTCTCATGGTATGGAAGTATGAGCATTATCAGCTCACTAACGTTGTAGATGTGTATATGAAATCTGCAAGTTCATCAAGTCAAGTTTGTAAATTTGTAATTCCCAATTTCTTTGTTTATGAATTATTAGATATTAATACGTAGGTTCGGTTTCACAAATTTATATGGTATTGGCATATTAAATTGTTATCGCCCTTGGTTACGTTACATGTTATGTTTGTATCTAGCAACTAACAGTTGGCTGATTAATACATGACTAAGAGTTAGAAAGAACGACGACAACAATCACACATGACTGTTAGGTCTAGTTCCAAACTTGTATATTTTTGGATGAGCGAAGCGAAGACTCAATTACACTATACCGAAAAAAAAGTGCCTGTTTTTTTTTTTTTTTTTTGTTTTTTTGTTCGCGCTCCACAGGTCAGACAAAAATTCAAAATAAGTTGAAACTTGGCACACACATGAACCCCTATCTGACTTGATGCTGTATAGTTTTGAGGCACGATCGGTTGAACAACTTCTGAGAAAACTCATTCCAAAGTTTTCAAAAATCCCATTAGAATAAGCCAGAGGAAAACATTCGTGAAAAATATTTCATCTGAGAGGATTCAAATTCTCAGAGAACTTCAATCTGATAATGATACACATTATTCCGAACTTTTACTCAAATCGGATCAGCCGTTTCGATGTAAAAAAATATATAATGTTATTTGTGTCAATTATTCAAAGCTATTAAGATACCTATCAAATCAAAGCAACAAGTGTCACCACTTGACTGTAAACGATTAAAACAAAGCCTTCTTTATTATCATATAAATTATTAATGGAAAATAAGATGGCAGTGATGTAATGGTTTGGATCTCAAGGTGTATATATATATAATAACCAATCCAAAGATAAGTTGATATGTTCCAGCTCATCCATCAACGCGGAAACACATAACGCGTTTGCCTAGTTTATTAAATTTTTAAATTAATTTATATTGGACTTTACGAAGCACTTTAATGATTTTACCATGAACTATTGACGTCGGTGAATGATGAATGAGAAGATGGGTAGGTAAGAAGAAATGTAATTTCATTTTGTGATTTAGATTGTAGGATCAAAGCAGTATTTACCAGTTCTTAAGGAACCATTCAGTATTCACTTTATCAACTGACAATGACCACAAAAATGTCTACAGATGAATAGTTAAAAATAAGCCACAAACCTATGTATGAGCCACTCCAATGCTTTGTGCGCCGGCTTTACTAGGAAGTATGGTGATAGCAAGAGCAGAAACTTCTCAATCTGCTTGTTCAATTTGCTATTGGCTTCTTTTGACAGGACTGATCGCTCAAGCGAAATGGACGACACATTGAACAAGATTTGTTCAAATTGATTGAAACCAGCTTTCAAACATTTTAAATCTTTGAAACCACTCAAACCTGTAGAGAAACAGTTCCAGTATAGTTTTTGGATTATGAGTATCAGCCTTTTTACCTGACGTTTAGCCCATCCTATTACGTCAACACAATTTTAAGCACGAATTACAAATTTCCTAGCATACGTAGTACCAACCCTACCCATCCAATCAGGAGGGTCGGCATCCAATTAAAAAACAAGCATGAATATTCCAAAAGTCTCCTCTTCAATGTGGTAAAGAATCTTGGATAATGTTTTTACCGTATTCATTTATATTGGGTTTCACGGCAGACTGTAATGATAACTAGGATCTATTGGCACCAGATGAATGATTAATGAGATGGTGGGATGGTGAGATGAAGGCTTCGTAGGTAATGGGAAGGATAGTGGGAAGGAAGCGGTTATGGCAAACCACGAACCATTCCGGAATGAGCCTCAAAGTACTACGAAGGAAAACCATAAAAAACCTCTGTAAAAATGAATAGTGGTGGGGATCAAACCAAGGCCCGATATGCCCATCACACATGATGTGATCACACGAAGCAAGTGCTTTAGCAACTGAGCTAAATGTGACGGTGATAATATGATATTGATTGTAAATGATACGCTAGGGTTGCTAGGCAGAGGACATCAATTGAGTTTGTATAGTAAATACAAATCAATGGCCACGCAGAGCCCTCTAGAAAAATCTCATCCCTACAATGAGCCAAGCTTCAAATTGGATCATCATTTTATTAATAACTCTGACTACCTATATTATTAGGCCCCTACAATTTTTTATTATTTCTCAACACTTCAAAAATGTGCAAGAGTTGAAGCTATAACACTACGTCTATATCGTTCAGTCAAAGAAAGTATGGGATGGTTCTATCTTTAGACCTACCTGCTTGACCCTCAATAAATCTAGTCTCATACCCATCTCAATGAATCTATTAATGGATGACCCATTTTACATAACATTGCATTCAACATTACTGCGTAGGCCTATTCAATTTCAAGTTGTAACTTATAAAATACAAAGGGAAAACAAGAGTATCCCAAGATGATATTGGCAACGCTCATCCTTACTCAACGCTCATTCATCACGCCAACAACAGTCACCTTGTGATCGGTTGATTGGTTCAAATGCAAATGAAAATCAACAAATTCACTCAACTTGTACCTACTCTATTTCTGTGATTTAATAACAATGGTATGATTATTTATTCATAAACCTAGACATATGGTACTAATTCACTGTGATAACTTTGTCAAGTTTAAATGTAAAGCCTATCTAGTCTAGCAATTTACCAAGTTCATAGACAGTCTCTCGATCAAGATTTGCAGCCTCTTTTGGATCAAACAACAAAGATGCTCTCTTCTTGTCTTGAAGGAGAACAGTCGTCTGTGGCAAAGCCAAGCGTCTAAGCTGATCAGCGAGACTGGTTGCCATCATTATCGTTGGTTAGCCTACAGAAAACCTGCAGCACTCAATTATTCTGTAAAAATGGAAAGCAGAAAATGCATATAAAAATAAGCTGGTCAACCTAGATTTGGAAAGGAGGCTACCGGTATAGGCCTAGAACTAAAAGTAGAATCTTGAAGCATGGTGAAGGCCTACACAATCAATCTCAGTACCGGCATTGAATTTGTAGCCCCGGTAGTCACAATTGCCAACTAAATTGGAATGTCTACTAGTGTATCTGGTTTATGCACACACATCGCAATCTAACTGCAAGCTGCAACTGACGATAATTAGTAAACTTTAATTTCGTGGAATGAGCCTATGAAAGAATCAGCCAATTAGGAATGAGTATACTACTGGTATGGGATTAAAGACAATAAGAATGAACCTTGAACATCTTTTAAACGATCAATTTTCGTTGAATGAAATTTCACTAATTGCAGCTAGAGATAATTTTGATGGTGTAAAGGCGCTCGCAATTTCTGTTGCGACAATTTTAATTTTAGTAGCGAAACCTGTGGGCAACATATGACGAGTTTTCGAGATTTGAGTATGATCGAGTTTCGAGTTACAGCTTTCCTCACGTTTCCAGTGTCAATGTACCGCAACTAGCACCTAACCTAACCCAACTTTGATTAACACGTTTAGCTTTACTACCGGAATCGGTTTTTGTCTAGACAGTCGATCAATAACCAATAATATAATCCAAAAGGCTAATATCAAATTGGTGATGAACAGTTCGATGGTTCAATGGTGAATGAAAATGTAGTTTGTAGATCCTATGGCATCAACGGAAATGTATGTAACCGTAGGCTCGTCAGTCCTTAATCAAACAGCTGAAAGATTCAAGTAAAGTTGAACTGCATTCTACAATTCTACAATTCTGGGAAGCAATTGGTTTAGGCCTATATAGGCCTAGGCAATATAGGAAACGTGCGTAGGGCTTTTTCTACTTTACTGAAATTAATTTAAGAAATTAATTGACTGTGTGAAGTGGCTTTAAATTAATACAAAAGTGAAATGGAATCCTTTGCTACGCTCATCAAAGAAGCTTCATAAAATCTAGGATAAAATCAATGGTTTAAGCATGGTTTAAGCCTCAAAGCATTCTCAGAGACAAGTTGTTGTTGGAAAATAGGTTATGTTAGCCTAGAACTACAGGTTTTAGTTGTTTAGAGGTAGTTTTCAAAATAATAATAGTTGTCGATGGCAATTGGAAATCGACAATAGAATCCTTACCAAATATGAGTAGAATTACAATTTGTAACAAAATTATGTTGCCAGAGATAATACTGTATTGCGAAGCATTCGGCTAAATGTTTCATGACACATGGCTGCGATGAGGTACTCGTAGTCGCATCAAAGATCTTAGTATGTAACGAAGTAAGTTACATACTAAGGTCTTTGGTCGCATGCTGATCTTGTTCTTTCTTTCTAGACTCAGGCAGCCAACCAAATAGGGCAAAAACACGAATACGTATTCACGCTAAAGCTGACCACTGAGCTTAGCAACAAGTACATTTCGAGAGTTTTTCATCTGTCAGTTTATAGATAACCTTAAAATCTTTAAATATGACTAGATTACTGTAGTCTATTACTATTGAGCTATAACGATTCAACTCAAGTATTTTGTTATTGAAAATGTATGTATTTGCGTATTTAAAGTCTGTGAAAATAAAATACATAGGTGTATGTATTTTCATTGTAGTCATTTTAGAATTCTTCGGAGCATTCACTCACATTTTTGAGTTGGATTTTAATGAAGACTTTCAATATCCAATGAAAGGCAATATTAAGGAGTATGTGTTAGAGTTACGAGGAAATCAAAAACCTTCAGTTCCCCCCATCAATACATACAATTTCAGTTTTCTTTCAACCTCTGACCATAAGTGCAAAGGTGAGAAAGGGTTCTCTCGTCTTCAACTCGTGTATATAGTGAAATCTGCAATAGAACATTTCGACAGACGAAAGTCCATCAGAAATTCGTGGGGCTTTGAAGCAAGATTTTCTGATGTTCCCATACGTACAGTTTTTGTATTAGGAATTCACCCAAATAATAGCGAACTACAGTTCCGTGTTGATGAAGAACAAAAGAAATTTAAAGACATTGTACAAGCCAACTTTGTAGATGCCTATTTTAATAATACTATAAAAACTATGATGGGTTTCAAATGGGCAGTAACTTTTTGTCCACAGTCCAAGTTCTACATGTTCAGTGATGATGATATGTACGTTTCTACGAAAAACGTGCTTCGTTTTGTACGAAACCCAACTAATTACCCGCAGTATTTGGATGATCCTGTTTACACACTGAAAAAACGAAGAGAGAAAAGATCAGAGCACTCCACAAATATAAATAGCAGTATAAACTATATGCAATCTACATATGATTTATCTCGAAGAAAATTGAATCAAGTTCTCGACTTTGAACTTGAAGATGATGTCAGACTTCTAGCAGGTTTCGTCTTTCTGTCGGCACCTCACCGACATAAGAGTAGCAAATGGCATGTGACATTGGCTGAATATCCTTACCACATGTGGCCACCATATGTAACGGCAGGGGCATACATCGTATCTCGCGAAGCTCTTCACGACATGTACTATGCCAGTTTCTACACGCAACATTTTCGTTTTGATGATATTTATCTCGGATTAGTAGCAAAGAAAGTTGACATCGAACCATATCATTGCGAAGAATTTCATTTTTACAAACAGAGTTACGATTTGTTTGCTTACAGATACGTTATTGCATCGCATGGTTACTCAGATCCTGAAGAATTAATCCATGTTTGGAATGAACAAAAAAGTGCTGGCAATGCTTGATTTAAATTGACTTGCAATGCACAATCAATTCAAACATTGAATTAACTGTGGAGAAGCTCTATGCAGCTTTGAACATTTGACACCTTCGAAAGATGTAGTTTTGCTTCCAATGGTAATTGTGTCCTACAAATTTATTGACCTTAGAAACACTACTGGTAACAGTGATTTATGTTTGTTTTTATTGGTAGAATCTTTTCTTGGATGAAGGATATTTGTGGATAAGCCTAGATGTGACGATGGCTTCTCAATAATATTACCGGTATTCAACTTCTGGTATTATTCAAAAAATGTAGGTGTACTGGTACATTATTAGGCCTACATTTCTCTTAAAAATAGAAATTCTTATCTAGTATTTTACCAAAATGTATAGAATTATGTATTATGAATTAATATGTATTAGAATTACCGTAGATTACGTAAGACTACACGGTATGTATGTTAAAAAAACTTAACAGTGTGTTGTTCAGTGTTATTCACCATCCCGAGGCCTAATTATGTGAAACTGCAACTGGTACATGTTCATGCTATGGATAAACTTAGTACATACCTATAATTAGATAAACATTGATGAAGATCACGATGAACTTGTGGCACTTACCTATTTTTTGGTATGTGCTGCACAAGTTGGAGAAAACTGAAGTTCCCAAAATATTTCATGGGTAGGTGGAACTTGGAACTACATATATACCGGTAGGTAGTTTCTTAAAATATTTATTGGTAGGGCCATTGAGTTAGCAGTGTACTAGGAAAAAATTAAAAACCGATTTAAAGAAAAAATAGTTTTCACAATGATTTTTCATATTTGCTTGTCTATAAAAGGGGTTAATGTACGTAGTATTCTCCTAGTATAGACTAATTCCGTAGAATTGCATCGAGCCTTCACTTTGTTTATCCAAATACTGTTTCAAAATCAAGCCAGGTACCGTAGTTAGTTTCTAACGCCTTGCTGTGAACACATAATTGACATTACCTACGGTATTTTTATAGACCTCATTATTAATCAGTAATCACTAGTCACACTAAATTAGTGTACAGTGAAACCTCTATCCATCGTTTTTAAAGGGACCAGGAAAATAAAACTATCCATGCAGAAAAATGATCCATCTAGGAAAATTCAACTTTGATTATATGGGAGTGGGATGAGAAAAAATGAATGATACAAGCAGGAAAACAATTGATCCGGGAACTATGCATAGAGGCTTCACTGTACTAGTACGGTACTATTGTATTAACTAAGTTAGTAACATGTGCATATGCCTGCTGTATTATTTAGAATAACAAAGCAAATGTTCCTAGATATTTACTTGTATAAATTTTATTGAAGCTTGCATGTGGTATGATAACAGTGATTGATTTAGGTCGCAACCAAAATTGAAGGCATCTGATTGAATTATTTATTACCTAGTCAAGACAATAAAACAACTAGAAAGTTATCAGATTATTGAAGAAAATATCAATTAATATTTTACCCAATGAAGGAAGGTATGTTATGGTCATGAATGTATTGATGAATGCCACTAAGCACCACGTTGCTTCGAGGCATTTGACACAGGTGGTTCAGGGCTTTTAGACTTCTTGATGGACATTGCTTGATCCAAGTTAGTTGCTTCACGACGTGCCATATTCAACAACACTTGTGAGCTCTCGATAATCTGAAATAAACATAGAATCTTTTGAGAAATACTCACCTGATGATTTTTCCAAGTCCTATGAATTTTCCTACACTGTGATGACTTGATATTGGATCTATAAGCTTGTTGAATAAATTATTTTATGAAACCATTCCTATTACGTGTATGGAGATGGTCCAACAGTCATAAGACTCGACTCTCTTAAACACCAACTGTATTAAAAATTTACTCAGTTGACTTAAGGACTTCTTTGAGCAACCTGTACATTGAAATAAATATGGGGTTTTGGGCACCTTGATAAATTGTTACCTCTTGTCAAATGTTTTGTAGGTTTTTAGGATCGTTTCAGTGACATGTTGGGCTAGGTGGGTAAGTTTTGTATCTGATGAAATTTGTGAAGTGAAGGACCCCCTCCCCCCCATTTCAATTTCCGTACAGGCTGCTTGAGGCTCGAGTTTTTTGACAGTTTTGAACAATTTTTTGTACTGGTCGGTAGAGTTGGTACCTTCTATTAAATAAGCATGTTTGTTTTGTGTGCTCATGAACATTAATGTAAAGAGTAACAACCTTTGTGTAAGCTGATTCTGTTTCAGCAATTGTGCGGTCATAATCTTGCTTGACGGCAATTTTTTTAGACAAGCTATCGTTGATTTGAGTCAGCTTATACGATAACTTTTCAATTTCTTTTTGTAGTGCCGATTGATCTTCTTCATCCTTAATGATCAATTCATGTAAGTCGGCACGTTTTCGCTTTATATCTTCAATACCTGTTTGAATAAATTTCATACGGTCAATTAAGATGTTATAGGATACGGATACCCAATACTATTTCAGGCCTATAATTGTATGTAATCATGAATAGTTGAAAAGTAACAGTAGAGCTTTGATGACATAAACCTGGCTCTCAAATAAGGTTCTTATCAATTAATCATCTGCAGGCCTACATGATTATAATAGTTGAATAAAGATCTTTATTCTATAACATACATTTAGCTTCCTAAATCAATAAATTGTATCATTCATTTTCTGTCAATTCAAATCTTCGCTTTATCGTCTATCCCAGTATTCAGCCAGCCGTAGTCCGTGTGGGTAATACCACTGCTTAACGCTGTTATATGCGTAGGCCTATGGGCAAACCTTGCTTAATTACCAATAATATATTTAGGCTATGAGATTAAAATAGGTTAGGATGTATGTCAGGTTAGTTGAGGTTCATTTGGGTAATTAGGCTGGGTTGACCAAGTCAGTCAAGATTGTATTTATCTAGATTAGTTTAGGCTGCGCGCAATAACAACAAGAACGTCGATATGTGGTGATATAAGTAATGGTCTGAACTGATGAATAGTCTGCCTTTATTTTGCAATAATTGAAGCGAGTTTAGCTCATGCAGTGATACACGAGATTGCCAAGTCTCCTCCCGGCAATGATTGGTAACCAATACCCCTACAGCAAACAGAAAAAGTCAGGACTACATTTTCATGTCTCAGGCCTAGGCTTGAGAAGGCCTAGCCCTACTTGATCTAGGCCTACGGTGACACTATCGTTGTGCAAGATTGAGTATATTTTTTACTGAGACATTGAGAATGATTTGCTTCCTGTCTCAAGATTTGTTTTCGTCTAGTGTCAAAAAAATATTAGATTGAAATGTTGCCTAGGCCTGGGCCTATTATTCATTAGGCCTAGGTCTAGTCAACGGCTAAGCTTAGGCATTGAGTTTATAGTGATGGCTTAGGGCATCAAGTATAGAGATTTAAAACCTCTATACTTAATGCTTAGGGCCTACTCACATTTGACAAGTTCTTGGTTATAGGTTTGCAATGTTGCTCCCTGTTGAGACATTTCACCTAGGCCAAGGCCTACTTTATTTTACAACTTGAAATCTTCCAGCATACGCATCGTCATTAGTGGACACGCGAACTAAAAGTCTAGAAGCATAACTACCGGTATTTTATTTTCAATCCCCTTTCCAAAACACAATGCCAAATAAAAATAGTAACAGTAGGGTTTGACTTTTTGAATTTTTGCACGACTGTGAAAACAGTGAAGTTGCTTACTTCTTACTTCTTCCGCTACGAAATATGTGGTGTACACTGTACCAACACTCTAAACCAAAAGCAGCTATGCAAACGTCAGTGCATGTATGTCAAGCTGCGGGGTAATAACATCGGTCATAACAGCTGATTATTGCCGGTTCTGACGTCTCCACGTGAATCGTCCACGTGAGTTCGTTCAGTCTAGAGAGAGAGAGAGAGAGTATCACATATTACGGCAGCCTGAGTCCAAACACAAACAATACAAATTACAATGTCATCAACTGCCGCCGGTAAACCAGCACTAGCTTTCAATATCATTGCCAAGTGTCATGTTTCGAAAGCTAGATCAAGTGTGATGGTATTACCTCATCACTCTGTGGAAACACCCGTTTTCATGCCAGTAGGAACACAGGTAAATCAAGAAAAATAGGCCGGCCCTATTCTCAAAGTGAATTGTGCGAACAAGGACCGAAAACACTATTCGCAAAGCAAATTGTGCGACAAGCACCCGGCTCCGTTCCGCCTGCCGACACTAACCTAACCTCAAAAACCCAACCCAGGGCCTACTATCCGCAACCTGGCTTTGTCCACATAACTCGCGGGTTTTAGGCTGTTTTGCCATTTTCCGACTATTGAATACTTCGAGAAAAGCGTTTTAGGTTCTTGTTCGCAAAGTATGGTATTCGACCATTTTTTACTTTGCGAATAGTGTTTTGCATTCTTGTTCACAAAGTGTTAGGCCTACTGTGCGAATAGACACTTCCAAAAGAAATATGCATCGAGATTCTAGGCCCAGGCTGACCTATATGGCTAGGCCTAGTCTAGGCCTAGACTTATCTGGGGCAGAGGATAGGTATAGAATAGGGCCTATTTATGATGCCATCCAATTTTAGTAAGGGTCACTACGGTTGAAACTCCAAGTGATTCTAGCACTGCGATTCTCTATCTTCATGAGAATTTGGTTGATAACGATCCTGATCGATGCTACAAACGATCGGCAACTCACTCAAGGTTAACGATCCATTCTCTACACGCACACGATCTCGATCGTTAGTGAATGTCGATAAATTTTGAGTCGACAAATACTTCACCATATACCTCACATGATATCCATTCTTGGCCAATAGGAGACCTTGGTAATCCCACTCTCACAAGAACCGCCGGCACGACATGACAGGCTGTGTAGCCTACCAACTGTGTGCCTACAACGCCAATGCAAAACAATAAAAACATAACCTTAGATTTTAGGTGTCAAATTGATGGGGAAAAAATGAAAAAAGAGCGTTTGTAATTAGTGTTGACGTAGAATACAGTATTTAATCAGTATTAAATCTTACTATTGCACGATTGAAAACGGTGGAATTACGGTTATTTTTTGCCTGCAATACTTCAAAACAATTTAAGATCGTTGCCATTTCCATCTAAACGTGACAGTTCTTGACATCGACAATAGTTAACAACTGGGTCTTGTCGAGTCGAGAAGTTTTGTCGATCTAGATTATCAAGTTGCCATAGAGAATCACGCTAGGTAAAGTTACCGATCAAAAACCTAGTTGTTGACGAAAATTACTCTATCTTGATCGACAATATTATAGAGAATCCTACTACAGAATAGTCGGAACAAAATTTAAGAGGCAATCAAACTGGCAAAAACTTGAAAACTCAAATCCTTTACCTATGGCTGAAAATAAAATAGCTTATCCCATATTCAGTGGTCAAAAGCCTTTAGGGTCTATCTATTTTTGTTTAAAACAATACTTCTTGTTTAAAAAAAAAATGCTGTGTCTAACCGGCCGGCCAGCCGGCGAAATAATGAAAAATTATTCAGCCAGTCATTACCAATTTACCATCGTCGACTAATTTATCGCCCGGAACACTGCCGGCCACCGCTGTATCATTTTACCTTCACTTCATAAATGGGTCAACTCGGATATTACCAAAATCCTGCATTATAAATTTACACAAACTTTTCACAGACCTGTGTAAAGTTGTAAGAATTTCAAAATTTGAGCTCGAAAATTTTGAGTTAGAGCCCGAGGATCTCACACCTTGCGTGACGACCACTTGCTTGACTTAGTAGGCCTATGCGATGTGTTATGATGAAGAATAATTCCAAGTCTGCTCAACAATATCTAAAACATAGGCAATGCCTGGCAATGTTTGCCAATTTGTAACTCAATAGTCCCAGTTGTATTCACCCAAGTTCTGTATTAGATCTGTGACAATAAAAAATGTAAAAGACCTAGTGTGCTTTACTGACTGCACACTGTCATGTGCACATTTATTCATTTTTCACTTTTATGAAAGATTTTCGATAGGAGATCGAAATATTAAATTAAACCATCAGGTTTAATAAAAGAAATTCAACCATCAGAGGCATCAGATAATAGTGCTTCTAACAAACTTTCATGTACATTTGTGGGTAAGAGTACTACATTTTATAACATTTACAAGGTTAGTTTTCTCCTTGTCTTGTATCGCAAGGAGCTTTCCACGATGGCTTACTGTATAGCGTTTTTGATATCAAGATTAGTAAGCAAGCGCTCTGAATTACTTTTGTAGCGGTAGTGGTTACAGTACCAGAAGTAGAATGAGTCGGCGTAAAACATTTTGATGGTATTTGTCAGTGTTGGGTAATGAACTTTTAAAATAAACGCGTTTGTATTTTCTGAACTTTTCAATGAACGCGTTACATTTACAGTCGACGATCTTGAACTTCCTTCACGTTTGATTTTTCGGTGAACTTTAACGATATGAAACGTTCATTTGAAAGTTCATAACTTTAGAACACTCATAACCATATTCAACACGATCGCACTATCTGTATACAGATAGTATCCCGTCCAGATTCCGATTGAGGTCGACTATTTTACGGTCTATCCCGAATGTATAATATTCCCTGTTCGGGATTTCATCATGTGATTACTTGTTTCCAGGCGAGCCGGCAGCCACGTGTGGTCAAGATTGACGTGTCGTGACTTGTAGTTGTTATCAATCACTATTAAACTTGAGACATTCATTGTAGAAAAAGTGTGTGTACCGTACATATATTATTTTTGAACCCTTTTTCCCATATAATTTTTAAGGTGAATTTTTGAACGAATTTATGTTTTTTTTTAATTTGAACTTAAACTTTCACAGCAAAGCCACAAAAACGAACTTTGAACTTTTTAAAAGATCGATTTATTTGACATGAACTGAACTTTTTAAAAGTTACATTTATGAGTGAACTTCCCCAACACTGGTATTTGTTTGCTTCTAGGGAACACTGAAGGGTTTATTACCCGATCAGTTGGAGCGGCTCGACTGCCAGATATTGCTTGGAAACACATACCACTTGGGAACTCGACCCGTAAGATCAAATTTCAATATCTCGGTGTTTAGTTTCACTTGAAATTCATCCAATGTAACTCATATGCAGCATTCATGTTGACTCTAATCTATGTAGTTTTTTCTACTAGAAAATTCTATAAATCTGTGCATTGATGGATGAGTGGGGTTAGATGAGTTGATATTTTGGATATGTCTATGTCCGAGTGTTGTAAGCTCACGTTTTCAATGTGGCAGTACATCTTCAACTTTATAGAGAGCCTGAGACACTGAATATCAACCTGACCTGTAGCCTTCATACCACGATATGCTAGACAGGAAAACAAAAGCAAGTGTAGCACGAGTGATATGCCCATTCGCCCTGGATTAGGCAGGATTGTTTCGAGTGAACGTCCTGGCATACTTAAGAGTCGGCCGGGACATACTATTGTCATGTCTTTAATAACGAGTACGCCTACTGTGCAAAACATTCCATATTAACATTTTATCTAAAATTTTAATAATGTAGTAGTAGGCCCAACTTTTATTTTAGATTCCAGAAAATTGATTGTCCTGGTTATATTGATTTATTATCATAATTTATTATTTAAAAAAAAATTATTGAAAATACCCAGTCCTAATTATGCTTACGTAATGTTCCAGTCGAACAGTCTAGTTAGTAGTTACCTTGATTTCATTCACAAATCATAATCTTAATCTCGACGTATATTATAAGGAGATGTTGAAAAATGAAAAAATGCAAAAACTGCACTTCCAAAACTACAAAATTACAAGAAAAATCTTGTGGGGCTGTAGTTACTCGCCCTTCCCTCCCAGGTGTTGCTATTTTTTCTTTTCGTTGCCATGATTTGGCTGTCCTGGGTGCTCCATGTCAAGAAATACCACTCTTTAGAAAGTAGCATGAAGTCACTGCATACACTCATCCGGATTAATAAAATGAAATGTTCACAATAAGAAGCCACTTTATTGAAAAAATCTAGGCCTATATTTTTCCATCCCATTTTTTTTTCAAGTAAAAATTTCATCAGTTTTTATAAATCTATTTGGAAATTCTATGCTGTGGTTAGATGCAATATTCAAACGTGAACTGTGATTAAATCTTTATTGCCAGGGTCCCGAGTTACTAGAGAAGGCTGGTGGTCTACATAAGTTCATGAACTGGAACCGAGCCCTGCTGACCGACTCGGGTGGATTCCAAATGGTGTCGTTATTGAAACTAGCTGAGATAACTGAAGAGGGAGTGAATTTCCAATCGCCATACGACGGCTCTAAAGTGATGCTAACGCCTGAACATTCCATTGGCATTCAGAATTCTATCGGGGCTGATATTATCATGCAGCTAGATGATGTTGTCAAGACAACGACCACCGGGCCAAGAGTTGTAGAGGCCATGCATCGGTACGTGACGACCAACTTCGCAACAAATCCAGGAAGACAGTAGAATGTAGCTGGGAGTTTTTTTTTCAACCTAACTTCGTGATTGACTCGATACAAGTTTTCAAGAATAGTTGGCCTACTTGGCCCCTGCAACCCCAGTTGTGACACATGTACAGGCTGTGAGAGAAATGTGGACAAATAAAGTTTGGACGACGTTCAGTTTTAGAAAAGTGCAGTTGACCATGGGATGAGTTTTTTGAAAAAAATATTTTTATAAGTAGGCCTACAGTTTTTAAGGAAGTTCAGTTTGAATAAGGTTAATTGAAAACTGGCCACTTGTAGCCGGCAAGTTGTTGTATTGTATTACGGTAATTAATTATCATCCTATTGACTGGTACCGGTACATAATATGTACTTGGGTATGATAAAATTATCTGCAAACATTAAATTATTTGTATTTTTTTCATCATCAATCATTGTCACGTAACCTACTGATGGCTTATTTTAAAACAGAAGGATGCTCAAAAAATTTATTTGAACTCGCCTTTCAGGACAACTCGCTGGTTAGATCGTTGCTTGACAGCTCACGAGAAAGAAGCAACTCAGAACATCTTTCCAATCGTGCAAGGAGGCTTGGATCCAGAGCTACGCAAAGAGAGCGCACGACAGCTGACGGAGAGGAATGTACGAGGTTTTGCTGTTGGTGGACTCAGCGGAGGGGAAAGTAAAGATGATTTCTGGCGGATGGTTCACATATCGACGGATATATTACCCGAAGACAAACCACGGTATTTGATGGGCGTTGGCTTTGCTAGCGATTTGGTTGTTTGCTGTGCGTTGGGAGTCGATATGTTTGATTGTGTCTTCCCTACAAGAACTGCGGTAAGTTTGGCAAGGAAGCATAGAAAATGAAATATAATTAGGATCTATACAATATACATTATCACTAGGCAAACGCGTTATGTGTTGCCGCGTTGATGGATGAGCTGGAACATATTGACTTATCTTTGGATTGGTTATTATATATATATATATATATATATATATATATATATATACACCTTGAGATTCAAACCATTACATCACTGCCATCTTATTTTCCATTATTGATTTCTATGATAGTAAAGAAGGCTTTGTTTCAATCATTTACAGTTAAGAGGTGACACCTGTGGCTTGGATTTAATTGGTATCTTAATAGCTTTGAGTGATTTACAAAAATTACATTATATATTTTTTACATCAAAACGGCTGGTCCGATTTGACTGAAAGTTCGGAATAATGTGTATCATTATTATATTAAAATTCCCCGAGACTTTGAGATGTCTCGGATGAAAATTATTTCACGAATATTTTCCTCTGGGCTATTCTAATGGGATTTTTGAAAACTTTAAAATGAGTTTTCTCAGAAGTGGTTCAACCGATTGCGCCTCAAAACTATACAGTATCGAATTAGATAATGACACTTGTGTATGCCAAGTTTCAACTGATTTTGAATTTTCGTTAGAGCTGTGGAGCGCGAACAAAAAAAAGTCACTTTTTTTTCGGGTATGGCGAAATTGAGTCTTCGCTTCGCTCATCCAATTAGGATCGATTATTGTTTTCCCAACGGCCCAACCAAAAGCTTGATTATTTGAGGGTAGGCCTACAAACGAGCAGATGATAGATTAATGATGTTCCATTCACCTAGATGTTTTATGCAGGATTGAAACCCACGTACAATTTGATTAAAATTTGCAAGGTGAAGCCTTAGCTGACTGAGCCAGATGGGTATCTACTTTAAGGAAACATGTGTTTGTATAGGAAAATAGCCCGAGGCTGAATCTATGAATTGGGTGAAAGGGAAAGAAAGAACAGCAGCTTACCACAATTTATGGGTAGAGAAAGGCCTACTCATAGTCGAGAGCCCGTAGATAGAATACAGATGAAAATTACACGCAAGATTATGAGGTTCGGCTATTGCCTTGGTCACAGTATAGTAGAGAGACTCTCTACTCTACTGTGATCAAGGCAATAGCCGAATTGTTAGAATGTAGCATGTACTTTTCATCTCTGTGTTCTATCTACGGGCTCTCCACTATGAGTAGGCCTTTCTCCACTCATAAATCTTGGTAAGCTGCTGTTCTTTCTTTCCCTTTCACCCAATTTATATATTTAGGAAACATGTAGTAGGCCTATTCATAAATATTGAAAACCAAACTCTTGCCTCCACAGCCTGTATTATAATGCAAACTTGAATGTTAAACTTTTATCCACAGAGATTTGGCTGTGCGTTGGTCGAAACGGGACAACTCAATCTCAAGCAGAAGACGTATGCGACTGATTTCCAACCAATTGACTCAACGTGCGAATGTTCAACATGTAAACGCTACAACCGTGCATACATACATTCAATCGTAACACTTGAAACAGTTTCGTGCCACTTGCTGTCAGTTCACAACGTTGCCTATCAACTGCGTTTGATGAGGGATATAAGAAGAAGTATTGAGGCCAAAGAATTCCCAGATTTTGTGAAGAACTTCATGGCAACTCTGTATGGTGATAGTAAATATCCTCGATGGATTGTAGAAGCTTTAGAGGCGGTTAATATACGGCTAGACGTACAAACAACTGAAAAGGTTGATGTTAAACTATGAGCATTTTCCAATCGCTAGGACGTAATACGGATACTGGTAGTTTCCCTCATACCCGGAGGGATCTCGACCTGTGATGAGAATGTTGAATAGTTCAAAACTTGAGTTAATATGTATCTGTTAATTAACTATCAATATTAGGTATATTCATCATTTTTGTAGCCTGATTATTTTTATAATTATTCTCATCATTTAAAAAGAAAAAATTTAAATTCATTCAGTAGATGACCAATTTTCAATTGGTCAGGGCTTGCTGCAGCAACAAAATCTAGGGCCGTTGACTTCGAACACAGAGCCTGCCAACTCGTGAGTTCCTCCATCTTTTCACTCTTCCATCGTTGTAAAAAATTCTATATTTCTAGCCTAACTGTTAAAGGGTAATTCCATAAAAAATCATCCAATGAATTTTTGGTGATCTGACATCATTGCTTGGAATAGTTACATGTTTTTCAAACTTTTTCAATCATTAGTGTCCGAGATATGGGGTTGGCAAAATTTGACCTCCTGACGCCCCTGTCACGCACCGCCCCAAGTTGACCTGTCTAACTTCTATCCTAACTAAGATACAGAGTTGGGAGAGATGACATTGAAAAGGTAATGAAAGAGTGCCAAATGTCATCTAAATTGAAGTCTGTCACCAAACATTTGTATTAAAATTGGTTGATTTGTTATGGAATGACCCAAAAATAATGGAGGGGCTATACCGTAATTTTCTTCCACATAGAAATTGAAATGTTTCACTTGCATTTTTCAGTTTATAAGCTTTACTGTAAGTTACCAGTAAGTTACTGTAAGTTCTCAGGGGAAAACCCTGGGTAACCACCTTGGTGGTTACCCTAAGGCATACAAAATGTGGGTAAGATCAAAATGAACTGGTATTATTTTATATTTGTGTACCTTCGTAAATTTTACTGCATCAATTGGAAATACATACTGATATGCCTACCATATGTCTTTTAGTTTTAGTAATACCATAAATTTATAGTGTATTTATTCAATAATAAAATTTCAGGTTATCCTTATAATTCCTAAATCATATGATTATAGAGGAATGGTGGACCATGAGCAGTGATTATACCAACCGACAGACACAAATGTCACCCTAATTGATTATTACTAAAAACAACCAATAATATGATTATATGAGGCACATTTTTTTTAAAAGCACTGCGTACAAGACTAAAACGGTGGTACTAAGTTTTACAGCCCTAGACATTACTGTTACCATCAATTGTGAACCGTGCACATCATTACTCAATTAATGTACCCAGTACCCCTTTTTATATATATAGTACTATATATAGTACCCAGTAGGCCTACCATATATAGTACCAGTAGAATAGTGACCTAATATTACTAATAGAAAAAAATTTGATCTTTCTATTTCAGGATCATTTTCAAGGGAGCTAATAATCATTTTGCAATTATATTCTTGGTAAATATTATTGAAAATCAAAGACTAATTTGCTCACTTGGTTGTTTATTGCATATAAGGCTCAAGCGATTACATCACATAAAGTCGTCCGAATCATTGCCATCGCCGCCCGCATTTGTAGTCATATTCTCAGTTTTCATCAACGTGCTGTAACTTCTGAAATCACAAATATGTACAGAGCCTATTTGTAACATGGGATATTGTTTCAACTAGCAAACTAAATTAAACTTGAGATGCTTCAGCATAAGCTTTGATATCAAACAAGAAAGTTTTGTGATTTGTCTACAAGTTGGCCTGAATATGGTTACAGTACCACAATGTAGTGATACCAACCTATTTTATCATATTTTATAATATTTTATTATATTTTATATGAAGAAAGTGATCCAACTCGGGTCTTGAAAGTGAAATATTTCAGGGGTCAGAATCCAAGTCCATCGTCCCGATTGCCTGTAGCGCAACCCTCACTTTTATATTGAACTATTTAGAACAACAATGCTGAACAATGCTATACACAGCCCAGTAGATTAGGCCTACGAGAATTATAGATTTTGTTAGTTAAACAATGCCACCGGTACCGTAGCCACTCTTATTTGCATCTAGTTTACAAGGGGATCCGCTAAATTGGGACAGGCAATCAGGACGATTGGCTCTGAAATGACCGCAAGAAACCACAAATGCCTTCCATGTTATCAGTATGGGAGTTGGAGCACCTTCTTTATAATATTATGATAAAATAGGTTGGTATCACTACATCGTGACTGTACTATACATGTCCCTTCATTATAGACTTCTTGAAAAAATTGAACTACAGTGAAACCTCTATGGATCGTTGCCAGATTCATCGTTTTCCTGCATGTATCATTCATTTTATCTCACCCCATATTTAATCGATGTTACATTTTCCTGAATAGATCGTTTTCCTGCATGGATGGTTTTATTTACCTGGTCTCTTGAGAAACGATGGATAGAGGTTTCACTGTAGGTACGTATATGGATATGAAATAATCTATCAAGAAGACCTAGTAACTACAAAGGAACCATTCTTAATTTATGTCACTCACTCATGACTCTAATCATTATTTTTGTCTGCAATAGATCTGAATACGGTAGGCCTACATTCGTATAATTGTTTTAAAAATATCACATTGAAATATGTTGAAAAAAAGGGCCACCATTTCTCACACATCTTGTTTATAGGACTGCAGTAATCTTTTCTATATTTTTGAGTCATTGAGGTATCTCCCACTACACACCAGTCTGTATCTAAATTCTTGACATACCTAAGCTCAGATTCTTCCTTCTTTCTCTTCTCCTCTTCTTTCGCTCGCTGTTGCTCGTCTCTCAACACTTTTTTCTTATCATCTCGTATACTACGATCCCGATCCTCTCGCGATGCTCTGAAGTCGACCTGTTCTTCTTTCTTTGTCTTGTTGAGTCGATTCACAATGTCGTTGCTACGTTTCGCTACTCGTATTTTATGCACCTCTCTCTCTTTATGGAAGCCAACTTGTCCTACTTCCATACCTTCAGTCTTTTTCAAGTTTGCCCACATTGTGTACACTACGTCTACGTCGTTCATTTTATTACCACTGATACTGTTGGCTTTCACTAATTGGGCAGCATCCTCCAAAACGGCTGCTGGGATTTCTTCTATCAATTGGCCCTGGTAAGAGCAAACACAAAGATGGAAAGAAATGAAACCTACATAACGGTATACTAGAAAAATGCAGTATGCATTGTAAGATGAGCACGATATTCATATGAAATATACCGGGTACTCAAAAGTTATACACATTGGTCTTGAAAATATGAAATCACTGTCTTCGTTATGCAGCTCTAATTAATTATGCAGCTCTATTTGTAACCTGTTGATTATTTGAATTGTTGTGCACTCTAAATTGGTTTTACCTGTTGATTAATAAATAAGTAATTGACCACTTTTGTTTTCTTGCCCCTGATATCACAAAACAGAATATCCAATCAATTGTGCTGTTTATTAATTATAAGGGGGATTGTCAAAATCTCCGATTACGATACAGTATCAAAATAGCAAGGATCAAAGTTGCATGGATCTTGGTGGTCGATTAATAAGTCATACTCATCAGTTATCACTTGTCAGAATTTGATCTAAAATATCAAGGTCCATTAAGTTGACCCCTCGCGTATCAGTATATATATGATGATATTATTTCACCATCCGTTGTTCTTTGTTAGTACTCGATAGTATCGTGAAGATTTTTCGTGATGGTATCGTGAGAGTGAGAAAGGAGTGAACTTCTGCCCGCGGGCAATTATCACCCGTGGGTTCAACCCTACCCTGCACTGGTGTTCGAGTTCCTGAGGGCTGTCCCAGGGTTAGTACTGTGTAAACACAGCAATATTTTTAACCGCGGTTTGACCCACGGGCAAACATGTAGGCCTACCGGTAGTGTAAAAAAAAACTTTAATGACCCTTCTATGTGACAGCTCATTGTTGCACTTTATCATTGAGCACTGATGACAAATACTCATATTTTATTTCTAAATTCAGCTCTAAATTGGATTTACGGGTTAGTGTAGTGGTTTGCCTTACAGGATGTAACCGCAAGTAAACGTGAGCCGATGACACCTTGTCTACATGGAACCATACGTCTTCTGGCCAGCCCCATTTGATCAGGTCTTCATCTAGTGAAGAACAAAACACACAAAAATTAGTAGGCCTAGGCCTATAGATACCTCAAATACATACCATATGCATAATTTTGTATTTCTGTTGGGTTTAGCGACGCACGCACTATACTAAAGACTACGATCTATTGGCATCGGTGAATGATATATGAGATGATGGGATGATGACATGAAAGGTTCCTTTTTCATTAGGTGTATTGGATAGTAAAAGGAGTCGGTCGTGGCCTATTTTTTTGGAACCATTCCAGTATTGACCTGAATGACAGAGAGAAACTACAAAAAACCCTGTCAGGAGGGTCGACCATGGCAGGAATCGAACCCCGGGCTCCTGAATGATGATTCAGTGTAACCCACTCGGCCACTTGTCTCAGTGTAAGCATAAGTCAAATCAATGTTGTTTAGAGATTAGCACCAGTTAGCCCAGTTTTGCTACATTTAAATCTATGTTCAGTAAAAAAAAGTAAAGATCTCTCATGGGATGACACTCCACATTAAATGTTCACTGTCATAGGTCGATTTCATAATGCGTTTAATAGATAGGATGTCGCTGCATTGTTCATCTAGCTCATAATGATTCTTTCCTACGATGTCCAAAATCACATTTAAATAGTATAAGATTACCGAAAAAATCTGTGCAGAGGTTACTTGGAGGGGACTTTACTTCAAACTCTCCTCAATAAACCGAATTATTTTCTTTATGAATGTGCAAGCCCATTTATCCCTTCATAATGGCCTTCTAATATCCCAGTATGCCCTTTGCCTAATTGATTGATTATTTAATCAGACAACTTACTTATGAATACCGGTACCTTAGTATTAGGAATGTTACGAAATATTGATTATCAGACATTGGATTGAATCCACCGGTACCTAATTGACCTTCATTAGGCCTATTCAGTTCAATCTATTTCATTTAATTATTTACTATTGAGGTTTTGAAAATCCTTATGAGTGTGCTTCTAAGACTGTTGGTTGGCAGATGATACGATTGTATTTTACTGAATTAGTAATTAATAATAATGACTGCCATTATGAACAAAGCACTAGAAGTTTAAAGCTGGCCTTCCATGAACGCGGTATTCTATGGGTTTTTTAAGCCACCATGATGATGAAACACCAATCAGTGGCAAGAGTTATATGCAATTTCTGATTGTTGAGCTCGCCTCAACTCCACCGCCTAGCAAAAGTGAAACGCAAATCGCGTTCATGGAAGGCCAGCTTTAGGGATGGCCTACATTCATGGGGTTTAGTAATAAACTGTACATGTGAGTGCTTAGGAATTTAATGATTTGACGGGTAGATTAAACGGAAGAACGAAAAAGCTCTCTAGGTTCAACTTGAATGAGTAAGCCTAGCCTAGATATTTGGACTCCAAAAAGAATGCAGTGTAATTATAGTACGGTAGGCTAATATTTAATTAGTAATCTACCGGTAATATGGGCCTAGAGATCTGCTGGTAACTTACTTTCATATTTGTCGAGTCCCATGAATAATGTGACTGGCGGCGAGTTAACTGTAATATAAATACACATTATTATAGATGAAAAATGGTTCTATAAAAACAAATACAATAATTGATTTTTTCAATTAATAAATTAGTTATGGTTATATTCGGTAAGGTTTGTGTCGAGTGGATAACGAGGATTCAAACACCGAACACCTGGTCTATAGGCCTACACAATTATTTTAATTAGGGATCTAGGACTGCAAAAACTATAGCCCCAAATTATCGCCTCAGTTGTTGTGGATCCAAGACCACCGGTATGCTGATCATTAAGTCCTGTAACAATGTGAGAAACTACAGTAGGCCTACCAGTAATCATTTATTGGTCCAAGAGTAATTTTCGTGCCATATGATGGACTTTCATATTGGGTTTGTTAGATTAGGCCTAGGCCTACTTTGATTGGGTTAGTTCACTGTCTAAAATGTATAGGTCTTGTATCAAGGCATCCCCATGCGCTGGAAGGCCAGCACCAACAGTGCTGCTAGTTCCACCCAAATCCATGCGGAACGCTAGGTGAAGAGGGGCCAATCACGTGGTCCAGTTGACGTTGACATTTGTGACAAAAGTGGTGGCGTACGTAGATATTTGACGCGTTTTATTGGATTTTTATAAGCTTGAATATGCAGATTTGTCCGTCTTCTCGTGGTGATGGCAGGTGATGGCTTTAATTATAGGTTTCCCAGAAAAAAATCATTAATGGCGCTGTTCCCTAATCTGGACAATCATCAGAATCAGAAGTTTAAATGAATTGGGGCCTAGGTTCAAGGTTTATATTATATAGCAGGATGTTGAACTTCTGGATGCCTAAGCCCAGCTATTAGCATTACCATATACGCATTTTAAGCATTGAGCCATTGATTTTGTGAAGTTTTTAGGTTAAAGCAGACCTCCTAGGCCTAGGTGCTTAGGGTCATTATTGTAGGGCACAAGATTAAGTTTCTTTATTCTTACCAGTGCTCGTGAAATAAAATACCATTTTTGTATGGTAGGGGCTACTTCAGTCTCGCTCAACTAGTTTATATGTAATCAATTCGACTGAAATCACCGAAATTTCAACCGAAATGCGATGAAAAAACAACCTAGGCCTACACCTCTCCGCAATACAGAACCATTGAATCAATGACCAAAAATATTAGTATATACTACCCAACTACACTTGTATCCACAAAAAATAAAGTAGCGAAACACCTAAAAGTCAATGATGTTCAATGCGGGGAACGATCAATCGGAACGTCATCTTTTGTGGATACAAGTGAAGTTAGCACTTTGCAGGTGCCATGTTGGCGATGTCAACGTTCATGTTTACCAACTGCAAATCATTTTCATTCTTATTTATTTAGATTGTATTTACTTTGTTACGACGCTCTGTTTTAGCTAGATCTGATATATCTAAATATTCTAGACTGAAAAGATCTATTGGTGCCTGTGAATGATGAATGAGATGGTGGGAAGAAGAGACGAAAGGTTATTTTATTAGGTATCTTTGCGTAGTAGGAAGGAGCCGGTCGTGGCTTGTTGTTAAGAAACCATTCATAAACGACAGCTGAGAAACTACGAAATAACTGTCAGAGCAGCCGGGGAGTAGCCACTGGTCCACCTGCCTCAGGTTACATTTTTAATTTATTTTTAATTCTACATTTTAAATCTGAAGCTACATGAAGTTGTTGTTTAATTATTTATTCCATATTATCATCATTAATTTCTATACACATTATTGAGATCCTCAAAGGATCAAACTAATTGTAAAAATTAGAAGCATTAGGCCTACTAAAAATAAAAAATAGCACTGCATTTCTGAAAGTTTATGACAGTGCAACTAAAATTGT
This sequence comes from Brachyptera risi, assembly GCA_964007535.1. Taxonomy (NCBI): domain Eukaryota; kingdom Metazoa; phylum Arthropoda; class Insecta; order Plecoptera; family Taeniopterygidae; genus Brachyptera; species Brachyptera risi. The sequence goes on from OZ023328.1 coordinate 42,076,122, forward strand.
ATACATTGTTGGGCTAATTAATGTTTCGTACCCAAGGGCCAAGATACAATATAAATAAGCTTATAATGTGAGTGAATTAATGCGTTCATTTTAGACACATTAAAGTTTTAAACTTTAAGTTGTGAACACTAAACTTATATGGAAAGCTCATGGAACATGTAATTTTGGTACTGCATCTTTAAATTATCAAGATTGATAGCAAAATCAAAATAGTGATGTAACTGTTTTATCTTAGGGCCTACATACAAACTATATACAATAAACATCACTAATAATAATTCCTGCATATGAAATGCTCACTGAGAAACAAGCGGAAATAAAGTAATTCTCCAGTTGGGGCCTAGTGTATTTCAATTTTTAAGTAACCTCAAAATGTCCGCTAAGGGGCTGTGGTCCGTGTACCTGGCACTCCCCCCCCCCCCCCCTCCACTATCAGCACAAATTCTGAAACTTAGTCCAGATTTTGTGCTATAGGCCTTTCAGCAGATTTTATGCCAAGACTTTCAGAGTTTGTGCTGAAAGTCTCCGCATAACATTTAAAGGCCTAGGGACTCAGGACGAAGTTTCAGAATTTGTGCTGATAGTGGGGGAGGGGGCCGGGGGGGGGGAGTTCACGGGCCTCGATTCTTGGTGTCTGATTTTTCATCAAGGCCAACATATTCACCGAACATTCCATCAGGAGTAGTATATTGTGAGCTTCAGTGCCATCAGGATATTCACATATGCTGAATTAGGAGTCATACAAGCAACATCATCGGCACCCGGCGGCATCCTTTTGAATATTTAATGGATTATTTTGGAGTAGTTTAAACTCGCCAATCAAATTCTTTTGAATGACAAGAATAAAAAAATCTGAAATGTCAATTTTCAAGAGTGGAAGTGATGTGATTTGAGCCCATTCAATTATAGCTATCTCAAAAATCACCCTCGATCATCATAGTTTCGATTGGATACCAGCAACTGAAAGGAAGAACATAAGCTAACCTCGATTAAGTTCAAGGAATGTTTTATTTCATGTCTAATTGAAAAATATATAAAATTACAATTACACACAAGTTTGAGTGTTTGGTTAATATTATGCCATCCAAGTCTTGAAATACGTTATAAGTAAAACTAAAAGTACTCATTTTGAAAATGACTTGGAGAGAATGAAGAAAAATTCGCAGCCACATTATAACAATTTATAATTAATAATTAAGAGTGATTATAATAAAACACTATTATAATGAAACAGATATAATTTTAACAACGAACATTGGTAATAGTAATAACTATAATAGAGACATAAATATTCATATTATATTATTATATACTTATAAAACTGCGTGTAATTGAACGAAATGTCCACTATATTTACTATATATTTTATATTTTCTATATTTTATATTTCATTCATATTTACTATATTTATATTTACTATATTTTTTTTCTGATCAGCTTTTATTCTTCTTCATTGTAGATCGAATCCATGGTTGATGAGATATTTCTTGACATTAGTTTTAAATAAATTTCTTCTTTAATCTAGATGTTCAAGTTTACTAACTCACTATAACAGTTTCTCGTACTTTTCCAACTCAAATATAGAACGCATGCAAAACTTTGTCAGTATCATGGATAGTGAAATGATCAAGGAGTTGAAATGATAAAAAAAACATCTTCGCTTATCAGAATCACATCCATACCCCAGTCACGATGTAGTGATACCAACCTATTTCATCATAATATAAAGAAGGTGCTCCAACTCGGGTCTTTAAAGTGAAATATTTCCGGGGTCAGAATCTGAGTCCATCGTCGCGATTTCCTGTAGCGCAACTATCGCTTTTATATCAAACTATTTAGATCAACAATGCTATACACGGCCCAGTAGATTACGAGAATTACAGATTTTCTTAGTTCAACACTGCCAACCATGCCAACGGTACCGTAGCCACTCTTACTTACATCTAGTTCAGAAGGGAATACGCCGGATCGTGACAGGCAATCGGGACGATGACCGCAAGAAACCACAAATACCTTCCATGTTATCAGTATGGGAGTTGGGTCACCTCTTCTTTATATTATGATAAAATAGGTTATTATCACTACATCGTGCCCCAATGGTAGTATATGTCAAGTGGTAACGAAATGAAGACAAATATTAGATAAAGAAATACTACTGTTCTTATTATGTAGGCCTATTAACGTATAGTGAAACCAATTATTGTGTTGGCACTTCATCTTAATACCGCCATGTTGTCTCTAGCAAATAAATACATTGTGTTATTAATAGGAAACGGTCGTGATATTGCTTGAATAGACAACTAGCTTCCAACTTCTAACGCTTGGCATTCTAGAATTTGTATATCTAAAGAAGCTAAAACCAACATTTAAGTTCAGAATTTTGTTCTATATTAGAAATACCTCAAAAAAACACTCACTAGAAGTGAATAAAATCTTCCGGTGCAGTGCAAAGCCCTTAGAGTTTATTAAGATGTCCATATACCTGAAATAAATTTCAATCGCGTGCTGAATTCTGCACTCTTTATCCGGTACAGTATATTGTTCGACTGTGTGCTCGAAAAAAAACTGTTATTAAAACACGTCTCAAACAGTATGTGAGAAGGCATAGTACCGGTATCTAAAAATATAAAAAAAGTTGAAAACAAAGATAAACCAAAAAACTATAAGTCATATAGGTGAACGCTGGACATTTTAATTGGTACGGCCCTTTATTCAATAATATATTTTCTGGTCAAAGTATAGGCCTATATAGTTATTTATACAAAGAATCGTGCATGGCTAGGAAAGTTTTACAGCTTGAAACCTGAAATTTCATTGTGTGGATTGTTGTCGCACAATATGCACTGCATGTTCTGCTGTTCCTGAAAATTCTTTGAAGAAAAGTACTATGTGTATAACAAATATGATTTCAGATCAGATAAACGTTTAGTCCTACAATGGGCTGGTGATATTATTTTCCTGCATAACATTCAGCAGCAAAGCCAATAAAATAATACATCGCTAACCTGGGAAGGAAGCACAGCGTATGTTTCCTGTGATGCATTAAATATGGTTTGGGCCGATCTTGAACATGAAGTGCGCACGTCCATTCAGTAGGCTACATAATTATGTTTGGCCCCTTGACGTACTGTACTCAACTTTTTACATGTATAGATCTAACCCTGTTATTTCAAAATTTGACTCGCTATAGTTTTCAGTTTTCAGTACATCGATGTGAATGATTGAAATTGATTATTCAATGGGAAAACAAATTACATGGTCGTGTTTAAATACGACCTCAAAAAGCTCAAACGTCAGAGAGAAAGTTTGTCTTGAAACCGTTTACCCGATTTGAAAAAAATAATGTCCGTCCTTACTTTCCTGAGAACATCTGAAAATTAGAAATTTCCTACTCCCTAATGTGTTGCGTGCCTTTAAGCGAGCACTTGCATTATACGATGAGCTTTATGCCCATTCGTGTTATGCCTTTCCTCGTTATTCCGACTTGAAAGTATTTTGAATTGCTAAAAATATAAAGTGATATATAAATTAATATTCGCCCGGTTCCAACAAGTCAGGTTGGGGGGTGTCAAAACACCATCATCTAGGGCCTCTTAAATAATGCCGGCTGGCCAATCCTGTCGTATTTTCATCTTCATCATCTTCCTCTTCATCCTCTTCTCACTTTCTTTTTCCATCTCTATTAACATTCGCCATGCTATAAAGTATATATATAAAGTGATATATGATACAATATTTTGCGAATGAGACTCTTGTAAACATTTTCAGGCCGCATTATGAATCTTATTTAGACGTCTTTTCTCCATTCCTCATCTTACGGTCACTTCAGTCGATCTTTTCATAAGTTCTTGTGCTTTCCACTGGGAGGATTCATAACCGACAATGCTGACATGCAATACGAGTAGGTCATCTTCGTCACCTGCATGGGTGGAAGTAGAAAACTATGCATTAATATAAAATATGATATAGAAACCCAGTTAAATTATATTTTTAAATCGCCACTTGGAATTAAGGACCGTTATACTGTTCAATTATTGAACCAACTATCTGAAATGGTTCATGATGGGAAGATCAACACTCTATAACTAGCTTCCATTGCTCCAGTTTCTTCCTGGGTATGTTGATAATATATAGGAACAGAAATAATTTCTCTTTCATATTCAATAATGAATACGTGCAAAATGACCTCGATGTCGACGCACCTTTGAAACCTAACATTGATTAATTAATTCAGAACCTCTTTCAACAAATATAGATTAGCAGGTGGTGATTGGTGCTAGGAAGTGTAACCAGGGCGCCTGAAGAGCGTATACCGGAATAAAGTTGACTCGGTTGTGAGACATGGGTTGGGGTGCCATCGCCTTACTTAAACGCTAACCACATTTTACAACCATTCATTCATTAGTACCCCGAAGCCCATGTCACACGACCGAGTAGACATTATTCCGGTATACGCTCTTCAGCGTCCCCGTGTCAACGGTACTGAAGTTCTTACAGCAAGAAATGTTTCCATAGCCATTGGAATAGTGATGAACAGTTTAGCCTTAAGGACAATCGGCTGACTGGCGTTTGTAAGGATAATTCTCATAGTTCTTTTGAACTTATCAGAAGCTTCGTACCAATCGCAGCTGTAGATCGCATCCATAACTTCAAAACCCTGAAAGAATTCAGTATTATAATATGAGTTGTTCGTTAATATCACTTTGAAAATACCACGTGAAATATAATAATTAGCACATATGAAGTACATTTTCATTACATTATGGGGAAATTAATGGAATTCGTTAATTGTGAATGGATGAGTTTGAAAATTGTCTGTAAGTTTAGTGATTATCTTTCTAATTATAACAAATGAATATATATATATATATATATATATATATATATATATATATATATATATATATATATATATATATATATATATATACATATATATATATATATATATATATATATATATATATATATATATATATGTATATATATATATATATATATATATATATATATGTATATATATATATATATATATATATATATATATATATATATATATATATATATATATATATATATATATATATATATATATATATATGTATATATATATATATATATATATATATATATATATATATATATATATATATATATATATATATATATATATATATATATATATATATATATATATATATGTATATATATATATATATATATATATATATATATATATATATATATATATATATATGTATATATAAATAAGAGACAGGGATGACACAGTTTATCTACTAATGTGTATGCATAGTACGATGTTATGTTTCTAAAACAATTATTACATTCTGAAGGATGTTGTTTGTAGGACAGTTGAGATTGAACTTGATATTCGCTTCTTTTCCCTTTAATCGTAAATCGAGGGATGAATAATGTTTAACGTACCTCTGTTGTTATCATATTCCCCAAAAAACAAAATCCGAATAGTTCGATGTAACTACCCACAATAATACCAAATAAACACAGGGCTTTGTAGTCAATTGACGGTAGCTGTAATCAAATAACAAGAGTATAAATATATCACACAATTTCCGATTATTTTTTTTCATTGTATTAATATTGTTGAAAATGAAATTATCATTTATATTAGGCAAACGCGTTATGTGTTTCCGCGTTGATGAATGAGCTACTTATATCAACTTATATCTTTGGATTGGTTATTTATATATATACACCTTAAGATCCAAACGATCACTGCCATCTCATCTCCCAATCAATTCATATGATAATAAAGAAAGTTTTAATCGTTCACAGTGAATTGGTGACACCTGTTGCTTGAACTTAATAGGTATCGAAATAGCTTTGAGTGATTTACAAAAATTACATTATATATTTTTTTACATCAAAACGGCTAATCCAATTTGAGTGAAAGTTCGTAATAATGTGTATCATTATTATATTAAAATTTCTTGAGAATTTGAATTCTCTGGGATGAAATATTATTAACGAATTTTTTCCTGTGGGTTATTCTAATGGGATTTTTGAAAACTTTGACTTGAGTTTTCTCAGAAATGATTGAACCTATTGCGCCTCAAAACTATAAAGTATCGAGTTAAATAAGGACACTTGTGTATGCAAAGTCTCAATTGATTTTGAATTTTAGTTTGACCTATTGAGCGCAATAAAAAAAACAAGAAAAAAGCACTTCTTTTTCGAGTATAGTGAAATTGAGTCTTCGCTTCGCTCATCCAAATTAATAATGTTGATGTTAATATATTATCATGCAATGAGCTACTTAAATTAAGATGGATGGGCTCATGGTTGAATGAATGACATTTTGAAAGAATTTCATAATATTTATATAATAATTTGAATGATTATTGATGATAAAATTTCAATTTTCAGCTTACCATTGTCGCCCATATCACTATAGTAATGCAATTCACGAGGTTGCAGAAGAGCTGATCCAATAGAATAGGATTGGTGGTATTCATGAACTCATTAGTAAAACTGGAATGCATAGAAGAAAGAAGTGAGTTTTCACAGAGTTTTCACAGAATATTGAATTTCTTGAAAAGAGGCCTACAAGAATCTTTATAGAATATGTCAGATATGTCAGATGAAGGGTCAAAACTAGCATTAGCTCAATGCTCTTTTTGTGAGGTGAATAAAAGTTTACTGTGATGGGATTGGCCCTATGGCCCATTGCTAGTGATTTTCACTGCATGGCGACCTGAGTCTCCAGACAATAATTATATTAAAGGATAAATTAAATTATATCGAATATTGATTCTTTCGAAATAATATGTACCGGGAACAATTATTGTATTACATTCTATAAATTTTATTGGTTGTACAGAATTTGTTATAGGCCTACAATTTGAATAATTGTTATTTTTTGCCCAGAATTATTGAATTATTATCACAATGATTTGCTTACAATAAAATTAACATATACAATAACATACACTTCCTATGACTTTCTATTGAGATTGTTGAGAGTAAAACCCCAATCCCATCGCCATGTCTGCAATGTCAATGTCAATGCCAAAATGCTATATATCTATGCCTGAGCCCGCTTCGTCCTCTAGCGTGCGGAAAGTCACACTATTTGCAGGCATCGGCGAGAGGTAGGAAGGAGGTGTGCACGGAAAATTAAATTAGGCATGAGCATGAATGGTCATATTGGTTCAATTTTTTAAGCATTATGTTATTATCACTTATTACAATTTTCAATTTTTCACTTTTTTCAATTATTTAACTATATTTCATTTCTATATATATTGATATCAAAATTGTATTTTATACTGATTGTTATCCTGTAAACTTCTTATAAGCCAGGGACCAATAAAGGTTGTTTATATAGTATATTTGTGATGAAGCTTATACCTGATAATTTCTTGGTGATGTCGCACGCAGCCGGCAATCCTTGCCTCCATTGCAACATTAATGTCGTCTGTCAGAGAATACGCTTCCTTCACCGTCTTCGACCCTACTCCAGTAACTCCAGTAATTCCAGGTTCATGCTTGATTCTTGATTTTTCATCAACGTCAATATATTCACCGAACATTCCATCAGCAGTATATTGTGCTTCAATGTCATCAAGCTTATTATTAAGTACATTAAAAGTGGATATTATATTTTCATTTATACGTGTAACAGTTTTAAATGCTTTTCTCTTATTCTTTCTTGTAACATGTTTTGGTCTACTTTGTAATCTAGCAAGAAGACGACTGGTAGTAGCATGAAAAGTAGATATGGTACTGGTATTATCACCAATATGTGGAATAGACTGAGGTTCAGTTTCTTCGGGCATGAGTGTTGATCTTGGATTTCTCGATCTATTGTTGTTCTTCTCAAACGTGGACCGTGGTTTGAATAAACCTGGGCCATCTTTCAAACCCCATATTCCATTTCTCTTTATATAGATCTTGTGAAATGACAAGTCTTGTAAGAGATAAGGAGGCGAAGGTGGTACGTACAAATCATGGAGTTTCCTTTTATGGACATCATTGAGAGCATCCTCACGAATATTTCTTATATTACTTCGAAGCAGTTTGAACTCACCAATCAAATGCATTTCAATTACAATAAGAATAATATCAGCTATGAGGATATGCAAGAAAACAAGTGATATGACTTGAGACCAAATAATTAATACTATCTCATATATCACAGTGGCCTGAATGTTGATGGGGTACCAGCCACTACAAAGAAGAACAATCACTATTTATTATAATTATAACAGGCATGGATCATCATTCTACTGAATAGGACCAATTTCTTATATATCTATCACTACGAAACTTCGTAGACATCTGGTTATAGAATGAATAGTTAATTAATTCGATTTATTCATTTTTTTCACATTTTAGGCTCATTTTATTTCATTTTATTTTTCATCTGTTTTAATTTTTGTTTCAATATTTTTTTCATACCAACAATTCAAACAAGAAATAAAATGTTCAATTCATTATTGATTCAATACTTATATACTACATGATGTCAATATGATAATTAAAATTGAATATTATATGTAACGTCCATTTCTCTTTTATAAGAAAATTATAAGTGTTGACAGTTTTTGTTTTTTAAAGAGTGACTTCAACTTACCCAAAATAGAGAGTCCTAGAACTCACCAAGTTTGGTATCTGTGCGTATACGAATGCCAGTATTGTTATCACAATCATTATCATTGCGACTAGTGTGAACTTGTTAGATTTCATCAGTGTTGCATCCCTTATTCTCTTTTCTCTAGCCGATACAGGATGATCACTTTCACTCATGTGCTCTAACCTCACAAACAGTTTCTCGTACTTTTTCGACTCAAATAGAAGGCTGCAAGACTTTGTCAGTATCATAGATAGTGAAATGATGACAAACACATCTTCGCATATCAGAACCACATCTTTACCCCAATGGTAGTATATGTCGAGTGGTAACGAAACGAAGACAAAATATAAATAAAGAAATACCACTATTCTTACTGTGTAGTAACGCAGATAGTGAAACCAATTGTGGGGCACTCCATCTTGGTACCATAGTCCTGTTATGAAGCAAATAGTTCTTGAATATATGTATATATATATATATATATATATATATATATATATATATATATATATATATATATATATATATATATATAAATATATATAAATATATATATATATATATATATATATATATATATATATATATATATATATATAAATATATATAAATATATATATATATATATATATATATATATATATATATATATATATATATATATATATATATATATATATATATATATGAATGAATTGAGTGAAACATGGGCTGTTTTTTCAATCGTGATATTATTTATTCATAACTGACCAACGTTTCAACGAGAATGGTCTCGTCCTCATCAGGGTCCAAACTATACTGTATAGTATATATGAGTATAGTTTGAACCCTGATGAGGACGAGACCATTCTCATTGAAACGTTGGTCAGTTTAAATAAATAATATCACGATTAAAAAAACAGCCCAGTTTCACTCAATTTATTAATTTATATATATATATATATATATATATATATATATATATATATATATATATATATATATATATATATGTGAGTGTGTGTGTGTGTGTCAGTGTGTGTGTCTTATGTGTGTGTAGTATTCCATGATTAGAAATGAAACCACATAACAACACAATATATTTATCAATATTCGCCAACGCGTTTGAACAGGACTATAAACTTGTTGTCCTGAGGCACACAGCTATTTCTCCCAAAATATGAGTTACTACATATCGATGACCATGAAAAAGACTCGAATAAAAAAAAACTATTGATGGTATATATAATTTTCAATTTCATAATGGTTCAAGTTTTCTATGTATACCAATACAGAATGTATTCAGATACCAATATCAATATGTGTTATACCAAAAGTGAAAACAACATCTACGTTTACTCGAATCGTATTTTGTCCTATTGTGAATAATTCTAAACCGCACACTTACCAGAAGCAAATAATATCTTTCTATGTAATGCAAATCCTTTGTAATTTCTCAACATGTCCATACTTGGAGTAAATTATAATCATGCACTAAAATGAATACATCTATGATGAAGAGGAAGAGTGCTTCCGTTTCCACTACTCTTCATCGAAACAGACATAACCAGAAATGAGAACCACTATAACAAAAACCCTGTTTTGTTTAACTCTATGTAAGCTGATGAATAATGTATTTACTTTTGTGCGGCATAGTAAAAAAAGTTTGAAACAAGTATGGAAATATAATTACTGTGGAAACAAAATCTATGGTCTATAATATTACCTTAATATAGGTGTATTTTTTGAAAATAAAGTTTGAACTGGTATAACTGATTTTCACAAATTTACCACAAAAGTTTTTAGTCCTCAGAGTATTGATGTGAATGACATAGTTTCATTATTTATTATAGATTCAGTTTAAAGTAGTACCAATATCTGATAATACAGATACTCCGTTTATTGAGAGCCTGTAAAAATATTTATCAGACAATACGTGGTGATTATATCGATATTAAAATCACTTCGGTGACAATTCATATCATATCAACCATATGAATTCCATATCATTTGTCTTTCCTGGATGATTTTTCATTTTTTATCGTTATCTTCAGATATTTTTATCTATTAGCACTTATATATAGACACAATTTTGAAATTTCGGGTCATAATTTTTTAATCAAAGTCTCCCTAAACCAAAATGATCAATAATTGTTGAGTTAGGTTCTGTGGACCTAGTAGGCATCAAATTGGCAGAAATTATCTTTTATCTATAAGAAATTATTGAGATAACATTATTTTTCATCTTCATTTCTATTCGGACAATGTTTTGGAAAATTATCCTTCTTTTTTGGATCTAAAATGTCAATGGAAGATCAAACGAACGAATGGATGAATGGATGAATTAATCAATAAATCGAAGAATGCATAAATAAATGAGTGAATGATGAAAAAAATATTAAAATCGATTCTGAATATGATGGTGAAGAGAAAAATTACGACCATTATGAATGATAATTCTATGGAACGAGAGAGGAACAGTTGAGAAGAAGAGAAATAAGAAGCAAATGGGGAAAAATGAAAGAACCAGTTTAAAGAGTTACATTCCCCATCACAAATGAATAGTAAATATAACTAGAAGGAGAGTGGATGATTCAGAAGATGGAAATACAGTAGAAGAATCCGTGAAAAAAAACATATATTTCAATAATATAATCGAAGATTTTTCTTCCCCATCACAACTGATTGAATTTTTAATTTTTCTCAAACTTGTGAAAAATGATTTCCAAACATGATTAATCGATTCAAAATTGAGTATTTCTTCTGAAATGATAATATTGTTGAACTTGTTGGATGACTTCAATTAAAAATTATAATCAATGATTCCTTTTGAAGTGATAAAATTCTGGTCTGACTTTCCATCCAAACGATCCTATGTAATGTCATTCTTATACTTTTCTGTCAAGAATTCAATATTGATAGAAAAAAATAAAAAATATCAGTCTTCCTCAGATTCTTGAAAGAATTTTTTTCTTCAACAATATAATCAATATAAAGCATAGCCAATATTCAATTTCATGATTTCATTATATAATGAAAATAATAATAGTAATGTAATATAATCAGGAGTTTGACATTTTTTGATGATGATTATTGTTTGCTTAACGACCCCACCAACAGCTAGGTTATACGGGGGTTTTTTATATGAACTTTTTCTTCTGTAATTCACACGTTTCATGTACTGTTCTGGTGTTGAGGTATAGAATTAAGATATTCAGATCAATAAAAACTGATATTTATTTTTCATATTATTATACTTTTTATTGTTCAATAGATAAACCTGTGAATCGTTTACTGTTACTCATTATTAATAAACAAGTGAGCAGTGGTGAGTTTTCACAAACGGTTACTCAATATTGTCATGAACAAAGTCACGCAACGCATATACATACAGGAGGAGTATTACAACATAATCACATAACTATTCTTGGAATTTATAAAACAGATTTCCCAGGATATTTCACATATTTTATAATATTAAGAGCCCGCATCCTAGACGGATTTACAGGGTGTACTTTGGCCACATATATCTCAAGAACCACAAACATTACGGACTTGCGGTCAAATGCAATGAATAAAAAATACCCTCACAATTGGATATGCTTAATCGAAAATTGAATATTGATTTCATTATGGAGCAATAATTGGATCAAAATGTGCCTAATTTGATGGTTTTCATTGCCTAATTACCGGTTACCAAATAAAAGTAGAAATAAATTACAAACGCACATTCTTAAGTTCAACTTTGCTTATCAATATTTGAAATTCTGATTCGCCTTTTATTCTACAGTTTTCCCAATTTCCTTGGCCAAAATGTGTAATGTAACTAGATTTTGTCCAAATTATGAAATGAAAAACTCCCCCATCTAGCGGTGGTTACTGGAACTCTTCCAATATTATCCTTTTTTCACTTTTCAACCCACAATCAAACTTTCAAACGCACATCGAACTTGTGTCGAGCATTTCGAAGAGAAACATGCTCAGCTAAGATGCGGGCTCTTAATACCATTGACATACTATTGACAAATTCTACGTAGAAATACATCTATTTTCAATTATTAAAATAGTACTGCAGGTGTACACTGTAGGCACTGTAAGTTGAGTTCTTTGAAAATAGGATACAATTTTACGAAATGTAGTTCCAATTTTAGTTAATTTGTTTCACTCAATAGTAGACCTACGCATATTCTCTCAATTTGTACATTGATTAAATGTTGATGAAAAAAGTCTGCTTATTTTAATTATAATATAATATACATTTGATGTTGTGTAATATGGGCCTTTTGAGAAGAAAAAAAAATAAGATGAAATGATAACAATTGCGGTTAAAACTTCGATGGCATTGAAGCATGCATTGTTCAAACAATTGAAACAGCACACACAATGTTTATTTTTTCTCTTTTTTTTCATTCGCTGATAATGGACATTCATACATTTTCATGAACAATATACATGATGAATCACAGCAAATAAAACAACCACTTCATTCACAGTAACATCCACAGTTACAGTTACTTACACAATTACAGTTACAATTAGGGCCTAGTTACTTTCCAATATTGAGAAAATGAGATAGATCCAATATAAAAAGCTATTATTGGTTTTTTATGAGGAATAGGAACTGATAATACTTCCATTATGAATTGATTAAGTATGATTACTTTCACATGAAGATACTTTAACTTGAATTTAATTTATTATTCAATAGCAAATCACCAAATAGAATGTTAAATAATAGGAGAATAAAATCGCATAGAAAATCAGAATAATATTTATACTTCTAAATAATTGGTTGAGCGAAGCAGGCTCAATTTTACTGGATTCCCCCCCTCACACCCCCCTCCCTAAAAAAAAAAGAAAAAACGCTCTCCACATGTCAAACGAAAGCACAAATTTTGTTGAAACTTTTGGCACTATGCCCATCTGTCATTATCTTAACTCGATACTGTACAGATTTGAGGCGCAATTAGTGGTACCACTTTTCAGAAAAACCATTTCGCATTATTCAGAATCCTCATAAGAATAACCCGGAGGAGAAAATGTGAAAATAATTTCTTCGAAATAAATCCAATTTTAAAGAAATTTAAACTGAAGAATGTTACACATTATACTTCAAAGTGTTACATAAATCGTATCAGCCAATCTGTAGAAAATAATCCCCAACTAGTTTTTTCAGATCTACTGGAAAGTTATCAGAAAGAATAAAAGCTAAAACCATTCAAATCTCAAACCATTTGAAAATAAGCAACAAGTAGAACAAAAGGGTCGTGACACGTAAATGGTTCAGAAACCAAGATATGTGTACAGCTTTTCATCAAATTTCACATACATTGGCCTACAACGCTCATCTCACAACACATATGCTGCGTTTTTCTAGTATAAACTATGAGAGAAAAAAATATTTATGAGCCAACTATTCCTTACTTCCTCAAAATGTATAATCTGAAGGAAATAGAAGTTATCAGACTTTTTGTGAGAGCCAGGGGAACAATTTATAATTTTTTCAGTGACTTTTGTAAACGTTTTTTCATGAGTAACTTTCTGAAATATCGAATCGGAATGTCAACACTTGAAGACTCTGTTGGAATTTTAGGGAATCATTTGTATAATTAACGTTTCACTATATCACTTTTTAATTTTGTAATCACTAAATCTCCTTATTATTTTATTCAATCCTATTTTGTTTTTACACTTGTTCTATCCAATCAGTTCTCTTTTCATGTACTAATATGTGATATTTTCAATCTATTTCTCTATATTATTCCATATATTTTTATATTGATTGCTATCCTGTTTTATAATATAGTCAGGAACCAATAAAGGTTTTTTCTTCTCAGAGAAATAAAAAGCAGGGAATATTGATTTGCGTAGCAGGTGGTATACCGTTCTTTATTCTTGTGTTCTTATTGTTTTCGAGACCCTTGACGCTTGGCCCTACAGAGCGAAGCAAGGAACATGCTGTTATTTGTATTTCTTCGATTGCTACATGGCCTGCACCTAATGAGTTCAATAATGAATATGTTGAGATTATAGGAGCATAAAAGTTGAAAATATAACGTTTTCTTTTTGAGAATGGCTAACATTCTACAATATATTAACCATTTATATGGTTTGAATGAATCGTGTGTGTAGGCCTGAATTTATCGCTTTTATATCATATGCATTTTTCTTTTTCTTTTGTAAATAACGTTTTCAAATATTTTTTCCTCTTTTTTTGGAATATTTCATTTTTTTCTCTTCTTTTTTTCAATAAGTGATCAATTACAATATTCAATTTTCTAGACTATGGCACAATATTATTATTAATGTTCTCATCAAACACTATTGCATTGTCATTTTACTATATTTATTAATATGTTATTTCCATTTTTATATTATTCTGTGTCTCATGGGCAACCTTTTTTAAGGCAGAGACTTTATTTTTCACTAATAAAGTATTTATTTATATATATATTTATATATATATATATATATATATATATATATATATATATATATATATATATATATATATATATATATATATATATATATCATTCCCCTTCTTCTTTTTCATAACGCTTAAGTTTACGCCACCTTTTCATTAGTCATCAGCCATTGGTCTTCATTGAGTAGTCTGATTTACTTTTTACTATGAGGATTCATAGCTGCTATAACCGATGTGCAATACGAATATGTCATCCTCGTCACCTATAAATAAATTACAAAAAAAAGAAATAATTTGTAGTAATGTACAATTATTATGAGATAATAATATGATATGAGATACCGGTAAGTATAGAAAAGTAAGGTGTCGCGACATTTCAAAAGATAGCTTATATTTCAAGGCTTGAATAACTATACTTAGAAAACAACATCTCAAGAAATATGGAACAGATCAAATAGTTTCAGTTTCTACCAACGTAGAATAATACTTGTAAATAGTTTTCAAAATATGTATATGTAATAGGAAGCTATTTGCTAATCAAGTGGAATTATATTTCTATCTATATCTAGCAATTATTCATTTGATTAGATAAAAATACGAGATGAATCATAATGCTTTGTGATTAGTTTTCACTTTTTATGGTATGAGCTCGCTTATAAAAACATTCCGCTCGGCAATTTTTCCGTTATCAAAATATATAGCATATTCCAATAAACTCTTTTCAAATTATTAAAAAAAGTCACACTAATCATTGTAACATCTCAAAATAATCATGAGCCGCAAGTTCTCTTAATTTAATCCATAAATGTGTAAAATATGAAGCAGCCGATCCGTTCCATACTTCTTAATTGATAAGATAATATGTTGATTTCAATGTATAGTTATTTGAGCATCGAAATATAGAAAATACCCTCTTTCGAAGCGTCGCGATGCCTATACACTACAATAATGTCCAAAGTGTGATATACGAAAGTATTGTTCAAAATATGCTGAATCAATTGATATATACAATAAGTACTTGGTGTATATATATATATATATATATATATATATATATATATATATATATATATATATATACATATTATACATATTATATATATTTTCATTTTCTGAGAACAGAGTGAGACATAAAGAAATATCGCTGATTGGATTTAAAAAACTGAGGTTTCATGGTTTTAAATTGTATTTCAGATTATTTAAAAGTAATCGCATCATTATTTTATTTATTTCAGATTATTTAAAATAATCGCATACCGGTATCTTCTTATACTATATTTTCATGATTAGAATAGGTCCTACTATTTCACTTCGTTTGCACTTACAATTAGTTTGTTTTGTGTCATACTTTCCGAGATATGGAGATTTAATATTGCGATCTGCGCCTTCGAAAAATAGGTGACACTCATTTTCGATGCGTAGCGACGTCTATTCACGACAATTACTTCAGAAGTTTAATATGAGGAATGAATATATGAAATGTGCTGGATCGAATAACATATTTCTTTGAACTTTTCAGAGAGAATAGAGAGAATAGATTTCACTCTAAATAAAGTAATATCAAAACTTACAGCAAGAAATGTTTCCATGGACATCGGAATAGAGATGAACAGTTTTGCTGCAATGACAATCGGTTGAAGTGACTTTGTCATAATAATCCGCATGGTTCTTTTGAAACTCTCCGAAGCTTCGTACCAGTCACAGCTGTAGATCGCGTCATTTACTTTCAAACTCTGAAAGTGGAAGACTAGTGAAAGTGAGGTTCAACAGGGAAGCATTCGAACATCGTGAAACAAAATCGATTATTCATATATTTGATATGAAAATAATATTGGGTCTCTTTGAATTTGTTTGAGCTCTGGAGTAGCGGACATTACGTAATTGGATGAGCAAAGCAAAGATTCAATTTCACCGCAAGCCTACTCGAAATAAACCTTTTTTTCTTCTTTTCGCGCTCAATTGAAAGTACAAATTCAGTTGAAACTTGGCAAACACAAGTGTCGTTATCTAATTTGATACTTTACAGTTTTGAGACTCAATCGGTTGCACCACATTAAAATAAATCCTATTACGAAGTTTTATAACATCTTCATAAAAATAACCGACAGGAGAAAAAAAATTTCCTTCGAATGAATTTAAATTTTCACGGAATTTTATTGTAATTGGATGAGCGAAGCGAAGACTCAATTACACTATACCGAAAAAAAAGTGCCTGTTTTTTTTTTGTTTTTTTGTTTTTTTGTTCGCGCTCCACAGGTTAGACGAAAATTCAAAATCAGTTGAAACTTGGCACACACATGAACCCCTATCTGACTTGATGCTGTATAGTTTTGAGGCACGATCGGTTGAACAACTTCTGAGAAAACTCATTCCAAAGTTTTCAAAAATCCCATTAGAATAACCCAGAGGAAAACATTCGTGAAAAATATTTCATCTGAGAGGATTCAAATTCTCAGAGAATTTCAATCTGATAATGATACACATTATTACGAACTTCTACTCAAATCGGATCAGCCGTTTCGATGTAAAAAAATATATAATGTTATTTGTGTCAATTATTCAAAGCTATTAAGATACCTATTAAATCAAAGCAACAAGTGTCACCACTTGACTGTAAACGATTGAAACAAAGCCTTCTTTATTATTATATAAATTATTAATGGAAAATAAGATGGCAGTGATGTAATGGTTTGGATCTCAAGGTGTATATATAAATCTAATAATCAATCCAAAGATAAGTTGATATGTTCCAGCTCATCCATCAACGCGGAAACACATAACGCGTTTGCCTAGTAGTATGATACACATTATTGTGAATTTTCACATGAATCGGGTCAGTTCTCATGGAAAAATAATGCAATGTTGTTTTTTACATCAATCAAAGCTATAAGAAACCTATGAGGCATTTTAGCAACAAATGCCACAAATTAAATTGAAACGATTAAAATGAGTGATGAATAAAATAGGGAGGCACTGATATAACTGTTTGGAACTCAAGGTGCATATATAGGCCTAGCTATCCATTACATTTCATATGTCTATATAGCTCAACGCTCATTCCTAGTTTTCCTAGTTAGCTAATATAAAGAAAATGAATTTATAAGTGGATGATTACGTATAAGCAGCTGCCCACGGAGATCCAGCTTATTAACAATACATCTGTCAAGCTTTAATTACCGAAAGATGTTTCGTAGATGAAATAAATAATGGTTGAACTCTCAAAACTTATACTTTGAATTTTAACATTTCGGAAAATTTGAATATTGTATTCGTAGAGTTTGCTCATTATTAGATTAGTAGTAATTAGCCTTATTGGCGTTATGACTTATGACTCACGAGTAACTGCATGTGGTATTCCATAGAATATGTGGTAGCGAATTTTATATTTTGTAATTTTTGTTGGAATCATGAAATGATTTCGGAATAGCTGTTCTAGCTTCCAGAAGAAAGTCAAAATATTCTCCATTTTTCTTCCGTTTACAAAAATATATTCAGAGTATTTGTAAATCTCTCTTGGTTCATATTGGATGAAAACTGAAACTAGCTGACGAGGGATCCAACCACTGATCTACTGCGGCACCGGGAAGAGAAATAATGTCAAAGCCTTGACACATTTCTACGACAATCTTCTCTGAATGACCAGACATCACTTGTCAAACTATCACTTGGTTATGCCGCTACAATTTAGATGGTCAAAAGTTTCCTAGTGACAATCAGGATTTGAAGTGAATACGTTTTTCGATTTCGATTCCACTTTC
The DNA here is from genome assembly GCA_964007535.1 of Brachyptera risi. Classification (NCBI taxonomy): domain Eukaryota; kingdom Metazoa; phylum Arthropoda; class Insecta; order Plecoptera; family Taeniopterygidae; genus Brachyptera; species Brachyptera risi. The sequence continues at coordinate 42,094,900 of OZ023328.1, forward strand.
ACTTTTATTTTCATTTAAAAAAAAAAATCGCTCTTGATCACGCTTCTCTAACAAATATTTATCATATCGATTTCGGTATAGATATATTTTTGGATGAGCGTAGCGAAGACTCAATTACACTGTACTTGAAAAATCGAAGGTGTTTTTTTTTTTTTTTTTTTTTTTTGTTTTTTTTTTTTGTTTTTTTGTTCGCGCTCTACAGGTAAAACAGAAATTCAGATCATGATGAAACTTGACACACACATGAACCCCTATCTGACTTGATGCTGTATAGTTTTGAGGCAAAATCGGTTCAACAATTCTTGAGATAAATCTTTTTGAAGTTTTCAAAAAACCCATATGAATAAGCCAGGCGGAAAAAATGACAATTTGAATGTTCTCCGAAATTTTTCAAATTTGCACAGAACTCCAACAACATGATAATACACATTATTCCGAACTTTTATTCAAATCGGATCAGCCGTTTTGATGTAAAAAATTATATAATGTTATTTGTGTCAATTATTCAAAGCTATTAAGATACCTATTAAATCAAAGCAACAAGTGTCACCACTTGATTGTAAACGATTAAAACAAAGCCTTCTTTATTATCATATAAATTATCAAGGTCTGCTCTATCTCCGCCTAGCGGACAGACGATAAACCGTCAATACACACAAGTAAGGTCGTCGCGCTAACTTCCATCGTGTAACAGCCATTTTGTCTCCCAAATGGGGCCTGTCGTACGTCAACAAACAAACGTCAAACAGAACGAAGTAATTAAATGAAAGTGTTTGCATCAAAACGACAAGTATGACTTGTCATCAATAAACTAAACGCTACATAAAATATAGGATCGTTATATGTGCCTATTGTAATTGAAAGCCTACACACTTATATTCAGAAATAAATGTTGGGAACCTGAATGGCGAGTCTAACCTCAAATTATGTAGGCCCTAGGCCTACACTCTGCAAAAGTACATCATCCCAGTCTTGGGATAATTATCCAAGTATGTAAAAAAGGCCTAGGCCTACGTCAATTTTCGGTAATTTCAGGCCTACTGATCAACGTTCCTCGTCCATTGAGTTTGTAACTGTAGGCGTAGGCATTAAGTATATAGTGTAACACTATATACTTAATGGCGTAGGCCTACTCCTCGGCCAACCATTTCAATTCAATGATCACTAGGCCCTAGCACTTCAAGTCTAGACCTACTTAATAAGCCTATAACTAGGCCCCACTTCTCAAGATTAAAAGTTCTAGTGCCCACAAGGGGCCTAGTAGACTTGACTTACTATAACTTAGGTCTACGCGACCAGAGCATCTAGGGCCACTCAGCCGTCAGTCAACGCTCAAGTCGAGTGTGGGTTCGAGTCCCGCCTTGGTTATGGGATTTTGTAAACATCATCAATGTTTCATACGCTCATTCGTAAACACTTGGTAGTCCAGCTGTTGGTGGGTCGTTAAGCAAACAACAATTATCATCATAGAGCATATTATTAACATCGATTGTCCATTCTCGATAAGTGTCACAAAATTGTCTCTGAATCAATTTTTCATTTTTAGTAGCTGCAGTTCTTCCTCCTTTACTGCCAGGTTTTCCATGTTAGGTTGGTGGTACTTTTCTAATACGTCCTTCATTTACAAGAAAGGCTATTGGGGATCCTGCACGATGCTACTTGCTGGGGCGTTCGGCAGCCATAGACAGGTGTCAAACCATTGGTGACATGGGATGAGGTCTAGGGAGTATTTAATGAATCAGCGATTGACATGCCATCTGACATCAGAAGAAATAAAATTCATCATTAGACGGATGCCAGTCGTGTGTAGAACAAAACAGTGTCAAATTGTTCACATTTTCAGTGATATTACACAGATAATTTGTTAATCAATAATGCCAAAATACTGTATTAAGCAAAATAATGGTGAACTCAAAAGTGAAAGCTCAAGTCCATGAAATGACTGGGTCTTACAAAGCCATCATAGGCTGGGTGAATGAAATATGTTCAGGTGAAAATGAACAACTTTCTCAAAGAAGTGTGAATTAGTAGTGCAGATTACTATGTGAAAAGAATTGAACTTCGGTAGAGCACTGTGTTTCACTTACCACTGTTCGGGCTACTTATGATTGAATCAAAACCTAAGATTTTGTATAAAATTACGACCAAGTCTCAATTTTCTACAGTATAATATTGATCAAGTGGTTTGGTGGAAGAGAAGCCATTGCGGCTTGACCCCGCCGCACAAATAAAGACCTATTATTATTATCAATTTGTCATCGGGCTCAAATATCGTTTTGGCAAAGTAAAAATGTTGTAAAATGATCATGTCAAAAGTAAGCAAAATGTTTCGGTTAGGTTACGATATTATCAAAGGAATTGTGAGAATACCAGATTGTCTGATAAATGGTTTGTTTCACATCATTTATTCATTTACATTGTGTTTAATGACGCAATGTAAAGGTACCTTAGATAAGTTTGAATAACGACATTTTTGTTAAAACATCGTTCCACCGAAAGCCGTAAAAGTTTCGAACTTCAACGATTTGTTTTTTGGGCATTAAAACGGAACGTAGCCAACAAAACCTACCTTCCGTACATGCATTTGTATTTAACTCACTCATTACAGATTGTTTTTAGAACAGGTGGTAATGATTACTATCATGAAATCAAAGGAAAACAAACAAACATAGCCTACTTGATAAAATTATACATTGTTATTTTTTCTTAGCTCTAATTATACATTGTTATTTTTTCTTAGCTCTCATAAACCAATCACCTTCCTCTTCAGAACTTTTGCCAGGATCTTCAAAAGTCGCAAGAAAACTGAGTTCGTAATGTAGGCCCTAGGGATGTAGAGACTATAAATAACTGATGTGCATTATAACCAAAATAACCTACAAGTGAACGTGTTGTGAAACCTGAACATTAATTCACTATAAGGGGCTGTCAATAAATGATGTCACACAATTTTAGGGTATATATTCCCCTCCCCCCTCCTTGTTCGAGTTGGTCAGAGATAATGGCCCCGCCCCCTCTAATGATGTCACATGATGAGTGTCACATGAGTGTGCCCCCCCCCCCCTCCAGAATGTGGATGTCATTCATGGCCAGCCCCAAATGCATTATTACTTCTTCATTTTAATCTTCCTAGTAAGCTGTTGGTTTTTTTTAATTATTGATATGGAGGGAATTCCAACATCAAGCATAGTCACCAGCACATGAATTTAGTACAGTGGGCCCTACCAGTACTTATATAACTATTTATTACAAAATTCATTATCAATATCATTAAAGACAGTCACCAAAATATCGTGAATTGATCAACATTCTACTTAATTGACGACTAGTGATCGACCCGCTCACAAACGTCACAAAACAAAACTTCTATCAAATGTACTTTCTTATGTGGGAAATTTGACATTCACTTATTAGAGTATCTCTGAATGCCCACATGAAGTATAGATCTAGGTGGTCTGGCATTTAGCCACGCCTATCACTAGTGGTCAATTCAGCCCATTAACAAGAATTTTTCTATATATTTTTAATCTCATTTTCCATTTATCTTTAGTATTCAATACCAAGCACTTCTACATGACTGGAATTGAATTTATCATTTATTAATCAAATTGGATCTTACCATAATTCAAGGAACACAATATCTTTATTTACTTCATTTTCAATTTTTAGAGTTTCATCTAATTATACCAAAGGTGTGTGTAATAATGAACTATGTACGTACATAAGTGTGGTCAATATGAAAAATGAAAACTGCACATTTCTTAAAACTGTAAAATAGAATGAAATTATTTCTGAATTCAATCAAATTGTTGAATACAAAAAGTAATTCCTTCAGCCTCCCTTTGGTTTTGAGCACCTGGTGACGGGGAGGGGGGCAAACTGGAATAGAGATACCACCAAGAGTGAACGTGGGCTTGGCATGTCATAATGCCGTGGGAGCTACTATTTCGGAGTATTGGTGTTGGAGCACAGAGGAGCTGTGGTTAGGGTTATTTGGTCAGGTTTTGATCGTTTCCTCAAATAATAATAATAATGTCTTTATTAGCAAGTCTTAAAGTCTTTATAAAATGGGCCCATTCTCTTTCTAAGTGAACTTCACACGCTTACACACTGGTTGCTATGGTAACCGCTAAACAAAGTACCGGTAATCGCTTTAATAAATTAGAAGCGAGCGTGAAATTCTTTTGCCTTTTTAATAATTACTTTCCAAGATATGACGGGCTGTGCGGCACCCAATTGTTCCAAACATTCCAGGCAAGGTGTTAAGAATGTTTCGATTTCCGTCTTCTCCAAGATGAAGATTCAGGTTGCAAAATTCAAGGCGAGACAAGTGGACACCCAAGACTGGAACGCAGCGGGACTGCCAGCCTGCCCAAAATGCATTCGCAAGTACTCAAAGAGGCTTCAGTGGCAGATGAAATCCGTCTTTGGGCGATCTTCTGGTGCGACAGGGACTTGGTTGAAGTCGTGCGACAAGTCGAGCACCGAAAACCAAGCTGCCTGCCCTAGTTGAGCACACACACATTCTTTCGATGGCATGGGGTACACTGGCACCTTCGTACGAGTGTTCACAGCTCGATAATCCACAGCCAATCGATGGCCACCAGACTTTTTGGGCACAATCACTGGAGCTGATGCCCAGTTTCTGCTTTCATCTAACTTTCTCTTTTATCTGCTTTTATCAACCGGAATCGATAATTACTCAGTACCAGTAGGCCTACATAAACATTATCTCCTGTCATCGCTTGGTCCAAGTCTTGTCTCTGTCATGTTATTTGGCTCTTTCCTGAAGAAAAGTAATCAACACTTTTGATGTCTTGTTTTTCACACCTATATGCACAATCACAGGTTTATGTTATTCGGTACCGGTACCGTGACTTTGGAAATTCCGAGATGCGTTTGAAAAGTGAAAACCAAATTGCTATACTGTAGTTCAACAAGCTTTACTTTTGCTATTGAAATTGCTATACCTGCTCTGCAGGTCTCATCATCCCGCAAATAATTTGTTGAAATATCCTGATTTGTGGGAAATTTTACTCCCAGTGGACGTCCACACTTATACTTATTGATGTAATTGCAACAGTCCTGCATACAAGTTGAAGTTTGAGTTATTTCTCTCAAGTTCAATTCCAGCTACAAGCTCATTATAATTAGATGCATATATTTCAAAATTCGATTTCATCAAACAATAATATCATGAAAATCCTGATTTCAATACGGTGGGCATCTTGAATGTTTGTATCGTTATTTATCATATCGTAATTTATTTATTATTTGTAAATACAAAAATTTCCTATTCAAAATGACTAGACTATATGTTTTCAATTATAAAAATGCTCGGCCATAATAGGGTCAGTTTTATTTAGGGCCTATAGGCCTAGGCCCACTAAAGTTGTTCCACTAGATATTATCATTTACCGATAGTTGAAACTTTGGATGAAAGTGAAATGTTGAAGTGAAATAACAGTGCGGTAGGTAGTATGAAAGCATCAAAACACATATTCATTGACATCATTTTACAAAGCGGCCCACCAGGCATTGCCTGATTACCCTGTAGCTCAGTCTGGCACTGATGATGTAGCCTATATATGCATCTATACACAATATGCATAGGCCTACAAAATATACTCACACATTACAAGTTAACGTTAGAAACACCAATATATTGAGAAAGGTATTGCAGGCCTACTTTATAATCAGGTATACTGTAGGAATAATTTGTTTCATTGAATAAGCCTCTCTTGAGATGCAAGGCAAAAGTTCAGAAGGCAACAGTCGTGGCCTGACTGAGTAAGCCTACTACCTCAGTAGGTCCCTTCTGTGAGAAATCGAACACTGGTGTCTGGAATGACGATTGATTCTGCTAGCAACTGCCTCACTTGTGAAAAAATTAATCCTGTATTTCAAAGCGCATCAACATTGAGATCATTTTGTGATTATGCATGACATTATAACAATTATTCACAAGTAGCCTATGTCCAACAAATAGTCTGTAATAGGGCCTATTCCATAGAACAATGAAAATTAGTAAGGTATTGGAGATATCCCAGGCAGTACCAAATTTGAAACATTGTAATTAGTATCAACATCACGACAAGGTAGTTCTCCGACCGCGGTTAACGACATATTCTCGATGTCGTACTTACGTCGGTTCTCGACCTGTATCATGGAATGTATGGGGGTGCTGTTTTTGGCTGTAGGACTTTCAGGATCTTCTTCAGAACAGCACTCCTCAATACTGATCGATGTGTTGATTTTTATTTCATTTGAAAACAGCAACATAGTGTCCCCACATCATCATCTAGGTCTAATTTTAGGATTTTTCAGTGTGCTTTTCAACAAACTGGGATAGGCCTACCAACTTCAGAACCTGCATCGCCTGAAGTGAAGTCAGTAATTTCTGTAATTTGTCGCCTTCTTCGGATATCAGCCAAAGACGGTCCAGCATTTGGAACGTCGAACAATGACGGTACAGCAGTGCGTTTCAGCTTTCTATGGCCAGGATATTCATGATTTCCATATGGTACTGACAATCTACACAATGTTTCTGAAATATAAAGAATCATATTGAAAAGTGAACTCCACAGGGTCTTCAAGTTTCACACACCTATTTATGTCTGGGCCATCAATATTATTCTCCTCATTGAGCAATTTAAAAATCTGATGTGTTTGTTCAGGCCTAGGCCTAGGCCTAGCCTACTGGTACCTAAAGTTTAGTTTTACAATGATGTGCAATTGACAATAAAAAAACTCAACTAGGCCTACCTTCAAATTATGCTGGCATATTAGGCCCTGGGCTAGGCCTACATTCTATATTCAGGGTGGTGGATTTATGTTAGGTTAGGATTAAATTTTGGCCTTGGCTTACCTTCACAGTACACCAATGCCCTATAGGCTCCACATTATTGAACACTAGTATTATAGATCCTCATGGGCTAGGCCTAGAGCATAACTTTCAAGTTAGAATAGGCGTATACATGACATTTACTAAAAACAACAGATAATACAGACCTCGCACCATCTCGACGATGGTTTTTCGGGTCCAGTTTGCTCGTCCCGTAGCCTATTTTGAAGTCATTTCGTTCTTCTTCTGGGAGAAGAAGGAAAACGAAACATTCTAAGCCCTTGCCTGGAATGTCGGGAACAATCGCGGGACGCACAACCAGTCATAATGATGAATATTAATAATTAAAAACATAGAAACATAATCCTCCACGCAGCACCTGCTCTTTGAAGTGGGCTCCAAAATGGCTTCTAATTTTTCTGATGCGACGACCTTATTTGGCGGTTTACCGTCTGTCCGCTAGGCGGAGATAGAGCAGACCTTGATAAATTATTAAGGGAGGAGGCCAGTGAAATTTTCACTTTTTTCACTTTTTTTTTTTTTCATATATTTAATTTGTTATGTATTTATAATTCTTTTTTTACTCCATATTACTGATAATACTACCACAACTAATCAATTTTCGATTCATAGTCCCTGTATGTATAGTTTCATGGCCCAAAATTCGCTGTTTTGAAGCCATTTTGTAGCTATATTTTCAGTTGATTACAGACTTTTGAATCACCCACAATTTATGTTGCCAAGGTTAGTGTATTTGCTGATAGGTATCACCACTTGCTTGAGCAATCATTTCACTGTTTTTACTTTTTAGTATCCAAGAAGCTTTGGTTCACAAATTCAAACTGTCAGACTAGAACCATCTAGAACGAAACTCAAGATTTTACTTTTTCCCTTGTGTTTCACTTCACACGTTTTACAGTCTTTTGTCATTTCTGTTGGTTTGAGTCATTTATGAAATGGGTAAAAACAAGAAATTGTATATAAATAAGGAAAACAAAGAAAGAAATATCCAATGCTGCTAGGGTCAATTCTGAAAAGAGAGCTATTTTCAGCCCTAGGCCAGTGGATGATGTTTTGAATGAAACAGGTAAGCCTAAAATTACAACAACAATACTCATTCATAATACTCATCTGTTGGGCATATGATTGTTATGTAACTATGACTGCTTGTTTGACTTATAGCTGGACAAATAGATGTAGGCATATGTACCGGTACGCTAACTGTACCCAGTAACAGCAAACGTAGGCCTAGGCCTATTCACGGGCTGGCAGAAATACCGATAAGCCCAGGTGCAGCTTCCGAGAGTTCTTCAGACACAGAATACATGTCAGGTGTGGAAGAACTAGAAAACTCGACTGTTGAGGAGTGTCAGCCTTCAACAAGTACCGGTACTGGAGTGTCAGACAATATTTCTGAACGTGAGCCCACGCCCGTTGTCACTGGCCCGAATAAGAAGAGTGAGCGTATACAGGCAGTGTACGCTACTGCGGATGATCCTGTTACCATGCCATCTGATAACACTGTAGAGTATATTATAGCAAATATTGATACATATTCTGAATTATTGAGTCACTGCGTATGTTCCATCTGTAAAGTGCACAGTTTGACTGTTACTAAGACGCACTCAGCTGGATTAGCTCACAAATTGTCACTCCACTGTGAACTATGTGGAGATATCAATAGATCAGTGTATACGTCAGCCCGTATGTCGACCGGTTCATCGCGTCCTGGGTTCGATGTGAATCGGCGAGCCGCAGCAGCTATGACACACATGGGAAAAGGCTACTCTGGGTTTGAACAATTTTCCACCATCATGGGATTGAATCCGATGAGCAAAACCTCCTACGCGAGCCATTTGAAAAGTTATAGCAATGATGTCACTAGTCAAACATCATTTTTGGATGAAGCGCGTCGAGCAGTGAGAGAAGCGTACGCTAATCTGAACCCATCGTTGCTACTGGATGCCATGATAGAAATTGCTGTGAGTTTTGATGGTAGTTGGCACAAAAGAGGTTTCACGTCCAAGTATGGTTTCGCTGCGGTAATCGATTTACTTACAGGATTTGTAGTAGATTTTGAAGTGCTATCGAAGTATTGCCAGTCCTGTGAAATCGGGAAGTCGGAACTGGGTGAAGATTCTCCAGAATATCAAGTCTGGTACAACGGCCACAAGTCATCTTGTCAACAAAATTACGAAGGTTCATCTCCTGCGATGGAGGTCACTGCAGCCGATAGGCTGTGGCGAAGGTCCGAATCCTTCGGAATGCGGTACACCACTTTACTGTCTGACGGTGATGCCAAGACATTCAACCATCTTGTGAAGGAACAGATTTATGGCCCAGATGTTAGTTTCGAAAAAGAAGAATGCTTGAACCACGTTGCGAAGAGACTTGGCACTGGTCTTCGTAATGTGATTGCTCACGAAAAAGGTCAAGGAGTTACTCTCGGAGGTCGCTCTTATGGAAGCCTGAAACCTGACGTCATCAAATCTCTGACTAGGTATTATCGAAATGCTATTGTCAATAATATGCACAGCACCAATGAGATGAAGACCGCAATATTTGCAACACTCTACCACTGTTCGTCCACTGATTTGAATCCGCGGCACCATAAGTGTCCAACAGGCGAGAATACGTGGTGTTTCTTCAACAAAGCATTGGCTAATAATTCTAAACCTGGAAACCATAAAGATTACATTGGGACTCCATTATCAAATAAAGTTGTGACCAAGATCCTGCCCGTCTATCAGCGCCTTGCGTCAGATTCCCTACTTGAACGGTGCTTACTCGGACGGACTTCGAACGCAAACGAAAGTTTGCATAGTACCATCTGGCGCAGATGTCCGAAAGATACATTTGTCTCTAAAATGCGTATCGACATGGCTGTTGTGGAAGCCATCTCTGTTTTCAACAACGGATGTAGTGTATCAGTGAAAGAAAATATGGCAAATGCAAAACTTTCTCCAGGCCATTCCACAGCATCCTTGACGAAGAGACGAGACAAACGACGGGTGGGAAAGAGCCAAGTTCGTGCAGCATTGGCCTTCGAGAAGATGCGACATATAAAGAAGCTGGCTATGCTGAGAGCTGAAGAAAAACTGAAGAAAAATGAGGGTCTCACGTATGGGGCTGGTGCCTTCTAGTATGCCAGGCAAGGAGTTATGAGGAACTGACTTACTAAATCTCAACTCAAATCTGCAAATGTATTTTCTGGGATATATTTTTTCGACAATATACAATATGGAGAATGATGTAACTTCTATAATATTTTATGAAACATATCCATTTTTTTTGTGAATATTTTTGAATACATGCTCAATCATTGACAGTTATCTTTGTCAGTTATGTCTGATGGAACTATTGCAAATAATTGTATAACTTGAATACCTTTGAAATGTATTGTTTCAAAAAATTTGCTGAGGAATACAATCCTGAAATATACTGATAGTATGTCACATATAAGAGGATGATAACTGTTGTTCATTACTGTATCATTTATCTCCATTTTAAAATGAAAAAAAAAAATGTAAAAAAATAATTACTCGAATGAGGGCTTTCTTCATCAATATTCGTGAAAATTCATAAAAAATTTAATTCCAAGGCAAATTTTGGATAAATAATTTTGAATTTTTTTTTTTATTTTTTGTTGCCCATCAAATGATAATCCACTGAATTTTCATCCACTTTGTTGGTATATTTAAGAAGTTGGGATTTTCACTGGCCTCCTCCCTTAAAGGAAAATAAGATGGCAGTGATGTAATGGTTTGGATCTCAAGGTGTATATATATATAATAACCAATCCAAAGATAAGTTGATATGTTCCAGCTCATCCATCAACGCGGAAACACATAACGCGTTTGCCTAGTTTAAGAACATCGAAATTTGATACAAAATCATTGTTCCCCAATTGAGGCTATGGATGAAAGATTGGAAATATAGATATGATATGGAATAAAGTATAGATATGAAATATAAGACCGCTCCTTTTCAAAATCACGAAACCAAAAGCGCTCGGCATGATCGAGCCTTCCTGATGATAAGTAGGCCTATACTACAATAGGTGAAGTTTTTACAACACGCTTCACCCATACAATCTATTACTACAATTGAGGTAAATAATAAATTAAATAAGTTTTGATTACAGCTCCTCGCTTGTTGAAAAAAAAGCATCGATTTCGATTCCAGTTCTCATAAATTCAGATAAAAAATGTCAATTCTGTTTACGCTTCCATGAAAATATGATTGATTTGAATTTCGATTTAACTTCGTGTCACTGGTAGTAATGACTATAATGTCCAAAGACCTTTATATATATTACTTCGTGGATAATGTTCTTCCAGCTACCAACAATGACATCATATCATGAAAACAAATTCACGGTCTCTTGGACTGAATAATTCACCACATTTTGAAGCCTACCTCATAACCAGGACTAGTATTTTGTGCTAACAACAATGGAAATACACAGAGACCAGACACGTTGCCATGACAGGTAGCTCCCCTAGAAGATATTGACCAATCAAAGTCTTAGCCTCTTGGAGCTAGCTAGCACTAGCACGACATTTATTAGGTAAGGGTCCTTGTGATTAGTAAGTAGTCATTTTATGACTAGAGTTATAAAATGTGTGTGCAGTTTGGGAGATTATTCAGTGAATTTGTGATCGAAACTTTTCGATTTTGTTCACGCTCGACATTTTTATTTAATTTTTTAATTTTTGTAAATTGCAGGGTTACGAAAGAGCGGGTGAATGAATCGATGAAACGATGAAAGAACATTTACAAGAACCCATGCCTCATGCGGGTCTCGAACCCACGCCCAATGTAACTTCAGTTTCTAGCACAGTGCGCGTTTGTTGACTGAGACACGGGATGGGCTGCAGTCAACATATTTGCTCCTATTGGTTGAAGCTCCACATCCCACATCCCAAATTATATTTAATTTAACTCACCTCAGCAGTTAACATAGTTCCCAGATAACACAATCCGAATAGTTCGATGAAATTACCCGCAACTAAACCAAGTAAAAATATGGCTTTGACATGGAGTGTTGAAAGCTGTGAAATGTAAATGTTGAACAGAAATAGAATGCCGTTCAATGTCAGATTAGTTGTGGTATATTAGTTGCAGTATAGACTTAGTTTTTACAAATATGAAAGGTAATTTTTCTACTATGGGGCTTAAAAGATCATCATTTTTTTATTGAATAAAATATTCACTTTATTGTCATTATCATCATTCTTGAATGATATTTTTTTATCTAGTAATAAAATTGTGGTAGAAACTATCTGTTTTTAACTACTTCAGATATTGAATTTAACATAAATATATAAACCTTTCGTAAAATATCTTTCCTACATATAAGGTTACGTACCGTAACGTGCAATCTATTATTATTATTATTTAACTCTTGCAAATGCACATAAATGCGCGGTGGCAAGTTCCCTAAGTACCCCTATCCCACCATCTCCTTAACCCTCTGACGGAATACATCTGCAGTTCTCGCTTCATATTACTTAAACATGTATGTACCAGTTTTATAATTTCAACAATTTAGATTTTTGAAGAAATCAGGTACTAATAGGCCTAATTATGATTAATTGTATAACCCACAATTCTACAGACAATAATCATGCTTCTTTCATATATTTCAAAATCAATTTCATTTCCATGAATCATTCCAAAAGTATTGTAACTTACTAAAGTTGAATATATTACTACTGTACAGCAATTAACGAGGTTGCAGAACAGCTGATTCAGTATAATTGGATTGATATTCGTCATTAATTCCTCGGTAAGTCTAGAAAAATAGAAGAATTAAATCACGAACATCAGACTTAAAGCAAACTTTGTAAGTTACTATAGTAATTTGTAACTTTGTAGTCAGAAGCTTGGAAAGTTTTGATCAATCAATATGTTTGTAAATGGTTTTTCCACACTATTTTTATATTTTTCATGCTTGATCATTTAGATTCACATATTAGGAACATACCGTAATCTTTCCTATAAAATCAATCACAACGCTTACTCAATGATTTCCTGGTGATGTCGCACGCAACCGGAAATCCTGGCCTCCATTGCAGAATTAATATCATCTGACAGATAACTTTCTTGCTTTACTATCTCGCTCTTCGAGTTGTTAACTACATGAACAACACTAGTTTCAGATTCTGTAACAGAGTCAATATATTCGCCGAATATTCCATCGCAAATAAGATATGGTGTCTCAGTGCCATTGCGTTTAGTGCCAAGAACAACTCTGGCTGATACCGAGATTAGTGAGGTAACCGGTAAATCAGTGGATTCAGTTATGGTGTCAGGAATATGCAAATTGCAAGTCGGATTGTCACTTGTCAGTGAAGTACATTTAGATTCTGTTTTTCTTTGATTAGGAGATGTTTCTTCGTTTCTCAATACACCATCGTTTTTCTTCGGGCTATACCATTGTTTAAATTCAGCTTTGCAGTCACTTACGATATCTTCCAAAATCCATTTTCCATTTTTTTTAACATATGTCTTACGAAATGACAAATCATTTGAAAGATAAAAAGGCGCAGAAGTGACATTTAGCTCACAGCGTCTTATTTTGCCAACATCATTGACGGCATTCTCACGAATATCTCTCATGTTGACTTGAAGAATTTTTAACTGAGCAATGATTTGTAAATGAATGGAAACAAGAACTGAATCTATGACGATGAGTTGAATAACGTCAAGTGACATGGTTTGAGACCAAATGAATAAAAGAGATTCGTATACTCCTATACTCGACGCGTCAAATGGATACCAGCCTCTGAAAATATTAACAAACATTATTTTCATACGATTTCGGAATCGGTTAAAAAATATTTCGGGTGTCACAAAGCTTGTTGTATGTCTGTTGGGAGCCCGTAGACTGGACCCTCATATTGTGGCCCACAAAAATGTATTCAAATATCATGTGGATAGAGTGGACCACAAAGTAGATATTCTGTACCCCAAACCTAGTTAGACATTTTGAACTCCAATATTGTGGCCCCCAATATAGTGACCCACAAAATTACAACACCGGGGTCCAGAATATCTTTTCCAACGACTGAATTGGTATTGTGGACCCCAGTAAAGTGGCTCACAAAGATATTAGCAGTGTCGAACCCCGCCACCGTCCATCTTTACAGGGGTTTTTCGTGGTTTCCCTCTGTAGTCCAGGCTGATGCCGGGATGGTTCCCACAATATAGGCCACGACCGCTTCCTTCCCACTATCCTTCCCACTACCCATAAAAAAACCTTCATCTCATCATCCCATCATCTCATTAATCATTCATCCGACGCCAATTGATCTTAGTTATCATTACAGTGCGTCGTTAAAATCCAATATATATAAAAAAAATAGTGTGAATTCTCGTATTAAACATATGGCACCTCCACCAAATGTAATACATATCTATATTTTGCCCTACATTTTATGTGATTGGAATGAAATTTATTTCATCCAGTTGATTCCAATTCAGTCGTTCCATGAAATTTTGTAAAATAGGCCACTCCAGAATATTGAACAAATCAATAATAACTTATATATGTTTATCCTCACCCGAAATAGAAAGTTCTGGTAGATACCAAGTTCGGCAACTGCGCGTAAACAAATACAATTGTAACCCAGGTACCACTCATCACTATCACCATGGTTGACATATTGGATAACAACTGAGTCTTATCCTGAATTTCTTTCACTCTCGCCGAGACGGCCTGATCCCTTTCACTCATGTGCTCTAACCTCAATAACAGTTCGTCGTGCTTCTTCGACTCAAATCGAAAGCTACAACACTTTGTCAGTATCATGGAAAGTGAAATGATCGCAAACACATTTTCACAAACTGTACTCATGTTTTTACCCCAATGGTAGTACAAGTCGACTGGTAGCGAGACGAGAATAAGTAGTAATTCAATAACTACTGTTGTTCTTACTGTGTAGTATCGAGCATAGTGGACCCAATCATGCGGCTCTCCAACATGGTGGCCTAGCCCTGTTGTCAAGAAATGATAATAGTTAACAGTAATAATTCACTTAAAATGTCATCAAAGTATATATAGTTGCAAGGTTTTTCGGATAGTTTTAATGGATAGTTTCAGAATGGTTCACCGAATTACCGGGATAAAAAAAAACTGTGTAACCGAGCTACCATGATAAAATTGAACATGCCATTTTTATTTTTATAATGTTCAAATTGTTATAATTGTAACAATCACAACGTAATTGGCCCAATTATCGGGAGATTTTTTCTGTGTGCTTTCATTGATCAGTAGTTACATTAGCGTGGCAAAGTCTCCATCCCACTCCCATAATGTTTTGTCTGTGTTTTTTTTTTTTTTTTGTATGCACTCCACAGGTCGCAGGGTTTGACTAATCAACACGGAACTTTTTTGTACACGCAAACTCATCCAACTTGGAACTGTATAGTTTTTGGAATGAATCGGTCGGACCGATTTTGAGAAATAGCATCTCAAAGTTTCTAAAAACCCCATAAGATTTGGCCGGGCGGAAAATGTTGAAAAATAAAATCTCTCCAAACGAGATGAAATTTTCTGTGAATGTGTAACCATGCATGATACACATTATCACGATTTTGTATGCAATTCTAACCAGCCGTTTCGAATAAAATAATTAAACCTATGACTATCGATAACGTAACGGGATAAGCAACATGGCGTAAGTCCTATCCTTTTAACATTAGGCCGTTTTCACCATGATGGAATCAGCGCGCTTTCGTGTACATTTGTGAGATTCGCAATTTCAAATCAAATCGTACGTATTAGGCTCGTAATTCAATATATAGTACATAGTTGTACAATTGCATTGATTTTAATCTTTCTCGTAGATGATGAGTAATTATCCAGTTATCAAATGGTAAATATAGCAGTAGGGCTCTTGACTAGGGGACTAAATGCTTTTACAGACCTATTTTAAATTTAGATTGGCTAATTCAAATGAAATGTATCCCAATATTGTTTAATGCAATTGGAAAGAGCTGGATTCACAGATTGCATTACATCTATTACTTGTATAGATCAACACACAATAATACCAGCAAATCATCATAACATTTGTAAGGCGGCATCCCTTTGATATACGCATGGTGCGAAAGGAAAGCGCCATGTTGCTTATCCCGTTACGTTATTGATAGTCACTGTTTTTATTCATCAAATATATTATGGAAATAAATAAAGATTCAGGTTGCCGAGATTCACTGCTTTCTAGATTCGATTTTTGCCCAACAATGAAGGATTTTATTTATACGTCAAGGTATGTAGAATACCAGAGTCGATAAATAGCAAGGGTAGTACTACTTCAACGACTATTATACCTTATTCAGATATCTCGCTCATCTTACAACGCTTATGTTGCGTTTGACTAGTAATACAAAAATCCATTGGTTAGAGGGTTGATATTATACTGCAGAATAATTTGCAATTGTACTTACCACAAGCAGATAAGAACTTTCTATTCAAGTCAAAGCCCTTGTATTGTTGTAAGATATGCATGTTACCTATAAATGTTAATCACTCATCATTAAGTATCTGCATCGTCTATAAAGTTGAATTTACACTACACTTTATTGAAATGGAATAAAACAACTCTACTTTTCGTGTACATTGATCGAATGTAAACAATTGACAATGAGCTCCACATTCACTGAAATTGCAGGAATAGGCCAAATTACATGAGAACAATTTAACCAACTTTATAGATTGTCAAGTTGAATTATTAAGTTGAATTGTTATTTACGTTTGTGAGATAATAGGTCTCCTTGACAAAATTGGTTGAAATTGTAAAATTGGTATGATGAGGTGGAATAAAATTAGATAAAGTTGACTGGGAAACACAGAGATTGTGATGATGAAAAAATTGAAAAATAAATCTCGAAAGCGAGATTTTCGACCAAAGTGATTCGCTGCCATTTTGAATTATAGGCTTATAGACGAATATTACAATCATCAAGCCTGGCAAAAACTATCAAATTCAATCAAGGTTTCGAGTTGATGTTACGGGAAAGTACATCTAAATATATGAATTCGAGTATACCTTATCAATCACTGACAATGCACTATTTTAAATAGTGAAAATAGTAACCTTATGAGTTGTACGTAATGAAAGAGAACCTGCTATATCAATATAAGTTATCATTTCCTATATGACATTGCTACTAATGTATATCCACAATTTAATTTCGGTTATATTACATTTTATTCATATTTTGTTCTCATGCAGTCATTGAGTCAGAATATTGTAGGCCTAATAAACAATACATGAGAATGAAGTTACTAATTTCAGTAACATATAAGTAAATAATTTAATCGAAAAAGTCCAAAGCTGAATAAAACATGAAGTATGTTGAATTGTTAGGGGTGTGCGAGCAATCGACGAATTTTCAAGTGCCATATGTTTTTCCTATGCCTATGAGTTTTCCCCATGCCCAGCATTGTGAAACACAACTAAATATTCATTCACTAGAAATCAAGGAGGTTAGATACTAATATCTAACCTCCTTGCTCGAAATACACACGATCTAATTGGCATGCTGATATCTGTTATTCTTCTCAATTATCACCATGATTATCACCTTATAATATTTGCATTGTTTCCCTTGTCATATTGTATCCTTCTCATACTGTATCATACATACCGTCATACTGTATCCTACTTACTTATCTCACTTTTTTTTTGTATTTGTATTTGTATATTTTTTATTGAGAAAATACTTTTTGTACACTTCGGTATAACAATCAAAAAAATATGGCCAGACCTAGAGAATGACTTATAATTAATGTTGTTACTGTTGAAAATACTCTCTCCATCACATTGAGGAAATTGAACCACTTCTTTATTACAAAATAATGTGCTTTTTATCACAGAGCAAAAATTTACAAAAAAAATATAGAATATGCAAAGTTTATATTCTACTAAGGCCCGGTATTACCAAGTCTAGTTAGCCTTTATCTGACAGTTCAAACTTGTTATCACCATGGTTACCTGTGGTATTTGTTTTCACCAACTCTCAGATAAATACTAACTGGACTTGGTAATACTGGGCCTAAACAGAACATTTTGAAAATCAGAAGTTATATTCATGACCTGATATACTATAATTATGAAGTGGCCATTGGCAGTGCATGACTTCTCAATTTGATAATATCGTTGTGAAAATGGGCGTGTTACACTCAACAGTCAACTCAGATAACTATTTTTAATCATGGCTAGAATTACCAACATCGAAATAGCTCTAAATGGCAGTTAAATTTACTTATCACTATGGTTACTCATATACTATACCTGTTTTAACGAACTTTCATAATTAGGCGAACTGGACTTTACACACCGGTGTCACACGAAATTACGATCTCAATCAGAATATCGAATATATCAAATTGATTTTGATCAAATAGATCAAATATAATATCAAAATATCGATCAATGTCACATCTAACGTTGCATTCTAGTCTTGAAGACTTTCAAATCCACTCAACCAATCTCAATCTGACAATTTGTTGAAAAGGGACCCGAAGTGGGACCATAGGTACCGAAAGAACCGTTTTTTTTTTCAAAGAACTGGAATATTAATTTTGATTATACATGAGAATCGTGGAACCTTCATTTTTCGGTTCTAAAACGTACGGTTCTATAAGTCCTCAAAAGGTTCTTGAATACGTTTTTCAATGTCGTAAATTTTAAATAATACTCATATGAAGACTTCACGCACCAACAAATAGAAATAATGAATCACAAAAAGTATTGAGTGATTCAATTTGAAAACTCTCTTATTTTCATGAAATCAAAGTTTTCATAACCAATTCACTATAATTCCATTCCGATCTGTTTCAAAACATTATTTCAGTCATATTATTAGACGAGCTTTAGCGAGGATTCAATTTGACATACTGAAAAAAATTGGTGTTCGTTTTTATGTTTTTTTTTTTTTTTTTTTTGTTTGTTTTTTTATGTTTTTTTGTCGGTTCTCCACAGGTCAAACGGCTACAGCTATCAACTTCAAACTTTTTTCGTCATGGTTCCTCATCTAACTTAGATCTGTATAGTTTTGTGGCATTATCAGGTGGTAACTTTTTTTTTTATGAATTTTAGAAATTTCAAAAATCCCCATTAGAATAACCCGGAGGAAAATACTTGAAAAATCAAAATTTTTCAAGACCTCTCAAATTTTCGCCGAATATAAAGGAAACTATTAAGCACATTTTGAGAGATTTTTGCATCAATCGGATGAGAAATAACGAAGAAAACGCATTTATAATGCATTTCCCCATCAATTTAGGCTATTACGGGAACCAATTAAATCTATAGCAACAAGTGTCAGCAATTAATTCAAAACGATTGAAATGAATGAAGAGGAAGGCCGTGACATAATTGATTCTCGTAAGGTTTTTGAACGTTTGGAGTGATCCAAGGTCTGTAGATGTAGATTGGGTTGACAAATTATTTTTCATTCTAGATTTCTATACCCCTAAGCTCGTCTAACAACGCGCATCCCGCGTTTTCCTAGTAATATAGAATGGACCGTTTGGACATATTAAAAACCGAGTCCGGAATCTAAATATTAAATACTGATTTGGATTGATGCACTAACCGGAACCTTCGTTTTTTTTTTGTTGGTGGAACCAGAGCCGGAGCCGGAACTTGAAAAGTTTGAAGGTTTGAGTCCCTGATAGTGATACCTATTCAACCTATTTGTATTTTTTCAACCTATTTGTATGGAACATATTTTGTCGCTACACCAGTCTGACGGGTTATTTGTAACTTCGCGGGAGGCGAGAATTTATTTTTTTCTGCAGACATAAGACACCACAACATTTCATCACAGACGGTAGGTCAATCGGTTTTATGGTTTTTAAATACATTTCAATTCGCAGACACGCTTGGTTTTATGGTTTGAAAAAATTATCACATTTCAATTTTCTAATAACCTTATTGACCAAACGTCACAATTTTAAACACAATTCAAATATAAATAAAAAGTAGCCTGCAAGAAAATTTGATCTGCGGACTCACAGGATACAAAATTAAAAACCTCTGCAGGACCTTTGCCACGACTGTCACTGAAAATAACGTCCCAAACCCAGATAAACCTAGATAGACAAACCCAGATAGTTCCAAGAGACAATTAAGACTGTGATTGGTTATTATTCACTAGCAGAGCTAAATACCATGGCAACATGTCCAGTTTTTGTATACTTCCATTGTTGTTATCACAAAATCCTAGCACTACTCTGCTAGAAAAAGTTGCAGGTAAGCATCTAGTGTTAAAAAGTGGAACTAAAGTCACAGAATAAAGCGCGCGTATATTTCCAACAATGACATTGATTGGAATATTACATTGTTGACTGTACTTTTGTAACCATTCGTCGGCTATTGAGATTTAGAAGCGCATTCCATTGCTACTTTTTGTGTCTAATTATGTGGGCTGCGGAATATGTCAAGTTTTTGCAGTCAAGGAGACCGTGACGTTGTTTATTACCTTGTGTTGTCATAGTATTTAGCTTTTCTCGTGATTATTTAGCAATCAAAGTCTTGGCTCTTAGGAGGTAGCAAGGCCTAGAATGCTGATGGTATTTTTAAAGTGACTGTAGTCGTGGTAAGGGACACATGTTAGCAAACAGCGATAGGGTAAAGTTTACAATCTAGTACTCTGTTCGTATCGAATTGTATCAAGTATTTCCAGAAACAATTCTCGCTTCAGGGTGAACTAAACTCGGATTCATCATAAGAATAGCATTAACCACAATTACCCACTTGGTGACGTCAAATATCAGAGCCACATTGAATTTTGAGATTCTTCAATGTGAATTTTAATAACATATTGTAATCAAGAAGACTGTTTTCGGACATTTTCTTGTCCGAATGTGTCTAAAAATAGAATTGTGGTTAATGCTATTGAACTAACTCGACACAAATTATTGTATTTCACCGCTTTTTTTGTCCGCCTATGAGGTACAACGACATTTGTGCAACACAAGTACATACAATTATTCAGGCACATTTCAACTTTAAATATATTTTTCATTTACTCATCCTTATTTACTTATCCTTTATTCACCTATTAGACACGCTCCCATGTCAAGGCCAATTACATTCTTGATTATGGGTGGTTTAATTATCAAAACATGACTATGATTTTATTTATTTATATTAGTAGGGGTTTGGGACATCTGGAATCTTGATTTTCTTGACGTGCTCAAAGGCTCAAGTGGCGATTGACAAGTTGTAAAGTGATATATTAGACGGGGCCTGAAGAGCGAATACGGGTATACGGATACCGCCAAGAGTGAACGTGGGCTTGGCGTGTCGGATGTTAAAGTGGGTGGGTTTATAAAATCAATATATACCAATTACTGTAAATTGAACTAGCTCAAGTAGCTAATAAAGAGAATTTAATAAAAATGATAATAATAAAATTCGAGGAAACCGCACCTCTGAAATATGCTTTTTTTCTCGAATAGGTACAACCTCTCCACCCCCTTGCACATCCTCTTTTTTCAGTAGTCACACCAAGCCCACGTTCACTCTTGGTGGTATCCATATTCCGGTATGCGCTCTTCAACGCCTCCTATTAGACTAGTCAGTGAGCTTGGTTTTTCTCTTAAGATGAACCCCACTTCAAGTTGTCCTCCCATGAACACGGTGAGCGTTTCGCTTTCGATAAGCGGTAAAAATTGGGCTGAGCTAAACATTTAGAGCTAACCGCTCTCGTCACTGATTGGTTGTTTTTCCAACATGGCGGCTAAAATATCCGCTCCACGTTCATGGAAGTCCAGGTTCAGTCGACTAAATCATTGGAGGTGCATACGAGAAGCCAGCAAAGGCACCGTCGGCTTGCTGCACGCTGGCTGTCAACATGTTGGACTGTGTAGAGCGACCAAGCGACATCGGAACAGCTTCGCGGGTGAATTCCGGATCGATGTTGTGAAGATCCAGTACATCAGTCTACACAAATACCAAAATCAATGTTTTCAATTTGATATTAGTTACTGTGTAAAAAAAACGTTATTAAAAAACGTTCGATAAATAAAGGAATATTACGATTAATTAATAGTATTTTCATTTATGTTATTTTTTACATTATATTATATGTTTGTTGTATTGGTCTTTTATTTTGTGATTTTATAATGTGGCTTCGCCATATCTTCGCATTATAATGTCAAATCTTAAGCAACAATGAATATTTGAATGACCAAATAGCGCCCAATTGATTCAATAGGAAGTATATATTATATCGAATGATTATAGTTACTCATACTGAATACTTGAGAAACAAAAACTAAACTGAGACGGTTGAACCAGTGGTTAGATATCCTTATAGTGGATTTTTCGTGGTTTCCCTCTGTATAAGGTGAATACTGGGACTACCAAACACTCAATAAAGAACTTTTCATCTCTTTTTCCATCGTCTGATCACATCCATCACTCATCGACGGCCAATACAATGTTCAGTCATCAGTACGTCATTAAAAACCCAATATTTATACATAAATAAATGCATATGGTCTATATATGTATATATATATATATATATATATATATATATATACATATGTTTTTCTTACCAATATGACATTACGTTGAACTTATTTATTTCTACCGTGGATTAAATCCCACATAAATATATTTATTTTAGGCCCACTTCATGTGGATTTCCAAGCTTCATTAAAAACCTGTTGTCAAGAAACTTCATTAGAATCCTCTAGGTTAACTATAAACTTATTTATGAGGCGGTCGTGGCCTGATAGTTAGTACGAATCAGCTATAAACTACCAATCAGTTGAATACTCACTACATTCGGGTTGAACGGTGGGACAATTCGTTTGGCGAGTAAATCTTCCCAATTGATTGGTCGGAAGAAAATATGCCGTTTCACATCCTCGTATCCTGCAAAGCCAGCTCCTAAACGTTTGAGTCGATCTTTATGTAGTAGCTGCGAATATAAATGTTTTTGTCATGGAAAATCAATCTGTATCAATAATTGTCATGTATGTCGGTCAATGATTCATTTCGTAAATTCTAATGTCTCGAATGAATTGAAATGCTCATAAGAAATTGATTACGTATACACAATTGAACAGAAAAAATACAAATAATGAATGGATATTAGATTTTAGAGGCGTCTGACAACGATGTGATTTTGAGCCTATTGGACCTAGACAATTGTTTGTTTCAGAAGTATATATATATATATATTTTTTTTTTTGATAACATCAAAACTTGATACAAAATCATTGTTCCCCAAACAAGACCATGGATTAAAGGTATGATCGTTTGGACGGGGCACCACAAGGGCGATCTTACCACCCCATTTTGATTATTTAAAACCAGTGAACTTCAACACCAGGACTGCCCTGTCTGTGACCATAATTTTCCGCCGTAGATAAAAGTATTTCAGTTTCCGAAAGTCCGGAACACATTATGACCGTTTCTGTGATGTATATCCGGAGATATAAGTATTCATAAAAATATGAATACTTTCATCCAAGAATGAAGATTGTGGCGTATCAACTATATAATTACAAAACCTTCGGTAATAACATATTCTCGCTGCAACTTCAACGATCAAACGCTTTTGAAGGATGTAGTTGCGTTTTTTACTGTTGGTCTCACCATGAAAAATCATAATACCAACAACATATTCATTTTCTACGAGTGTATCGATGATATTTGTGTCTGTTATATTGTATTATTGGTAGATTATCTTTTACTCTCTTGGATACAAGTAGGCCTATACGTTTTCATTTCATACCTTATTTAATATATCTCGTGCATCTTCGGAAATGCTCGGCTTCAGTTTGACCGGCTTGTGGAGTATTCGGTCGTACATTTCCGAAGTGTTTCTGGAGTAAAATGGCGGCAGACCGTAAAGCATCTCATAAAGAACTGCTCCCAGACACCACCAGTCTACTGTGCTATCGTACCCCTGCAAAAAGAAGCGTTTTACTCTTGTCAAAATTGTACACTTCCTTCATGATTTCTGGATATAATTTTAACAAAACAAAAATAGTGAATCAAAATGAGAGTACAGTGTAAATACTTACACATGCTAAACAGTCGAAAGAGGCTTTTGAATACCGGTATACTCTATAATATGCAATATTATCGATACCAATATTTAACAGAAAAAAATCGATGCAAACTAATTATAAATTATTATGTTCATGTTCATGAATCTTGATGAATACAGAATATATTAAATATAAAGGAAAATATCATAGATTACAATTAATATTGATAGCAAAAAAGTATCTGCATTGAGCTTCAAGAGATGAAACTAAAAACAAATCAAGTTCTCAAATCTACAACTGATTTTTATATTTTGGGAACTTCTCAAATCTCTGAGAAGTTGAATTCCATCAATCAGTCTTCTTGTTATATTAAATACTCTCATATTAAAATTTTGCTTTTATTTATTTATATTGAATTTAACGACACACTGTAATGATATAACATATATTGGAGTCGGATGAATGATTAACGAGGAAGTGGGATGGTGAGATGAAGGTTTCTTAGATAATAGAAAGGATAGAGGAAAGGGAGCGGTCGTGGCCTATATTGTAGGAACCATCTCGGCATTAGCCTAGACTACAGAGAGAGACATCGAATAATCCCTGCAAAGATGGACGGTGACGGGATCGAGCCAGGTCCGATATGCCCATCACTTCCCGGATCCCATGAAGCGAGCGCAGCTTGGCTGAATGTACATGTATAATTTTTCTTCCATACATACTAATGTCCTAAGATTTCCTCCCTGACCTGTCTTTCCACGAATGTGGTTAACGATTTGCGTTCGCTCAGCGGTAAACATGGGCCAAACTAAACATTCAGAAACCGCGCCGCTCTCTCGTCACTGATTGCCCGTTTTTCCAACATGGCGGCTAAAATATTGGCGCATTCCGCATTCGTGGAAGTTCAGCTATTGACTTTCAATATACACTCACTCACACATACACACACACACACATACATATATATATATACTCACGACTCACCTCTTTGCGCAGAACTTCCGGTGCTAGATATTCAGGAGTCCCACAAAACGTGTTCGTTTTATCATCA
Source organism: Brachyptera risi (assembly GCA_964007535.1). Classification (NCBI taxonomy): domain Eukaryota; kingdom Metazoa; phylum Arthropoda; class Insecta; order Plecoptera; family Taeniopterygidae; genus Brachyptera; species Brachyptera risi. The sequence continues at coordinate 42,119,827 of OZ023328.1, forward strand.
TACAATAAACCTTCTTTACTGAGTCCGAAGTCTGTGAGTACAATATGACCTTCAGAGTCCAGCAACAGGTTCTCGGGCTTCAGGTCGCGGTAAATGATGCCATTTGCATGGAGGTAACCGAGAGCTGCGCACATCTCGGCTGCGTAGAAACGAGCTCTTGGCTCCTGAAATCGGCGCTCGCGTTGCAAGTGGAAAAACAACTAAACGAACATATTAGCATGATTAGTCATGAAGGGTTGCGTTGGTTTGCCGGTCTCTTATGATATCTCAATTCGGTTCTCAATCTTGTCATATTTTATGTGTGTTGTCCGTGGAAAAATCGATCACTGTAATCCTTATGGCCAGTTTCAATCTTCGTCTTCAAATGGATTCAAGTTTACAAAGAAACACACTGTTGTGGCTCATCTCATTTCTAATATCCACTCAATGAAATTAACTATCGATATCATTAATGAAGCCATAATTATTTACCAACTAATTAAAAATATGATCATTTAAAAATATTTTAAAAATCAAGGTATGGAGGTAGGCGAGGTCATGATAGAGCGGTAGATATAAAGGGGGCTAGATTGGATATCGGTAAATTCTCTTTCTTGAATGGGACAAGTAGGGACTAGAATGGGCTTAGTGAAAGTTTTTTAGGGGGTGAAGTAGGGTTTAAGTTATTCCGTCAGAGGATAAGGGAGGCGGAGGGATGGAGATAGTTATAGGGAACTTGCCACCGCACATTTATGTGCAATTATAAGAGTTTTAAACGAATAAATTAATTAATTAAATCTAAAATCTCGGTCATACCTATATATTAAACGTGATGCACTACGATTTGTGACCTCGGACTGTAATCATATTTTCTCACCTCTCCACCATTGACGTAATCCAACACGAAGTAGAGCTTGCCTGGAGTCTGGAAGCTGTACTGGAGGCCGACTAGGAAAGGGAAGTTCAGGTTCTTCAGGAGCACGTTGCGTTCGGACATTATATGTTTCGCCTCATCACGTTGCAAAACTTGACTTTTAGACAAAACCTGCAAAGACATTGATTTGAGGTGAGATAAGCATGTATTTAATGTGTTACTATTTGAAGGACTTCGCATCCCTGGGGTTATATCTGAATGAATAATGACGATTTTTTCACCCCAATTCAAGATGAAACTGAAAATAATCATCTCAATTTCCGAAATTTTAATTTATTCATCTGCCCTCCAGGACCATGCCTCCTTTTCTGAATCATGACCTGTGCATATGTTCATATTTCGATACAGAATCGAATAATGCCTACGTCATGACTCGGCCAAGAGTCTCTGGACCCTTCATTTTTATGTGGAAATTTTATGTTATGACATTTGATACAAAATCTGGTTATGCCAATGCAGACTCTGAATTGGGGGTGGACCTTTGGAGAACAAATAAATACGTTTTAATATCTGAAAATATGTTAAACTGAGATTATGATTTCTAGTTTTCTTTGAAGTTGGGAAAAAATAACGTCATCATTTAAATCTAGTCACAGGTTTTTTTTTGTGTTTTGAGCTTATATTTTTGCAGTTTCGCTAACAAAAAACAAAATAAAAAACATAGATTCAAAGCTCCGTAAGAGTATGATGGAAGTCTTCGCTATCGATCATTAAATTAGGTGAGGAACCTATTCTTCATTCCAAGTCTGCACAATAGATCAACAATGAACGTGATCATCCTTCACAAAAAGTCGTAAAAATGTTTTTTCCACTCTCATGATTGACCACACAGTACTAGACACATTACAGTGTTACTTCATGTCATTACTTATCATATAGTACTATTTGTCACTTGTTGTACCTTGACCGCATAGTATTTCAACTCAGTTCGATGTTTTGCCAGTACGACTTTACCAAAACTTCCTTTTCCAATGACTCGCAGAAACTCAAAGTCACTAGGCTTCACTCTGGAAAAAAAATTAGCACACTTTTTACTCTAATTACTCATAGACCTATATGACTAATATTGAAGTATCGAAAAAGTATGATTATCGATAAAGAATCATATGCAGTTATTATTGTCATTGTTAGTTCAAATTGTTGTAATTGTTCAAAACATTGGTAGTCATATATGTATGATTTAATTCACGTATAATTCGTATTTATCAATATTCTAAATTTTTCTAATACTCTAATTTTCTGAATTATGCATAATGTTACCTAATACGCAGTTATGGTGTTTTCATTCTGTATTATTGATTTCTGTTTGATCCACAGATAAGCCTTAATTGTTTCAGGCTCTGTGAAAAAATGTGTACCTAATTTGTTCTATGTATGAGTGTAAAATAAACTACTATCCAACCTGATTATTTTCATTGATATAATTTATATCATGATTATAATTCAATATTTTTACTCAATATAACATATTATAATGAAATGGAATGATTTAATTGACTACAATAATATGATATATAATATATAATTCAATGGAATATAAATTATTTTCATTTACAATATATGTGTATAAGTTGAATATATATATATATATATATATATATATATATATATATATATATATATATATATATATATATATATATATATATATATATACATTCATATCTTATGTTCAGCCAGAGTTAGCTGAAATAAAGCATGAGCCTATAGCTCAAGTATTTCAGAGCAGAAAATTCTGACATTAGCTGTTATATGGAAAAAAAAACTCAGAAGGGGTGGAGGTGCCAGGTTTTCTGTTGTCGTAAATTATTGATTATTGTTGCTTGAAGCATATAGCTCAAGTTTCAGAGAGCCGGAAATTCTGACATGACTTTTATGTGAAAACATTTCGTAATGGGTGGAAGTGCCAGGTTTTCTGCTATCGTAAATTATTGATTATTGTTGCTTAACGACTCCACCACCAGAAGACTTCGAGATTCAAATGAGCGGGTGGTGTGTGAATAATATTTATAAATCCTATGTGTGGGACTAGAACCCATCACGGACTCCATTTCAGGTTCAGTATCAAAGCAATTGTGGCTGATTTAGGAGGTCGGAGGCCAAGTGTAATTTTTACAAATTTTGGCAAATTTTGGTACATTTATTAGTATACATATTCTATGATTCTACAATGCGGAGTCTTAATTTATATGAATTCAACAACTGTGAATATGATTTAAAAGATCCCATTTTGAAGAAAGTGTATATCAGATATAATGAAGAAAAAAGTTCACGCTCGGACATGTAGAAGACTGCATCACTGAATACTATACAACAGAATACAACAATACAACATGGATAACAATAACAATGAATACAACATAACAGTTCCTATGATTCGGTCCAAGCCATGTTCATTAAAAAAAAATCTATTCTAATGCCAGCATTCAATCAAATTGTTCGTATTTGTATAATTTTTTCTATTGGTTTATACACTAAATAAATGAAAATTATCATACCATATTTTGTTTATTCGAGAAATATGAGAGATATGCCTTACTGTTTGTTTTCTGACGGTCCCAGGTTAACACTCAGAAGGTTTCCGTCAGTGCTGTTATTGTTTATGTCACTGTCGTTGCTGGTATTTTTATGTTTATTGCTGCTTAGGGTATTGATATTATTGTGGCTGCTGCTGAGAGTAGAGACAGAATAACAGTCTTCTTTGCTCCAGCGATCGAGTTGCAGGAATTCTTTCACATCGGACCTAAAAATGAACAAAACAAATAAACAAATAAAAATAGACAGGACTTTCAAATAACATTAAGTGAATTGACGTCTAGTGATTGACCCGCCCATAAACGTCACAAAACAGAACATCCAATCAAATGGGCTTTGTTATGTGGGAAATTTCACATTTACCTATCAGAGAATCTCTAAATTCCCACATGAAGTATAGATCTAGGTGGCTTTGGCGATTAGCCACGCCTATCACTAGTGGTCAATTCAATGCCTATCTTATTGTTTTATTGAAAAATTGTGTTCTTCTCTCATTTTATCATCACTTACACCAATAAGTGTTTATATTTATTTACACTCAAAAATGGTGCAATTCTCATAAGGTAAACTATTATCGTATTTTCAAACATATTATTTTGATGACCATGCATGCATGAATGAATTTAATATGTTATTTATGCCCTATGAATAGGATCAAGAGCTGCGATTGCTAGTAAGTTTGCGATTGTAAGTTTTCACTCCATTAACTGGACATAATCGTAGTATCGAATTTTTTTTTCCTTTTCAAAATGTGATTGTCTAATTTCATACCAAAACATAAGTCTCATCGAATACACTCATACTGAACTCGACTAGTAATTCTCAACGCCGTAATGCTCCAAATATCCATTTGATATTCATTTTATCTTGTTATTATAACTTTTTCAACATCGAGACTGGATACAAAATCATGGTTTCCCAATCGTGTTAACGACTGAAGGAAATAACTATAACTCTGACGTTCAGGCTACATATTGTTGATAAAGTACGCGTGTCCAGAACACGGCAATGCACGTAATTATGCGATCGATTGAGTTCATTTTTGTATATATTGGGTGTCATGACGTACTGTAACTACGATCTATGTACTACGATCTATGTACTACGATCTATGTACTACGATCTATGTACTACGATCTATGTACTACGATCTATGTACTACGATCTATGTACTACGATCTATGTACTACGATCTATGTACGATGTATGACTACGATCTATTGGCGTCGGTTAGTGATATGAGATGATGGGATGATGATATGAAAGGTTATTTTATTAGAAGTTTTCGGATAGTTGAAAGGAGTCGGTATTGACAGTATTGACCTGTAAACAGAATAAAATCACGAAAAAAAAACTGTCAGGATGATCGACCATGGCGGTAATCGAACCCCGGTCTCCTGAATGATGTTTCAGTGAGATAGCCACTCGGCCACTCGTCTCAGTTAATGAGTTCGTCTCTGACAACTGTCCGCTTGTAAGTTGATTGTTGTTTTTACATTTGTATGAGCTTTGGGTCAGCCATGAGTTGCTGAACGAAATGATCCAATGCGTCTCTTCCCTTCTCAACTGCCTGATCTCCTTCATACAGATGTCTATCTGGTAAAACCAGATTATGTCCGGCCGCCTTTAAACAAAATATAACATGTATAAAAAACATTTATAAAACAAATGACGGTGAAATATATGGTATTGAATATTTTATTTTATTGTCTCTGTTCTCTCAAAACATCTGTAATCATTGAATACAATAAGACTCTTTTTACGCCAAGCACTAATAGCGTTTACAGAACGAAGTTACGACACTTGATGCAACTATAGGTACTATATGCCTTCCGTTCACATTACGTTGCTGCTGTCAGTGGCACAGACTTATCAACAGTAATTACGCCAGTTAGTGAACGTAGTGTGAACGGAGTACGAGTATATATCATTATTTATTGACTACTTTCAATAAAAATAATTTTAATTTTTCTGAAATCCTCATGAGATTCAACCACAGAGATAATATTGTGAACTAAACAAAATACTCGAAAAAGATTTAAAAAAATGTTCACTGTAATGCTCAAATGTTTACATAGTGATGATTTTTACTTATAGATTTTTTAGTGACTGGTGATTTTTAATGAAAAATTCAACACCTTTTCTTTGTTCTGATTAATTGGGCTTCAACTCCTGACGGGTCATGTGTCGATCAACAAGTCTAGGCCTACAATCAAGGAGGTTCATCAAGGAACCTCCTCCTACAATCAATTGGAGCTGCATGACGAAAGCAGTGAGTGACTAGACGCAGTTTCCAAACCAAGGTTTGTAGATTTCTAATACATTTCTAACAAATATTTCACATCTTGCAAAACATGTGCTGAGTTCGCCGTAGATCTTTCGTCTATACCCAGCGTTTGCCTAGCTTCTTATTCGCATAGGAATAATTCGAATATTGAACCTACCTGCTTATTCAGAATGTCAAGTAAAACCTGGAACTCGCTGTAGCGTCTAAAAATGAACCACTCGCGATTATCCAAGCGTATCAGAACTTTATATGCCTGTAGGTCAAAAAAACAATTGATAAGCTGTAAGAGATGAATGAGTAAATTCAGTTCTTAATGGTTCATACGACCCCATCAGCAGCTATGTTATATGAGGGTACGAATGAGCAGGTGATAATGGAACTGAGACGTTACGATAGGTCTATGTAAAAAAGATTTAAATTTCACAAAAACCCAAGCGAACCCACGCCCAATATGACATCAGTTCTAAAGCAATGCCTGCTGACATATATGAATAAATATTTGTTCAACACACATTTTTTGCATCACATCTGAAGTTGAAATTTACAGAAGATTTATTCGTTAGTATCTGTTAATTCCGTCGGCTACTCATAAGTCATTATCAATAAATGCAGTAATACCGTATGAATTCGTGATTAGCTTAGATATAATCTTGCATGAGGATTATTAATCAACACAACGGAATGTCATGAAAAACAGATACCCAACCTTGAAATATCGACACAATACAAGTGTGAGGTATACATCACAATTCAAGAAAGAAGTTAGAGCACACATAGTTACGCTGACGATGTACTCTACATATTATGATTTCAATAAAAATCTGTTAATTTCATTAAAATTAGTACGGCATTGGCATATCCTATAACATGTACACTGTACATAGTATGTATCTTGATCTATAGAACAAATAAATACTTGAAAAAAAATTGAAATATATTTGTTACTTGAAATTGATTTTTGATGCAAATATAATTTCCAAGTTGAACACATTCTCAGCTCTTTACCGCTTTCTAAGAATGAGTTCAACTTGGAATCTGTTCAAATTGTACGTAGCCCAAATATAAGACACCATTATTAAAATTGAATCATTTCAGGAATCAGATGAAAATCTTAAAATGAAAATAAAATATATATGTTCTGAAACATCTAGCATGTCCAACTTGTTTTAATTCCAGTCTGATATATTATCATCTCTTATGTTTATCAATAGAGAATTAAAGGCTCATCTCGAACTTACCGGCAAAGTCGTTTCAATGACACTATCAACGCTAACTGTTGTTGTCATTGGAATTGTGGTGCTCTCTGTTGCACTGCGACGGCAGCTGCAGAAGATTCTGCTTAACTTCTTAAAAGCCATTAGGGCCTATATTGTTCTTTCCATTGCTTTAATACTTCTTACAATGAAACTGTACTTGCTTTGTGAAAAGTCAACGTCTCTCTGATCCTCATTTTCACACCGTTCAAATGAAAAAGATTTTTCAATAATTAGTCTATTTTTATTGGACAAAAGCTATACTACCAAGACACTTCACTCTATCCCAAAACACATACTGAAATCTTCTTGCTCGTCTATGTTTAGATAGTGCATACGCCAACCACTGTAAGCTAGTGCGCGCTACCAACTGGCCGATAGCCAATCACAATCCAGCACTCTTGTCGAGCTGTCTAGCCTAGCGGTCGGCAGATGTACAATAGGGTGAGGGGGTAGCATGGAGTGGATGTATTGTATAGGGGATAAGTTTCATTTCAATATCGCTTGATATGTCTTGAATTATAATCCATCTTCTAGGCAATTACATTTATCAATTTCAATACGAAGACAAAGTGAATGTAGGTCCTCCTTGAACATATTCAGAAACACTAATCAAGTTTACAAAATATGTAGCAAATTTATTCATACTATTTTGTTATAGTGTGATGTTAAAACCTGACACTTTTAAGAACACAATAATAACAAACAAAATAAAAAACAATTCATTACCTCACGTATAGTTCCTGAATAATTTCTCACAGTAGACACATAGAATTAGTGATATTATGACGAAAAATTATTAAATTATTTTTTTCTAGATCACTTTCTCATAATATGCAATTAGATGCCGTACTAGTCTTATAAGGCTTTCAATTTCACTTGGTATTCATATGAATGATATTGATATTATCACGTATTAATTTAACATCGTCCGTTAACGTTCCAGTCTTTATTAAAACTACAGATATCACTTACATTCTCAATTCTTTCACATTTCACATTTATTCACATTACTGCACGTATTCGAAATTCTTCTCGCAATATAGAGCGAATGAGTCAACTATAATGTTATCAACTACAATAACTTCAAATGATTTAATATGGACAAGAGATAAGTAGTCTACCGATATCATAATCTAATCAAAATTTAATCTTCTTTCCAGATAACATGATGTACTGTGAAAGATTCAGATTAATGAAACGTTGATAACGAGTAGGATGTACGCCTATATTGATAGTATATTTGCATCCACTAAAGAAGAATTTTCTGATCTACCGTCTTCCGTCCCTGAGTATACTAATGCACGAGTGCATGTTGTCGTCTTACGTGGATGCAGGTATAGCCATCATTCGTCATCAGTATTATTGTCATTATCGGCTTTATCGTTATAACGACTGTTATAATTATTGATAATCTGAAACTATTCTATTCTAATTTAGTTTGTTCAAATTTATGAGCTATGATGTACGGTAAATAACTTTTTCCTCTTTTTTTCAATATTTTATATTTTTTCTCTTCTTTCTCTTGATATGCATTCAATCACAATATTGAATTTTCCAGTCTATAGCCCAATATTATTATTAATTTTTGTATCAAACACTTTATTGTACTGTCTTTTTGCTCTCTTTGTAGTTTGTTGATCTGTTATTTTCATTTTCATTTATATTATTCTATGTCTATAATGGGCAACCTTCTGTAAGACAGAGTCTTTATTTTTTCACTAATAAAGAATTTATATTTAGAAATGTGTACTTTATGGTGACCATCCTACCCGATTTTCATAAGACTTGTCAAACATATCTGTCATTGTTGTCCTTCCAACACCTGCAGTTTGCCTTTTTTAGTATGAGAATATTTTCTATTTTTCCACAATGTTATATTAATCGGGAATTTTCACATTTCCATCGTCAATTTCTCAAAATCTATCTGACCAATTCTCAATCTTTTTTCATTTATTCATTCATTCATTTGATAAATTAATCATATTTTCAATTATCTATTTATTCACTCGATAATTTGTTTGTTCATTTAGATTAGATTTACTGACGTACTTTAATGGTAACTAAGTTCTATTGACGTCGGATGAATGGTTAATGATATGATGAAATGAATATTTCTCAGTTTATGGAAAAGATAGTGAGAATTAAGGAAGTGGTCGTGACCTATTGTAGGAATTACCCCTATATAAGTCTAGGCTTCAGACGGAAACCACGAAAAATCTTTGTAAAGGTAGTCCGTGGCGGGTATTGAACCAAGGTCCAACATGCCCCTCACATTCCGGGTCACAAGGAGCTAGTGTATTAGCACTGGCCGACCTAGCTAAATGTGCAAGTGTGATGTCTTCGTTATCATATAAATCACACTTACCTGTCTTACAACCAGGAAAAATCTGTACTGTGTAATATGTGTAATCTCCGTAATATTCACTCTTGACATATATGGGCATTTAATCAAAATATAACATTTAATATTTTTTAATATTAGCGAGTTTTACATAAAAATTACAAGGTCGAAGCTACTATCAACATTTCATAAAAAGTTCTTGTTGGGGTCAAGAGTTATATAAAATGGGCGTTGGGTTAATCGACTGAAATGAAATCTATACAATAAAAGTTGATTAGCTTTGAACGAACAATGAAAAACAAAACCTTGGAGAACCAATGGAATTTCTCGAGATTTCTAAAAAAAAAAGCTTTTAAAACTCTTCATGAAATAAAAATGAATCTTATCCCCTTCTTGTAATCCTCATCACCAAAAATTATTATGGAATCGATATATTTGCTATTATAAATCGTCCTTACATTTATAACCAATATATATATATATATATATATATATATATATATATATATATATATATATATATATATATATATATGCGATCATTCATTGTTTTCTTTGTTTATTTATTAAAGAGGTGAATACATGAATATTATAAGAGAGTAAACAATTAAATAATATTGAGAATGAAATGTTGAGTAAATAATGTAATCAATTGACTAGTGATTGACCCGCTCACAAACGTGACAAAACACCCAATCAAATGGGCTGTGTTTTTTATGTAGGATAATTGACATTGCCTATCAGAGTATCTCTAAATGCCCACATGAAGTATAGATCAAGGTGGCCTGCCGTTAAGCCACGCCTATCACTAGTGGTCAATTGCAGAAGGAAGACCAAACTATGACACTTGGATGTGCGAGATATCTATATGGAAGGGCCGTGTCTGTCAGTGCTCGCGCGACCGCTGTTCTGCGGGCTGCGTTCAGGTACTGGGTTGACATCAGGATGCATTGAGGGTTGCGTTTGCAAACCTCTAACAAACCCTCTATGCATCTTGGTAATGACTAATGATGATTATTGTTTGCTCAACGACCAGGCCAACAGCTAGGTTATAAGGGGGTACGAACGAGTAGGTGATTATAAAACTATGAAGTGATGATAAAGTGAAAGGGCGTTTACAAAAATCCATACTTTGTGCAGGATTCGAACCCACGCCCAGCGGTGACTTCAGTTTCTGAAGCGGTGCCTTAGCTGACTGCGCTACCGTAGGCGGCCATTTTAGTTAGTCATCTGTCATTCTATCATTATATATTCTATCATTTGTTACACTCTTCATTGAAAACAGTACAATAGTGCACGGACCCAACCCAGGATGAATGGTCACTCTAACGAAAATGTGTGAACCCATGTGACCTATTTATGTCTCGATTGACGTAGACTTTTAGGGGAACAGCACCTCAAAGAGGGGATATCTTTGTTTAGAAATTGGCAGTAGATGAGAGACACAATATGTATTCTAGAAAACATTTTATTTTCTTCAACATGAACAATAGTATGAAAGCATTAAGTATTAGAAATGGGCCTACTTGAAAAAACAGTAAATGCAACCTCAAGGTTTTCCTGATTCCTGTTGGTTGCGTTAGGTGTGTCACTATGCAAGCAGTTGCATATATCGACTCACACGCGTCGTACGTGAACAGTGAAATGGATACCTATGCTGTACAATATATGAATGTGAACTGTCAGATTATAGTAAAAACTGAATATTTGTAGAAGCAAAGTAGCTGTCCTTATTTTCTCATCAACTATAATAATAAAATAATCAAACAATTATAATTTGGTCTATCTACAAGAGAGCAATAATAACATGTTCAACATACGCCCATTTGGACGGTAATTGAATGGTAAAAGTCCAACGGTTCGAATGTCCTTGATCTCTTATCTTAATTGTCGAAGTGGCTTTTCGTCAAATCGGAAGTAGGTTTTAGATTGATTTTGGTTTAGATTAAATTAGTTTAGGATGTTTGTTTGGTTGGGTTAGGTAGTTTACGTTACTTGGAGCTAGGTTTGGTTGATCAAGTTGGTTAGCTTGGGTCGATTTAGGTTAGTTCAGGCTGCGCGCAAGAACAACAACTACGTCAGCCATAATTGTACAAGAAATAACTACTGTCATATAATATTTGTTTCAAGTGCTATCCACAATTTAGAGACGAATGTATTGCCCATTTCAAGTGTCGATTTTGTTTTCGAGGTTATCCTTATCGGTTTATCGAGGTTTTAGGTTGGTCGGATCGGACGATAAATGATGGGTGACGGCAGTCTAGATTGCTGTAGCTCGTGCGCAATACATCAAAGTTGAGCCAAGCCGAAGTCTGAATGAGCCAGATGCGAGCTCGCAGCTGATGCGACAAAAGCGCGAAACACGATACCCGATTGTTTAGTGCGTCCAATGCTTGCAAAGCGAGTCAGTAGAAAAAGCATTCAAAAGGTTCAACAGAAGCAATAATGTAGAAACAACTGGTTCCTCAATGGGAAAGAAAATAATGCAATGCATTCAGTGATTGAAAGAAACCAAGAAAAGATGAGAATTTATTTGGTCAACAGTGCCAGTATTCAACATTTCTGTGCAGAAACCGGAAGGTTTTGTGATCCAAAGTGTATCTTTTGCGCAAAGTAGGCCTACTTCAATTATGTAAGTATTGATGAATGCAAAACAATAAGCTCCAAGTTATCATAAATTATTGATGAGAATTAATCAGTTTCATAGCATTATACTTAATTAATAAGTACTGGTAAGAAGTTATTACGTATTAGTTACTAATAAGAAATAACGTACAAACATTTTCGAGAACCCATATGAAAAATATTTAATACGTATGCTCGTTTACAAATGATCAATGAATAACTAATAAAAATCTCTAGCTCACCAAGACAAGATGGGAAAAACAGTTATGTTCCCAAGTTGGATTAACTGTCTTCCCTCAAAAGACAAAACAATCAAGAAATAAAGAAAGAAACAAGAAAACCATCGTAAAAACAAAGATCTGTATGCAACTAGAAGTATTTTTATCTAATCCATCACTCATAACGTGCATTTAAAGACTGTACATTAGCATACTACCATCTCAGACATCTGTTGATATAACCAACAGAATTATATGGCCACATTGCGAGAATATACCTACGAAGTAATGTGTTACTTTCGTGATATGTACAAAATCTCCTACAACTTACAATAATTATGTCTTCATTTTGAAAATATAAACGAGTTTAATAACAAGTAACAGAAATTTTATTCAACGAAGCTTGAGCTATTTCCTGAGTTAGTCACCTTCATTGCTGATACTGGGCAGAATTAAAATCTCCCAAAATATTCATTTATTGGAGCCAGCACTCTTCGTGTTGGATATCGTCTGACATTCGATGGACGTGAATGTACGTTACCAAGTACGTTATCATTACCTCGGTCTGGACTAGTTACTGAAAGGCACGGGGCTATATCATTGCTGCCAATTGCACTACTTGAACTTCTTTCAAGACCCAAGTCAACTTCTATAATAAGTTTTGCAGAACACTTCGATGGTATTTTAGAATTATTTTCATCATTGACACTTCCTTCGATTTCAAATCTCGATTGACTCAAGTCAACAAGGCACTGGGTCATTTCACGGCGAGAATTAGGAACAATAGTGGTTGAGTTTTTAACAAGAGCCATGTCTAAGGAAGAGCTGTATGCAACTTCCTCACACAGTTGCGCATTTCCTTGTTTCAGGCGTTTCTCAGTTTTCCGAAGTTTATATGGAGAGGTTCGTATCAAGGTTTTTCTGACTGGTTCTGTATCCCAGCTCTGGCTTGAATCACTTGAAGTGGTACTACTGCATATATCTTCAACAATAGCTATGTTACCATGTTGAGTTTTTGAGGACAGTTTTATTCGCTTCAACCGTTTATCAGTATCACGTAGTTTGTAATGTGTCTTACTTCCGTGATTATCAGACACATTTGTAAATAAGCCAGTGCCTCGCCTGAAAGGTAAAAGATGTAACACTAAACGTTAGTCACATCACAATACGAACACCATAAAAGAAAGTTTCTTGAAAAAAGGACCAACAAATACAAGTTATTAATTTTTAAATGAAGGTTGAAGATCATAATGTAGGCCTATGTATTACTTTATAACTTGAAAGTAAACCCATAGTATTCAAAAGTGAGAGAGAAATTGAAAAAAATGGCCTAGACCCCGACTGTTAGTCTGGAACCCATTCCTCAAAATTAAAATTAATAGAAAATTAAGAGCACCGTTGATAATTGAAGCCAATTTTATGTAGTAAGTTGGTAAAATTGTGGTATTTTCAAACAAGTGTAGGCCTTGCTGTATCTGTAAAATGTTTTCTACTTGACGATTTGAAGTAATTTATTTGAATACTAAAATTTCATCTTGCCGGAAATACAAATCCTACGAGTTATAAACGCGCAAATATCATACACGTACTAGCTATACAGGCCTTCTACCCTTCCTTGCAGAAGACTGGGTTTACGTAGCAAATCGGCAGATTCACTATAAAATGCATAGGAATCAAGATGTAGGCCAACTCACCGCTCACACGTTTCGCAGCCGCAGTGCAAGTTATCATCGCCGAAGAAGTCCGGGCCGTAGAAGCACGTGACTTCCTCGCCTGCATCAATATCACGTATAACCTTGACACACGCTGTGTTCCTGCCAGTGGGAACAAACTGGAACAAAAAGGCAAACATGCTAACCTGGACTAGTGGAGATGTAGTAGGATTAACTTACTTGATTTTCAGATACTAATTTAATATTGACTTGTCTGAGATAACTATATTATTACCAATAATATAAGGCGCTCGGTGTCAATGCGCCTCAAAACCCAACATTCATTCATTCAATATAAGGCTGATTCTTCAATTAATTAACTCACTAAGAACTAAGAAGCAGATGATAAATGAATGATGATTACAAACACACGAGCCTTATGAGGGACTCCAACCCCCATCTGACTTGAATACAGTTTTTAAAGCAGTGTCTTATTGGGGTCACAGATCAGGCAATAGACCACAAGATTAATTATGATAGATTGGTAATCGGCCGAGAAACTCACTTTGCAGTTTGGTCGACAGTCGTGGTTAACAAAGGAGGCGGGGCCTAACCACAGCTGTGAGCAGTTCTTCATGCAGCTGTGCATGACGGAGAAGTCATTATCACCGGCACGCAGGATCGTGGCCTCATCGTCTCGGGTAAGGGGAGAAATACAGCCCGTCAGGCATGTCATCACCATGTGCTTCTCCCTGTAATAACCCATTCATTAAATTGGGTTCACTAGGAATGAGTGAGACTCAAAAACGAGTGATTGGTTGCAAGGAGAATGGTCGAGCATGTAATTGTAAGTTACAGTCACATTATATATACAGAAAACAAAATCAAACGTGCATTGACATTACAACTACCAGTGATCAAATTACTAACCAGCATCTAGTTGTCAATACTTTGGCGCTTCTCAACTTCCCAGTAGTGTACCGATCACAGGGTACGATGAAGAATCCAGCGTTATTGTCATATATACGAAGGTAACGATAAATCTAAAGAAAAGACAAGCAATACGTTAATTTTATATAAAGTTGCATGATTTTTTCTGAACCTATTCCATACTGTGGTACCATAGAGACTTTTATTAAAACGAGTTTTCCACACAAGACAAAATCATAGGTTGCTCAGTGAAAGTTTTGATGCACAAAAAAAATTCTCTGATAACTCCAGTAGGTCAACTTATAGGCCTATGTATAAAATGATGAATAACTTTCAACTGCAGTATATTCCTCCTCCAATAATTAGACATGGTTTCACCATAGAACCAAATAATATCATATGCTCTAGGCCTACGGTATATAAAACAATAATGAAATCAATTGCAATTTAAATCAAACAAGTAGGCATACTTATTACAACATGGTTATAGACAGGAATTTTTGTGGCATAAAAATTTAGAATTTCATTGATCCCAAAATTAAAGAAAAAAGTAGGTCTAAACACAAGAATTTTCATGGAAAGTTTTGGTTGGGCTAGTTGGATTTGTTAAGGCTTTTACTGTCTGGCACAAGCACACGCACACTAGTGTAATATAACGTACAAACATTTGTGGATATAGGTGCTGTCCTATTATTATGTGGATTCATGTTCAGTCCTGCCAGTCAATATTTCAAATTAGACGCATGGAAATAAGAAAGGCAATCAACCCTTACTAACAGACTATGGCAGGCTACATTACACATGGCTGAGCAATTGCGCACGAGTGTCATTACCTGCGCATGACGGTCGGAGCCTGAGCCAGTGCTCAGGCTTTGATACCATACTTACATGTTCTTTCAATCTCAGATTTTCTTGTATTGTGTTTGAGACCATTATCTTTGGCACCCTTTTGTGTACATTCAACTTCTCGTATGTGGCGTTGTAATCCTGACTGTTGATCAAATTATCAATGATTGACAGCAGCTTTACATTATTGTGATTTTTTGCCGTAATCTGTCCCCTGAAACATTATTTAAAACATACCGAGTCAAGAACATGCCAAGTTAATTATTAACAACAAATGGACATATACTAAACGAATGAACTTGTGTGAAGTAGGGTTACAACTATTTTGTTTTTGCATTTCTTGTTTTAGAATTGTACCTACTATTTTTGCCAACTACACAACAGCAACTACTGCAACAACTTTGCCCAACTATTTGTCCTATGGACTGGTTAATCTCTTATAAAGATTGCTTTTTACATGTAACCTTTTTTGACCTGAACTTAATGGGGCATTTAGTAGATAATACTTTTTGGTGGTGTCGAGACCATAAAAGCCCGACTTGGAGGCAATTGTACATGAACTCTGAATTAATCTCTGAAATGAGCTCCAAAAATATAATTTGAATTATCTTGATTCGTTAACGAGTTATAAACGGAAGATGGGGCCGGATGCGTGTAACGAATTTTCAAAAATCAATAAATTTATGAAAGTAAAATTGTATTAAAAATTGTAATCAAAATCAAATAGAAAATTATGTTTTCATTGAGATCAAATGAAGTGGGGCCTACAAATTATTTTGAAAAAATGTTTTTTGCTATAAGAACAAAAATAATACTGTATTCACTGTTCCTGCATACGGGCTTAACTAACATTTGAAAAGTAACAGACCAGTAAGTTGGGCCAGCTGCCTGCACACTAATAAAAATTCTTAGTTCAGTGGACGGCTTGTAATTAGGTGACAATTTTTTTTTGATGAATATTTTTTTCTATTGTAAAATGTTTGTACACATGTAGTAACATAAAAAGGTCCCACATTAAATTGAATATTGCTACATACTGAAGAAAATTACCGGTACTGATATTATGTGCAGTATAACAAGCAGACAATGTGCAAACACACTATCTAGTGCTATTTATATAGCATATATCTATATATATATATATATCACTATCTATATAGTGCTACCACATGTTGATTACTGTAGTACATTGCTGTGGAGTGCAAGTGATTATAATATAGACAAGCTGCAAAAGCTTCAAAACAAAGCGCTGAGGGTCGTCCTCCAGTGTGACCGTTACTTACCTGTTCGTGTATTATTAGAGCGTACTGACATGTTGACAATTAGACAGAGAGTTGCACTTAATGTACTTACTTTTATATACAAGTTAGAAAAGGGAGAACTCCCAGATTATCTGAATGAAAAAGAAGGGAACAAAGGAGACCATATAATGCACATGAGGAATGATCATCGCATTAAGGTACAAAGAAAGAACACGCTAAAAGAATTACAATCAATATTCTATAGTGGTTTCAGGCTCTATAATGAATTGGATGTTGCTATTGTAAATTCTATTGATATTAATGTGTTTAAAAATGAATGTATAGTATTTGTTAAAAACTAGGCAAACGCGTTATGTGTTTCCGCGTTGATGGATGAGCTGGAACATATCAACTTATCTTTGGATTGGTCATTATATATATATATATATATATACACCTTGAGATCCAAACCATTACATCACTGCCATCTTATTTTCCATTATTAATTTATATAATAATAAAGAAGGCTTTGTTTTAATCGTTTACAATCAAGTGGTGACACTTGTTGCTTTGATTTAATAGGTATCTTAATAGCTTTGAATTATTGACACAAATAACATTATATATTTTTTTACATCGAAACGGCTGATCCGATTTGAGTAAAAGTTCGGAATAATGTGTATCATTATTGGATTGAAATTCTCTGAGAATTTGAATTCTCTCAGATGAAATATTTTTCACGAATGTTTTCCTCTGGGTTATTCTAATGGGATTTTGGAAAACTTTGGAATGAGTTTTCTCAGAAGTTGTTCAACCGATCGTGCCTCAAAACTATACAGCATCAAGTCAGATAGGGGTTCATGTGTGTGCCAAGTTTCAACTGATTTTGAATTTTTGTCTGACCTGTGGAGCGCGAACAAAAAAACAAAAAAACAAAAAAAAAACAGGCACTTTTTTTTCGGTATAGTGTAATTGAGTCTTCGCTTCGCTCATCCAATAAGTTTCCTCTCTAGGTGATCCAATGTCTGTGTCAGTATGTATGAATGTAATGGAAGTAGCAGGACTGCTAAATAAATAAATAAATAAATAAATAAAATCTCTGGTCGCTTATTTGTGAAAAATTAGAGGTTGGCCCTCTAAATAAGCGTAGATTTTATTTAATGTTCAATTTTAGTTTCAGGAAGAAATATTCTGTTTAATTGTAAGTGTACATACTGGTGACAATATCTAATTCACTTACGGTACTACAAATGAGCCGTGTTACTGATGTTCCCACAGATAGCAGAGCCACACTAAAGCTCACGTAAAAAACCTCAATGGCTTTTACGAGTCCAAAAATAGAGCTATTGTGGGTCCGGACAAAAGGGAGCCCCACACTTTACAGGTGAATCAAAGAATATTACAATGTCCAACAAGCTATGCCCAAATCTGAGCAAAATCATTTAAAACTATTGCTTCAAAAATGACGTGTTTAGCTCTGATGGCTCAGAAGTGTACCAAGTGGTTTACATTTTGAAAATAAAATAAAATAAGACGTAATTTTCGTACCAAATACGTCCCAAAGATATTTGATGAATGTTCTCATTGTGAACATGGAAGTGAAGAGAAGGAAAATTAACATTCAAAATGTTCACTTAAATATCTGTGAGCACCAGAGTGTATAGGGCTAAAATAACCCCAAACTAGATTAGCCTTTCCCACTTCAACCTATCATAAAATATTAGGTCATGTGTGCAAATAACAAATTATTACACCCAAGGTGTCTCTTATCTTAAACAGTAACAAATAAGAGAACTAACCTGATATTCATCTTGTGAGTAGTGAATTTCAAATAAGGATCTAGAACCAATGATGATGCTAAGTCATCATTAACAGAGAGTTCAAGTGGAGTCATAACACCATTTGTAGTCTCCATCGTAGGATACTGCGAAGAGACAGAATACACATGTGATAACCCAACTTCAATATGACAAATTCCAATTCCAATTTAATATATCCATATATCCATATATATCCATATTTAATATATCCATATATCCATATTAATATATCACAATTTACGTAAGCCTGAATATTTGTAACAAACTAATAGGATATATGTAGGCCTAATGTACTCCCTTCACAATTAGAATGACAGCATCATGAAATAATGCAATGAATATCGAGTCTACTCTTGTGGAATGGTTCAGATTGGTTCGTGAGATTTATCTGTGTGTGTGTATGTAGGCATACACTATATAACACTACCGTATATCAATAATGTAGGCAGAGTTAAGGTCTGGTAGGTTTGTCCAGTCTTGTAAAACAAGTACGTACCGGTATCAAATAACAAATATCAATGTCCATTGCTTGTAGGCCTACTTATTTATGGAATGCAATAAAGCTACAGAAAGAGTAAAAGTAATCAAGTCGAATGGCACTTAATGTACACTTCACTCAATGTAAAACCCTATGTGTTGGCTGCAACGTCTGTCCAACCTATTTTCTGCTTAGCTTGGTTGGGTAGGCGGTAGGCCTAGTCATAGAATTTGGCCTAGTGGTGGCATTGAATTTGTAGTGGTTAGGTAAAATCAAGTTTGCACTGCATAGTTACAGTCTCTATATCCATTTGACACCAGCCTTTTTTACGCATTGATTTTACAATCAGTTACAATATAGGCCTAAATGCAGGCCTAACCATCATCCAACCTAACCATAAAACAGGTCAAAAAGATGGATGAAATTGCAAATTTCCTCTCAAATGTTATTAGGCATTCACTAAAGTACGTTCTGACGCAACCTGGAAGTTTAATGCTCAAGAATAAGCATTATGAATGCCCTAGAAACTAACTGGCTCAAAAACGAGGGCTATTTACAGTTAGGCCCACTTATCAACATAACCTCAAAGATGACACAGTAGGCAATGTTCTGTGACTAGACGCTTGTAAACTCTTATCAGAACAGAATTCTCATCAATAATAGCAATTATTAGACCTACGCAATTATAGTTCAGACTTACAAGTATTTATACAACCAAAATCGTTATAAATAACTCATTCTCGAGCTATTCCTTACAACACATCAACAAAAAACGTCCAAACTCGCCGCCAACGCCGACCAACCAAACCAAAGAAGAACAAACAATGAAAAGCGATCAAACATCTTAAATATTATTAAAGTGAAGATATTCCACTGCACCCGAATTTCTCTACTTTTTTCATGGTGCTATAACCGCGTATTTGACCACAGATCTATGATTTGACTAAATATAATGAAATCATACATTTAATTGTACCAGGTAACTGCTAGCTGTTAGCTCAATGTCAATGATCATAGTGTGAACAGGGTATAAAACTATAACATAGAACAAGATACAGTAATAACAGAAGACAACAATGGCAAATTAATTTTATTTTTGAAAACCTTTATTACGATTTAAATAGTACTGGAATACACCCAGTTCATAAAAAATATTCTCATTCTGCTGAGTTTAGATACATTTTTTCAACTTTGATTTGTTATAAGCTTTTCGATAGAAGTTGAGAAACAAGATGAGGTTAATCCCGACCAGTGGAATGAAGAGATATGAGAGTCCCCTGCTGTAATCGCAATCCATACGGATCCCGTTAAAGTTCAGTCCCAGAATCAGGACAAACTGCATCTAGAATGCAAATACAGTGTACACATAGATACAAGGGATAAGATACATTATAATACAGTACAGTTTTTGAACATTTAAAAAATGAAAATGAATATTCTAGTGCTATTATTCCTATAAATTATGATCTAACAAAAGTTTTATGAAGTATAACTAAAGCCTGTATTTTGAAGTCTAGAAAACAAAGTTATTCGAATAGTTAGGGAAAATAACAAAAATCACCAAATCATCAGTGCCATGGATCCATGGTTTGCCATTTTTTTGCTAGTTTGGATGGATAACTATTTTTGGGGCTTTATAATACAGGTCATAAAAATAACAAAGTATCTACTAAAACTAACGTTTGGACTGTACCATATCACCAATAGAAACTTACAATACAAATTATAGACACACAATAGTATTTGAATGATTTTATTAAATTAGGATATTGTATGCAAAATTTGTAGAAAATTGATGAGGATAAATACAAATAAAAATGTTGAGTATTTTTCAATCATTAAAATAAATTATAATATTCAATAATGAGCCTTATCTTTTATAAGCAAGCTAGCTTAACAATTTTATTTTCAGTTCTACTTTTTTTTATGAATGATGGATGGTTGATGAAAATGTGTAATGTAAATCTTCTGTCCAAAAGCATGTATATAATATTTTTCATACAAAAAGTTTAATCAAAATGGGGTGGTAAGATCGCCCTTGTGGTGCCATGTCCAAACGATCCTATCTTTCATCCATAGCCTTAATTGGGGAACAATGATTTTCTATCAAGTTTCAATGTTATAAAAAAAAAAAGAAAGTAGCATGGGATGCATTTAAACCCAGACCCTCTCGCAATCGCAACACAGTCATACATCGTACGAACATGCCATGGGTTGCTTTGTATAGAATCCTGCTTATAAGAATGTAAGATTCAATAATTCACTCACTCTCACACTTCTTTCACCTTTTTTTGTATTAACATTGAAAATTTGACACAAAGACACTGCCACTGTTTCCCTATAAAGACATGATGAAAATTCAGGATCATTTGGATGGGGGTGATCAATGGTGACTACAAGGGTGATCTTACCACCCCACTTGTTTAATAGAATACTTCACTGAAGTGAGCAACTGATATCAGTTGAATCTGTTCATAAACATGTTATAAGGAATCTCTATTTCTCCATCTCTATTTTAGTAGCTGCTCCAAACAGATAGAATGCCAAGTCATTGCCACATAGAGGTAGGTATATGAGACTATAACTGTCTACCAGATTTAATAAAACTATCAGTGACGGAAAGAGTTAAAAAGCATAGTAAAATATTTAATGCTGAAAAGTTATAATAGGCCAGAGTCTAAAATTCTTTGATCCTTATTGTATCGTATATTTTATTCTATCCACTCTGTCTTATATCTGTTTACTATCCATTTAATCAATAGTGTATGCATGATCTTGTTTCTGTAATTGTTTCTGTTTTTTACTGTATTTTACATGTATGAATAAAGACTCATCTATCTATCTATCGATATCTATCCATCCATCCATCCATCCATCCATCCATCCATCCATCCATCCATCCATCCATCCATCCATCCATCCATCCATCCATCCATCCATCCATCCATCCATCCATCCATCCATCCATCCATCCATCCATCCATCCATCCATCCATCCATCCATCCATCCATCCATCCATCCATCCATCCATCCATCCATCCATCCATCATTGAAAAGCACAATGAAACTAAATACATGAGCATTATTATTATCACTAACAGCATCACCGACGCTTTCCTGGCTACAACACTTGTGACATCACGTTTTAGGCACCGGGCGTCAGAACATTGTTACTTCTCTAACCATATGGTATCCAAATCTGATGCAACAAATGTTAATCGCTTCTAACTACCAATTATTTATTAATGACTGAAGTCAAGTCAAGATGGGCACGGGTATGAGGCACAGGCTTTGTAAACATAAACATGGTAATCCGCTCATTCGTACTTTGATGGGGTTGGTGAACAATCAATAATCATTACTATTCATCAATGTAATAGTTACCATCTGTAAAGAAGTGAGATACTTCTTCCACCATAGGTATTTCTGGATTTTGGGTCCCACAGCAGCAAGCATATAGTAGGTGTACATCAGCACATGGATAAACGAGTTGATGAGAATAGCCAACGAACCAGATCCCCCTAAAATCAACATTTTACTATCAAGATTGCAATCTCAAAATTTTTTAAATTATCATAGATATCAGCATAGATGAGAGATATACTACCAAGACACGTCACACAATGCTAAAATTGAACTGAAGCTTACTTTTACACCCACTACTTTGATGCCACTTTCTTATAACTCCCTCACCTGCATGCACAGTGCAGACCGCTAGAAAGCACTACAAGCATGCTGGATTATCCTGCTACTGAGCAGCCACCAGAGTAATTCCTACTTTTACAACGTTTTATAAACAATGCATTCAACCTTAATAAAATTATAGACAAAATTAAAAGCCCAATATAATATAATATGTAGGGCCAATTTATATTTTCATAATTAACACGTTTCCATATCATACTAATTTTTACGATGATAACAGGACATCACATTTGATTGAAATAAATTCATACATTCATTGAGGTTATATGATATAATTTTTTTTTGTAAATAACCAAATAGGCCTATACCGAAAAAAAAATGAGAATAATGATAACAATTTTTTAAATAAAATTAGAAGCTCTTTTCCACAAAGCCTGGGAAGGCTTATCTCTGGGTTGAAAATAACATATGCATATGCAACGTTCAGTTTTGTCAGAAAGGAATGCGTTGAATAATAATATAGATAATGATGTTAAAATACAATAATCTCTTCAGTAGGCCTATACGAAAACTGTAAGTCCATACATGTAGAGAGAGAAGTTTATTAAACCACTGCCGTCAAAACGGTTGCCATACGGACACAGTATAACAAAATTTATAAAAACAATTCATTATTTTTTAAAAAATAAGAGAATTATAGTACAAAAACCTTGTTTCATTGTAATACAGTATTCGAAAACTACAATCAGGAATCAGTTGGGTACATGAATGAAATACGGATTCAAATTATTAGATCACAAATATGTGTATGTTCATAAATACATTCTGTTTATTTAGATATATATTGATTTTCAAAATGATGTATCATCTATGTATTGTTATTATTATGTACAATGTAGACTAGCAAAAATGATAAACTGATAAACTTCTATTCTATTTTATTCTTTTCTATTATATTCTATTATATGACTGTCCATATATGTATAGGCCTGACCTTACCAGGAGAGAATTTTACGACAAACCAACAAAATCCAAGGAGGGAAACGTGGTGATACAGATGTAAATACGACACTTGGTTATATTTCTTACGAAGCACGAAAATCACCTATGAGAAGTAATTAATTCACATTTTAATAACCATATATCCATGGTATTCATTTCAAAACAATCATACGTCATTAACAAGACCTTGAAGTGGCATGTCAACTGTAATCAAATAAGTTATTGTGATTATTTTAATGTCATGATAGGTAGAGGTTATTTTGTTGCAGCATTGTTTTCAAAGCTATAGGCATCAATGAGTGATGTAAGCAGAGGTTGAATTGGAAAATTTCTTATTTGGAGATAGTAACTAAAACACAAAAACTAATTACATTTGTACAACCAGTATGATGAGGGGGGTGGGGGGGGGGGGGGGGGGTATATTTAATATAGAACCGCAGGTGAATACAAAAATCAATCATATTTCCGAGTTTTGGGAGAAATATTGCCATTAAGTTCCATTGCTCATTGGGGTACTGAAAATTACTCTGATCTGATCTGATGGACTCCGATTGTATACACGAGTAACTCGACAGCATTCTAAGAATAGTTTTGTTAATGTATGCTGGTGAATAAAAATCAAGATACTGTATGTAGGAGGAAAAACTAATCACTGTACGGGTATTTACTTAATCACAGATATAGTGTTATGTGAAAAGTCATATTGAATATAGAATAACAATACATTTCACTTTGGAGGTATGACATCCTCTTCTACCAATTTCAATATTGAACAAAAGTGTTGAAAAAGACAAAAAAACGTGTGGACGTTATTCTTGTCTGAGATTCCTATGGTAATCTTGTAGAGAAATCCTCTCCCCATTATCTAGTACTAGTTTATTAGGGCAAGGAAGGCAACCTGGGACTCGAATGTCAGTTGCCAACATGCAACTCGAAAGTACTCAGCCAAAATATAGTGCTACCTTTATAAAGGTAGCACTATATTTTGACACCATAGTGTCAGGGTCAACCTAAACTTCCACCCCAATAATTATTTTCTAATTATTTCTGCTCATATACTGTACTTACAGTGTCCAAAAGGTCCAATATTTTTGTCATAGTGTACACCCATACAGCAACCGCCATCTGGTGTAAACAATGAAATCAATTTAATATTATCGTGTAATTTAATATCATCGTATAATGATAAGTTGAATTTTGGACTTCATAAGGTATGATAGCTATAATCCAAGGTTGTATTTTTGTTCAATGAGATAGAACCAACAATGAGATTATATTTTAATATTTTGAAAAACCACATCATTCTTTCTACAAATTATCTGTTATTACAAAAGGTTCACTTATTCTAAGTCAAGCTATATATTATTTGTAGGCCTATATGTCAAGATATACGTTTTTAATGCAAAATGTTCAACATTATTCTCTATTTCAACACAGGTAGTTATTATAATATTTTGTTAAAAAGAAAGTATCAAAATACTGTAATATATTACGTACTGAAATATAGAAGGCAGTTTTATGATTTGTTCTGTGCACATATATCAAACCTCACTCATCAACAAGAAACATTGTGAAAGGCATTATTTTTTGATAATATTTTTTGATGAAATTGATTTACCCTTTTGAAGCCATTTTATCAATTATTATAATGCTCGACAAGCACAAATTTTTCAAAGTGAAAGATATCAACATTCGTGTGCTTTGTTTGCTCTTAATACCAATGCTGGTAATGTCCGGATATATACCACAGAAACGGTTTTTACTTATAAAGTGTTCCGGACTTTCGGAAAGTGAATGCTTTTATCTGCGACAAAAATGTATGGTCACAGACAGCGCAGTCCTGGTGTTGAAGTTCATTGGTTTCAAATAATCAAAATGGGATGGTAAGATAAAAAATGAATTAATAAATAAATAAATACCCGTATAGCATCTGAATTCATAGAATAATCCATGGGCTGGCACAGTATGTTATAATGAGTACCCCATCCTGATTGGTACATCTGAAACAAATTATATAAACGTTATGAATTCAAATGTGAATTCAAATAAGATGGCAAAAATATTTAGGTCATTTCAGTCAACTTTAAATATTAAACGTATAATAGCCTTGACCTTTCAATTGTAGATGAATATATTCATCTACATATAATGAGACATACATACATATATATATATATATATATACATAATTATATTATATATAATGAGAATTATTTGCAATATATTAGTTTGACCTTCAGGCATACTAATAAAGGCATTGAATTTTTTACTTTGTTTAGAATTGTGGAAACGTCACTTCAAAATAGCTTTAAAATAATATTCAATTTAATTGCAAGTATGGCAGTACTTGGGACCGGTTGTGCCAACTTATGATTAAAATAATGTTGATTAGTTCATTATTACTTAAGCTTGGTGTCCATGAAAGCGTTTTTTTAAGACTCCATGATGATACGAGGACCAATCAGTGACGAGAGCGATGCGATTTCTGATTGTTGAGCTCGCCTCAACTCCACCGCCTTGCAAAAGCAAAACAAAAATCGCGTTCATGGAAGGCCAGCTTTAAGGTACAAAAATAGCATGTGTAACCAAGAGCGAAAACAGGTCAATTGGATAATTTTTGCGCAAGAATCCATAGGAGTCGATTCAGCGAAATATCAGTTTTTTGGTGATAACTTTTGAACGGTGTGAGATATCAAAACTCTAACACGTCAGAAACACAGACAATTATAACTCGAAAGCTACGAAAGCTAGCTCGAAGATTATATTCAAGTTATAACTCTTCAAGTCATGTTGCATAACTGTCAAGCATATACAGCTAAAAAAAACATTTTTCAGCTGTATACGCTTGACAGTTATGCGATATGACTTGAGCAGTTGAGAATTATATCACCTTGAAGCTATTACAGTAATCTGTGTTTCTCGCATATTAGAATATTGATATCTCATACCGTTCAAAAGTTATTACCAAAAAACTGATATTCCGCTAAATCGACTCCCATGGAGTCTTAATTCACTACAATTTATCATCACTTCTGGTACAGCCGGCTTTGTTAACGGTGAGTAAGAAATATTTTGTCCATACATTTACTATTCTAAAATGGATGTTTCTAGTTGCAAAGGGGACTTAATTTTGAAAGAACCTTTTCCATTTTTTTAATCACTGTTATGTCTGGCATCAATATAATTCAATCAACAAATACAATTCTAATCTCTATTTCAATTCCATCTATGCAAACAACTTTCTACAATTCAACTTAAAAAAGCCATAACCTTTTAAACTTAGAAGAAACAACCATTATTTCAACAACTACTAAACTTCAAACAAGTAATTTATCTTCAAATCTACACGACAAAAATTTGTTGGCATATATAGCCAAATGCTCATTTTTTAAATCATTAAAAATTAAAAGAATGATACAGTATCACAGAAACATGTAACAGTATAATTATGGTAGCCTTCCTTACCTCCTTTACAATCCAGACATTGAGTGTAACTTGAACAGCATTCAACATGAAGATAGGCTTTTTCAGGATGTAGGCTTCTCGTGATGCCATAAACAGGGGTAAGAAATATAACACCGACGAGAGGTAAACCACCAAGACTATGAGTATAGGCCAAGGACTTGCCATGAAAGGCCAATCCTTCACTCTAGGATCTGTGTGAAAATGTATAGTCTAATATTATATTAATTCTTACAGTAGGCCTACAGTTTTTATCTTACTCTCTTGAATTTCATCATTTCAACTAGAGTTTATAGACTTCAACTTTCAACTAGGCCCTGATTTTAATAGTTTGTTAAATCTATATATAATATACTCTATTAGTCTAATTGACTGACAAGTCAATAAAATACAAGACGTGACCAAGGGAGCTAAAAATTGAACAGTTGATTAACTTTGAATGAACTATTGTAAAAGTGATTAGAACAAACAACTTTACAAACTTCCGTACTTTGTACTCGAAATGAGTGGTAGGCCTATATTTTATAATATATATTTGTATTTATTAAATTACCGCTCGATTCATTGATGTAACGTTCAATTAGTGTTAAATGTTGCATAACAAACATTGTCACACAGTACTGTCAATTTGCTGATTGCTTATTATGTCAAAATCTAAATTCTCAATAATTGAATCTACAAGAGAAAGCTTCAGAAAACAAATATTTTCTGCTGTCTGTAGACTTTATACAACATTACAAACTACAGCATCATCTTTGGTGACTATTGTGTTGTATAAAGAAGGCTGTGATTTCAGTGATAAAACTTCTGTCAAGTAAAAAATGCCTGACAATACATAAAGCTCTCTATGACAATCGTTACAATAGCCTGGTTCACAATTAAAATAGTGATTACGGAACATGGAATAGCATTTAAGCGAAATGGCTGATGGCATTTCCGTGTTACCGTTCACAATGAGAAAATGTGGTATATATGGTATAACTATATAAGGAATGAGAAATGAAACCAATCCTTTTGTTACGACTATTTCTTATAACGGCAAAATTCTGACCTATCAGATAACGTTACTACTAGAGTCAAATGACTACCGTTCATGGTAAACGTGAATTTATGAAATAGTAATTTATCAACAGTTCATAATCAAATATAAAATACATTATAAATATAATATTATTCATTATTTACATTTTACGGTATTATTATAAAACTGTATTTTAAATTAATTTGAATTATTTTAATTTAAGTCATTAAATAAACTACTGGCGAACCGAGAGTTGAAATAAACGGCTATTGTGGCCCACCTATGTCACTATAACACTACATACCATATTCCAATTATTGTGAACCAGGCTAATAGCAATACAGTGAACTGTTGGACTTGACACAGATTGTGATAGGTAAATACTAGAGAGCGTAAATACCAACTGATGGTCATTGCTGTTTCTCTTTCAACAATGAGTGACATCTCTTGACAGAAGCCTATAGATATCTTATAAAATCAAAAATGGAATTTCAAGAAAGTACCCCTTTTCCTTTGTCTTGAATTTCATCGAGCTATATTTTGTTTCAACAAAGACTTGGTATGGGTCAAACTCTTTGAGGCCAAAGACCGTCATGTATAGATATTGATGAGAGCGCGTCACGACAGGAATGCGACCACTTACGCCACGACTCATCAGCCCAGAAGCAATCACAGACATCATAAGTATATAATTATGTATATGTGTATATGTATCACAATGCATTGAGGGTTGTGATGGTGTGCCAGTTTGATATGGTGTCTTCACTTCCTAGCCCTTCCATGTTAAAAATACGTAGGTACCAACTACCAATAAGCCGGCCTAATCTTTGGAAATACCGATCGTGCGTAGTGTAGTGGTGATAAAGGAAACTTTGTTTACAAATACATGCAAAATTACGTATCATTTGCTCAGTTGTCTGAAACAGTTTCTTGTGAAGTAAATCGGAGATGGTAAGGTCAACTTGTGCATTACAGTATTCAATTTGTGAAGTAATTCATAACACAAATTATATTACAAGTAACTTACATCTAGACGATTTACATATATATATATATATATATATATATATATATATATATATATATATATATATATTCAATTATATATAGGCCTTATATAGAAATATATATATATATATATATATATATATATATATATATATATATATATATATATATATATATATATATCACTTCGTTATATAGGGCAACTACAACTCGGCATTGAATATTTGACGAGCACTGGCAAATGTGTCAATAAGTGGTGGTTTATTTGAGTGTGGTAACAAAATTTATAAGACCAACTAACCAAATAGTATATGTTTTTATTATAAAAACCAATGAAAATACAAACAGTTCATACAGTTGAATTAATTATCATGTGAAATGAGCTCAGTAGAGAATTATAAATCTGGTAAGCACCTTGAAAAGGAGACATTGCCGTTGGCTAAAATTACTTTTGAATAATGATATATAAGTAACAAATTTAACATTTAGTCATGCAGCAAACATAGCCGGACTGCTTCTGACACATATCTAACAATTAAACAATATTTGAAAAGAAGTACAATTATTATAGGGTGTCCACTTGTCTCGGATTACTCAGGATTGTCCTTGTTTCGAGAGGTCCTGACAGAAAGAACTGGAAAGACCAACCATAATGATTGAACAACTGAAATGGGAAACCCTGGAAGCAAGGAGATGAAGGACTAGACTGTGCAACTTCTTCAAAGCAAGACACAACTGTAACGGATGGGAAGAACTAGGCAGAAGAGTTGGAAAGGGGATCCAAAGAAGTTATATGGGAGGAGAAAGAATGGAGGTAGAGAGAGTTCACTCAAATATAAGGAAAAACGGTTTCGTCCAGAGGACGATAAGAGGCTGGAATGAACTGGAAGAAGAAGGAAGAACTGCAAAGAAATTATTAGAATTCAAGAAAATGATCCAATAGAATAATAATATCTTGCCACCGTGCATCTAGCACATCTGCAAGAATGCTTACTATTACAAATACAAATAGAGGGTCGTTGTCTCATTTTCAATAAGGAAACATACATTATGAAATGAGAATGACTTAAATTTGAATGATATATTATTCTAAATTCTAGAAAATGGAAGATTCAGAGTTTTTTTAAATCAAATTAGTCCTAATTGAGCATTGCTACCAATATCTACATTAATTTCAAACACAACTCATTTAAAACTCTTCTTATTTTGAATGAAGACGAGACGATGTTAACTCTAAGCAAATACAAGAAGTTCAATTCCAAAGATACAAAATTTGAAGAAAAAAAATCCCTGTGGGGCTAGGGGGCACTCTTAACCATGATTTAACCATCCCAGGTTCTCCTACTTAATCTATGGGCATGGCCACCAAAAAAAAATTTAGACAATGTTCCTGAAGTTGTATTCGTACTCCGAA
The DNA here is from genome assembly GCA_964007535.1 of Brachyptera risi. NCBI lineage: Eukaryota > Metazoa > Arthropoda > Insecta > Plecoptera > Taeniopterygidae > Brachyptera > Brachyptera risi. The sequence continues at coordinate 42,150,522 of OZ023328.1, forward strand.
CTTGACATCATAATATTCAGGCAGTTCAAACCTGGAGAAATATCTCCTAAATGGGTTAAATGGGATATACTATAATGCAGAGTAATGATGTAACAATTATAGCTGCATGTATAGCGATATACGTTATAACTACGTAATTATTTCATTTTCATTTTTATAGTTTGGAAGAGGATTTTTTTAATACTTGGGCATAACATTACTATTATTACAGTAGAAACTCATCCGAGTTTTTGGTTGCGACACTCACCCAAATTGATTTTGCAACAGTGCTAATTGTCGTTCAACAACCCCACCAACAGCTAGGTTACTAGGTTCATGGGGTAAACAGTCCAAGTGTTTCATAAAGTACGAGCTATTGACTTGAAACGTGTAGGACTATCTTGAAGAAATTCTAAGCCCATATTCTATTGTGGAGAAATGAACGAACGAGTGTTTATATGTATAACTCATGGGAGTTTTTAGAAAATGCATTTCAAACAAATTAATTTGTATTTAATAAACGCATTACAGATTGTTTTTACAACAGGTGGTTAATAACAGCTAGCAAAAAAATGGCATTAGGGCCTACATTGTTTTAAATAGTTTTAAAATCTTGGGTTGATCGACGACATTTTCGATTATTTTGTGCACGGACTTAAACAAAAGAAGTATGCAGTGTAAAATTACTAGTGACGACTTCACTTTGCATAATAAATTTGAACCGAGTACCAGCAAAAATTTTCTAGGTAGTAGACATAAGTATTGTTCAATTGGCATAGTCATTACTCTCATATTTTATACGCTCAATAGAAAAGAATTGGAATTACCAACATGCATAGATCTACTTACTATTATAAACTACCAAAACCTTAAGTCTTATGGTTATATATCAAATTTTCATCCCTAACATTGGGACTACTGTCAAGTCAATTTCATTTTTTCCTGAGACCCAGATACCCCAAGGCATAACTAATACAAATGGTGTGATGTAATGGCATATTTTATAGCTGAATTGAGCTGGCTTGTGTACAGCTGTTGAACAGAAAGTTTCAAGCGAGCAACCTAAACAACAGCCAGTCTCACATATAATTTATCCGTCAAGTGACCAGATAGTTCTTCGAACTTCTCTGCACCACTATTTAATGCGTTACTCTGGCTTATTACACTCTCCAGCAAAAGTCTCGGTGTTCTTTTGCGTATCGTCTTGACGAGGGATCAAACCCAGAGCCTCCAGGATCCGAGAGTTTGGCAGATGTTCAGCTGGTCGTTCCTGCTTGAAGTCCAACAGGACTTCTTTACCTCCGGCAGCCACGACCAGAGCACCACCTACCTGGAGAGCATCTCCTCGCAAATCACCACCCAACTTGGCTGTCTGACCCTGGAAAAAATTAAATATAAACCATTAAATAGGAATCTGTGAATGGCCAGTATTTAAATACAAGCTTAAAGAAGACTGTTTAGAAGAGCGCACAGGCATCGATTTAGCAGAATTATATATCAGTTTTTTAGCGATAACTTTTGAAGAGTATATAAGATATTAAAATTCTAATATGGGTGAAACATAGATCTCTTCAATACCTTCAAACTGATGAGAAATAAGATCATTAAAGGCAAACCCAAACCCTGATAGTGATAATTAATAAATATATGCAATGTTTGCGCCAGTAGGCCCTACCTATTTATATTCTATTTATGTTTCATGTATTTTATAAAATGTTATTTTATTAATTAGCCTATAATTGTGTTTCAGTCAGGCTCACATAGGCCCTATAACAAACTCGGTTTTAACGAAATTTCGGCTTTTACGAATTAATCACCATTCCCATTCAAATCTCCTATCCTTAAAATGTTAAATGAAGACCTATAACGAAGAAATTTATAATTTAAAATTCGGTTATTACCAATTTTTTGTCACTTTTCAGCATATTTTGCTCATTATTCTCAGCTATTTCCAACAAAATATTTGAAAATCGGAACATTTTGCGTAAATTTATTTTCAGGTTACATTTATTTTGAGTGGACTGTACATCGTAGCAGCGTTGCTATGGTGGCGCGTACGAAAGCACGCGGTCATAACAGCACCTGCTGCACTCCCCATCACCATGCACAGTGGAACGGCCCAGAACCCAAACATTCACTTAATGTGCGCAAAATAATAACAACGTGATGGTGACATCTTCAATGACTTTGTTTATCTATTTTTTTGTTTACATTCCTTCATTTCCATTCCTGATAGTGTCCTGTTACCTAGGAATTAAAACACGAGAAGTGGGGAGTGGTGGTGTCATGTGATGGCAGATGGTAAGTTCTTTATGAAAGGACATTGTTGTTTTTTAGTTTTCTATAAACATACCAAATGATGATACGATGTGATGATAATATGTCACCTAATACAGTACTATACTAAGTTGTAAATGTAGTCCTATCTTCATCTCTAAAATTCAAGTGGTGTTATGAAAAAAAGCAATAAATCTCTATAACGAAATTCTGTTTTTACGAACAGATTTTCATTTCCCTTGAAATTCGTTATATGCAGGCCCGACTGTGATATAAATCAGAAAGGTCAATGCAGTGAAACCTCTATGCATCGTTCCCGGATCTATCGTTTTCCTGCTTGTATCATTCATTTTGTCTAGCCCCACTCCCATATAATCAATGTTAAATTTTCCTGGATAGATGGTTTTATTTTCCTGGTCCCTTGAAAAACAATGGATAGAGGTCTCACTGTAAAATTAAAACACATAAAAATCACATTTGAAAGGAAAATTATTTTGTATTCAACGACACACTCTAATCTATTGAAATCTAAGAGATCTTCAAGACTAATATCTATAGGAATGGATAAATGATGACTGAGATAAGATGGAAGGTTATTTTTAATAAATGTTTTGGACAGTGTGAATGAAACAGTTGTGGCCTCTTCTAAGGAACCATCCCAGTATTCACTTCAAAGCCAGCTGGGAACCTTCAGTGCACCAGCAATTGAAATTTCCATCGTCATCACAAGATTATTGCATAATTATGCATTTTAAATCACTTATGCTGACTTTGAGGTAAACCAAACTGGGTACGTAGAATCTTGTTTTTACACTTACGCTTATAGAGAACCAAAGCCTAGGCCTATATTCTAGATAAGAATACTTATCTCTTGGTTATTTTCATCAATGAATAAACAACCAGCATATTTCTTGTCTGGGATTATGAATTAGTAGGCCTATGTAGTGCCAAATTGCAGTACTGTACTTACTTTGCTTATGGCAGCTCTTGCTTCACTGGATACGAGAGATGCTACCATTGTCAGCCAGTTGAATCTTTTATATCCCAATGATTGGTAGGCCCGCTTTCCTTCGTCAACAAACAATTCTGAAATATACAAAGCATAACGTAGGTCGAATATCAGATGAAGTGTTACTTTATTGGGAGTTTTGAATAATGGGAAGGAGTTGGTCGTGGACTGTTTTTGAAAACTTCCCAGTAATCACCCCCCAAAAAAAAAAAAAAAAACTCTGTCAGAATGGTCGACCTGGGCGGAAATCGAACCCCAGTGTGCTGAATAAGGTTCAGCATGCTAAGAAAATGGTCCACCTATCTCAATACAAAGTGATACCTTTAATACCTCATTTCATTTTGTGTCTCATGATTCTTCGATCTTCCTTACCTCACCCATCTGCCATTCAGGACTGGTGGCAAAGTGAATGTTCAAGGTCAACCACTTTCAAAGAATCTAGGCAACTTGATACACGGGCCCAGATGCACGCTAAGTTTGGCAAGGCTGAAGCCCAGGGGCGCAAGAGCCCAGGGGGCGCTTGGGCTCTTCAGGGCTTCCATATTTTTGTTTCAAATGAAACCAAAAGTATCACAAACTTATTTTCATTATTATTTCCATTCATACTCTCATTATAACACTACAACAACATCGGCCAGTATCTACAACTTACAGAATATAACCTAAAAAATTTATATTTAAAAAAATTCCTTGCAGGGCTATTGGATTATAATTGAAATATTGCTGAAGTATTCCCTGGTATTTCTTTCTAAGACTTCACCCCGGGCACACCCTGTCATATAAATGTTCCGTTACTTAGTAAGTCATCATTGGTAATGTCGAGTAGCGAGTGGAAATACTTGAGGTGCCATGTGGTTTTCACAACGACCGAAATGTTTTCTAGGCCTACATTTATTCATTTATTTTTTATTTTTACACTAGTCTTGGACACATTTTGAAAATAAATATAGAGGCGCTAAACTAGGTTCAGCTTAGGGGCGCTGGATTCTCAAGTCCGGGCCTGTTGATGCATTCTTATTTCGAGATCACAACTGATTGGAATGCAAGAGACGTTTCATAACATGAACTGAAAATTCCACTGAACTAGGGAAACACAGGATATGCGTTGTTAGATGAGCCTAGAAGTGAAATCTAGAATGAAAAATATTCTGTTAGTCCAATCAATATCTACGGACCTTGGATTATTTCAAACGTTCAAAAACCTTACCTGCAACTTGTTGATATTTATAGTGCAGCAACCGGTCGCATATACACTTCTATTGATACCAATATACAATAAAATATAGACTTTTATTGTGTTTTCTTCATTTCACATTCGTTTGTACTTTGTTGTGAAAAGCACTGAAAATATGTCTGATAGACTTGATAGTGTTTTATATACGGTATTCAGTGAAAATTTAAGAGCTTTTGAAAAATTTTCATATTTCAAGTATTTTGCATTTGGGTTATTCTTATAGGGATTTTCCAAATTTTCATAGTTTTTTTAGTAAAAACTGTTCAATCAATTTTTCTGAAAATATATCCCAATCCATTCTTGTGTGACATCAATATGTGGAAAAAGTTTCAAGTTGATGTTTTTTTTTCCTGACCTGTATGCCGCGTACAAAATAATAATAAAAAACAACATAAAAACGAGGCCCAATTTGCTTTGGCATGTGGAATGGAAGTCTTCACTACGCTCATTCTAAGAATGATATTTGAACGTTCAATACAATTATCGAATAGAAAAAAATGTAGCTATATAACAGATTGATTATCATGCATAGAAAGCTTACATCAAAATAAATTAATGTAACCTATATGTAAGTTTTACATCGAACAACAACCCTAGTAGCCCCTAACAATAACGTTTTTTTCAATTTCAAAATGTTGAAATATTTTATGTACCGTACATCCATGTAATGTAGCCTTGTAATTTTGAATTATTTCAATATAACAGTGATTCAATAATTAATAGTGATGTCTATTTTAGCACCCAGCTTGAGTAATCGTATCACATTGAGGTTATTGTAACTTACCGGTAATTGATAATAAACAGTGTAAAAAAAGAAATTTTATTTTCGACATTTAAAATCATTGAACAATATCAATCCTAACCCACTTCTGTCTAGTTCCGGTACTTACAAACAATATGCCCGGTAGGTCTATGTAGTTACAAACGAAAAAACAAAAAAGTCAATTGAATCAATTATTTGAAATTGTAAGCCTACCTCCGTCAAAAAAATTTCCTTGTTTGAATTCTTCTAGGCCAAGGTCCTCGACTCCAACCCCAATGAGACGTACATTATTTTCTTTCAACTGAGCTGCTATCTGGCTGAGCTCACTAGCCCAAAGACGGCAAAATAAGCAACCCCAGCGACGAAAGAAGATTATAACACATGGCTTATCTTGCCACAGGCTGCTAAATTTTACCAACTGAAAGAAAAAACAATTCTGTAAAACTTACACGGGAAACACACAATTCACGATTTTAAAAACAAGAAATTAAAGTATTTCTGAAAAGTACATTAAATCACTTAACTGATGAATGATGAATTGATGTAATTGAGGGAAATGAAAAATATCTATTCTGTCAATCATTGACAGCTTTGATCTATGTTCTTTTCCCAGTAAATAATAAATATGAAATGTCAATATAATATCAGTAAATAATATCGGTACAGTGGGAAAAAAGTTCGTATAGTGTAATACAAATTACAATCCTTTCCAAATCGTGAAAAAAGATGATAGTTTCAAAATTAGGTTTGTAGATTTCTATTTCATTTCTTACAAATATCTTGCTCATCACACAACAACATGCTCGTTTCCCTAGTATTTTATAGAACCGTACTGCATGTTTTGTCTCTTTTAATCACCATGACTAGTTTGAAAACATTTGACACCCTTACTGTACAGGTATAATGTACTTTGAGGCTAAAATTAATGTTCTAACAATGCCATAAAGCAAACTAAACAAATAATCAACTGATTCAATTGTTATACCCCGTTCACACTATGTTCCAAACAGCTTTTTAAAAAAAAAATGTATTGTGTTTTAACGACGCACTATACTGATGACTACGATCTATTGGCGTCGGTGGATGATGAATGAGATGATGGGATGATGAGATGGAAGGTTATTTTATTAGATGTTTTTGGATGTTGGGACGGAGTTGGTCGTGGCCTGTTGTTAAGGAACCATCCCAGTATCAACCTGAACGACAGAGGGAAACCACGAAAAACCCCTGTCAGGATGGTCGACCATGGCGGAAATCGAACAACGGTCTTCCGAATGACGGTTCAGTGTGTTACCACTCGGCCACGTGTCTTGGTCCTTAACTGCTGTTTAAGCTAACTGCGTTCACAGAACGAAGTTAAGGGCTTGATGTCGGTAAGTGCTAACTGTGTTCCGTTCACATTACGTTGTTGACATCAGTTAGTGGCTTAACAGCAGTTGGTGATCATGGTGTGAACGGAGTATTAGGCTCATAGGCAGCAGAGCCTTATCAATATTGAGGGGGTCAAGCTTTGATAAAGTTGTCACTTTTGCCCTAGTTCTTTGTTACAGTTAGGCCTATCACCTGATTATTGGCCCCCCTGAACCCCCGGCTCCGCCGCCTCTGGTTAGGCCTACTCTAACACAATGTTAGTGATTCCAATGGATTCCAAGAAACAGAATACCTCTTCAAAGTCTGTAAAAAGTCCCTATATTGTCCCTGAAAAGTTGCTATTTTGTCCATAAAAAGTCGCTAGGCTTATATTGTCTGTAAAAAGGCCCTAGATCGGCCGTGTTCCTTAAAAACATGTCCCTCAAAACTCACTTGTCCCCGTTTCGGCCGCATTATTTCAGTAAGGGATTTACCCTTTATTTTTAGACACGCAGGTAAATTTGAGAAATTTCATGTTTTTGAAGGTGATTTTTCAAGGTTATGCAAGTTTTGCAAGAAATGATAATTGTGTAAAACAAGCTACGAGTACTAATCAGTATTGGTCAAACATCGTTACGCCGCGGCAAGCAATGAAATGGTGCTGGTAATTGTCGTGTCACAAATGTAGACAAATATTTACATTTATTAGACATTTCAAATCTTGAATAAATCACAATTAATTCCAACTAACAATTTAAAATAATTCTTTCCATCAAAAGAAGTGAAAAAATATCCTGCAGGGGCAAATCTCGGTACCGGTACCTATTAGAATGGTACTGGTACGACCTTTAACCCTCCAGACAAAGACATGAACTTCGAAACGTGTAAGCAAAAATATTAGTATTATCACAGATAATCGAGCTATTACAGATGCCCAACGCAATGCTGAAATAGTCTGCGACTAATTTTGTGATAGACTGAGCCGCCGTGATCGAACGGAAGAAACGCACGTCAGCGAGCGCTGCTCTTCCAGTTTTTGTAAAAGTTCTCGAGGGAAGATGTAAAACTACCTGTTTCGAGGCTAGCTTTGTATTCATGTCCAAGAGATAGACGTGTACCCTGTTGGGAGAGCTCATTGTTATAGACTACTGAGGTTCGGCCGTCGAACACATCGGCCACCTGTGAACACGTGAGACTACCCCAATAAATTCTTTTCTCGAGTCTCAGTGGTTCTTGAAAGAATCTTTTGAAATCAGAGTGTAATTACTGGTAGGCCTACAGAAATAAAATGGAACCAACAGAAAAGTTAGAGAATTTAGCCTCTAAAACGTTACAAACGATAATACCATCAGATTGACTTTAAAATTTAGAATTAAAATAGAAAATTTCGTAGCCAGGGATTTGGTAGTCTAATGTTTCTCTCATAACGTGCGTTTCAGTTAAAACTACGACGTCATAAGGTGAGTTTACTTTGTTAATAAGCACTAATAGTTCTTCAAAATGCTTGTTTATACTCCGTATATTTAGATATAATTCAATCTATTGCAAAATTTTGATTTTTCATGTATGGTTTCGTTTTATCTCTGTAGCCTACTAACAATCACATCTTGACTTAAGAAGATTCATTCAACAAATTCTGTTGAAGATTACTCACTGAATCGAGAAAGGAATGTACTTGTGGGGTACAGGTAGCTCCGATAGTGACCCATGGCATCTATTTATAACAATGTGTCCTCTCAACAGTGTAAACGTATATTTCATAGATACGAATGCTAAGCTAGCCTCGAAACAGGTAGTTTTACCCCTTTACTCGGAAAGATTTTAAAAACTTCAAGAGCAGCGCTCGCAGTGGTCGATGACGTGCGTTTCTTCTGTTCTGTCACGGCGGCTCAGTCTATCACAAAATTTGCCGCAGACTATTTTACTATTGCGTTGGGCATCTGTAAATAGATTAGCTCGATTATCTGTGGTATTATACTACGCGTGTATAACTTTTCAAAGTTCATGTCTTTGTCTGGAAGGTTGAAGGTCGTACCAATACCATTCCAGTCTTTCAGTAGATCTACTAAAAGATTCAGTTTGTAGAAACCTAATAAAGCTGTAAGCAAGCCGTATTACTTCTAAAAGAATTCTCTTGTGGGCTAATGAATGCCATATTGGTTAATTCTTTTGATAGGCATTTTGTTGTCCGGACTTTGATCATCGAGTTGCTTTGATATAGCGATTCGCGACCATTCAAACTAAACCAAAATGGTCAATGGTAATGGTAGGGCCACTACTTTTCTAAATAAATATCCATAATATACAACCTACCTCTCCTGAACTCGCACTTTTCAGTTGGTTTTCTTTTAGGGTATCAAGAGAAGTCATGGCAAGTATGTACACCGAATGCTAGGCCTAGTTAAAGAATATACCAGACACCTAGACAGGTAAAACAGGTAGAACGCAACAAGTTTTCCAGCTATCGAACGGAACTCATGTCACTTGACTCACACAGAACAGAGTCGTTACTGACCTGCGCATTAGAGGGCATGCATGCATACATGCGTGCAAGCTAGATGCAAGGTTAGCGCATAACAACTAACAGCTTCTTCTTCTGTTTTTTTTTAATTGGCCTTGGATATAATTATGTGTTTCCTTATTGGCCAAGAGATTCTGTTTGAGATTGAATAATCCTGCTGCAATTATAAAAATATTACATTATTATTGTTTGTGCTAGTTCATTTCCACCTTGCTGCTTGTTAAGGCTACTTGCAACGAACAGCTGACTGACCTTGAAACAACTCCATGCTATGACGATGGGGCCATGACGTCAAAATTCAACTTGCACTTGAAGCGCATGTGAATTTAATTCAGAATATATCAGAATATAATAATTATTTTTACTTTGAATGTTTGGATGTGGAGTGAAAATATAAAGATAAACCTAGTATTTCAGCTTGGATAATTTCGGTCACGTGGTCATGTTTCTCTGACAATGACGTCAACATTTCACTTGCACTTGAAGCACGTGGTTATGTAACTGTCACTTTATACGAATATAATTAATATTTTTACTCTGATATTCATATTATAAATGTTTGGATATGAAGTGAAAATATAAAACGAGTTTACAACTTGGTAAGAGAGATATCTATTTTTACAGTTTCTCTCACGTGGTCGTGTTTCTAATAGGCCTACGTCTCTATGCTAATGAGAAGGCCTAGCCTACTCGGCCAATGTCCACAGGTGGCCAAGGCATTGAGTTTACAGTAAACACTATAAACTCAATGGCCAAGGTAAACCGTCAAAATTCCACGCCCATAATGCCAGTGCCGTCGTTAGGGGATCTCAGGGGGGGCGCGCACCCCCCCAATAGCTTATCCACCTTTAAAAACGTATAATGTTGACCCACGAATAAACACACAATAAAATATGATGAGTTGAAGACTTATTAATATGAATTGTATTAGTATATGCTCTCTACTACTTCACACTTTCTTTTTTCTTTTCGATAATGATTCAATTATTAGATTTCGAAACTGCTCGTGAATCGCGAAAATCACTTGAAAAATGACCATATGTAAGAAAACGCTGTATGGAATTTTGCTGGGAGAAATCGCGAAAATAGCTTCGAAAATGTCCATATGATTATACTATTAAAAATAACTTTGGTAATGTCCATAGTGATTCAATCATTCAAAACCGCTTGTAAATGTCAAATGTCACTTAAAAAATAACATGGGTCTATTTCGAAAAATTCCCTGCGAGGCTTTGCTGGGAGAAATCACAAAAAAAAGTATATCTTAGAAAATGTCCATGTTGCCATTATAAGACTCCAAAACCACTCGTGAATAGCAAAAATCTCTTGAAAAATGTCCATATTTTCAAAATTTTCCCGCGGGGCTCTGCTGGGGAGCTTTCTTCCGCCCCCCAGACCCTCTTTTCGCGCATTGCAGGTGTCCAGCTGGGCAGACATTTTATTCATTCCTTTGGCAGGCCAGTTGAAATGATTTTCAAAATGTTTTCCTCAAACCCTCTTTGATTCACATAATTGTTCAAGTCATATTTTTCTTCGAATTAATATATTTCATCTATAGGCCGGCTATAGCTCAGTCATGAGTGGACGACACAACGCTATCTGTTATACTAGGAAAACGCATTATGTGTTGTCGCGTTGATGGATGAGCTAGAACATATCAACTTTTCTTTGGATAGGTTATTATTATATATCCACATTGAGATCCAAACAATTACGTCAACGCCACAGTGTATAATAGGTTATTATAAACCGTGGTCACCGCCATCCTATTTCCTAATTAATTTCTATGATGATAATTTTTTTTTTTAATAACATCAAAACTTGATACAAAATTATTGTTTCCCAATTAAGGCTGTGGATGAAAGATGGGATCGTTTGAACGGGGCACCACAATGGTGATCTTACCAGCCCATTTTAATTATTTAAAACCAATGAACTTCAACACCAGGACTGTGCTGTTGGTGACCATGAATTTCCGCCGCAGATAACAGTCTTTCAGTTTCCGAAAGTCCGGAACACATTATAAGTAAAAACCGTTTCTGTAAAGAAGGCTTTCTTTCAATCATTTCCAATTAATTGGTGACACCTGTTGCTTGGATTCAATCAGTTTCTCAATAGCTCTGGGTGATTTAAAAAAAATTAATTATATTTTTTTACATCAAAATGGCCTATCTGATTTGACTGAACGTTTAGAATAATGTGTACAATTATTATATTGACATTATAATTTGAATTCTCTTGGAGGAATTTTCTGACTAATTTTTCCCCCTCTGGGTTATTCTTATGGGATTTTTGAAAACTTTTAAATGAGTTTTCTCACAAGCAGTTCAACCTATTGCGCCTCAAAACTATACAGTATCGAATCAGATAAGTACACTTGTGTGTGCCAAGTTTCAACGTTTCAAATTTTCGTGTGACCCGTGGAGCGCCAACAAAAAAAAAGCACTTTTTTTCGAGTTTGGTGAAATTGAGTCTTCGCTTTGCTCATCCAATTACCGAGTGTTTTAATTATGTAATCAACTCAAAAGCAAATTGTAATTCTGAAGATTCCGTGAGAAACGACGATGTAAATATGTAAATACATATTTACATATATCTATGCTTGGCCAATCAAAATATCTGTTCATTTGCACACCTCCCTACCATTCATAACTTATTAGGAATATTTGTGTAAATAATTGAAAACATAATAATGATATCAGTTTGTTGTTATACATTGGACATATTGATGGTAAAGCTCCTCTAATTCACCCCACTGTGACAGGTAGCGCTAGTGAGCAATGTCACCAAGCGTTACATGATGAACAAGCTCAGTTTTGCGTCTTCTTAGATAATATGGTCTTTGCCGTAATTTAATGGTTTCAAAATCAAGGTCTGTCAAGGTGCTTTCGAGTACATTTTGAATAAGTATATTGCTTATTTCACAATGCATATTTTGCGTTTCCCAATGACAAAACTGTATTTAAAGTACGTAGTTGCATTTCATTACTGGTATTTAGAATCAAATTACGTACATTTTGATTAGCATGATTCCACTGAGGTCAGCTAAACCCTTCCCAATGAGTACTCATAGATTCATTTGACAGCTTCAACTTTTTACGTCATCTGGTCTCATTGGGTCATTCATTATTCAAAAGGGTGAAACAAAGTTTTACGTCTTTCTCTGAGAAAACTGTAAAAGACACCTAGCCATATTACGTACCACCCTCCATAGCTCAGTCAGCCAAGGCACTGCTTTAGTAACTGAAGTCACTGTTGGGTTTGAGGTTGGTTTTTTGGGTTTCCCACATAAGGCATGGGTCTTTGGGAATGTGTTTTCACTTATCATCACTTCATAGTTTCAATTGTACCTGCAAATAACCTAGCTCGTCATCGTCATCTTACTAATATTATCTTGAACGAATTGTCAGTAACTCTAATATTTTCCTTTCAAAATATGAAACAGTACGATAGTAGATTTCTAAATTCATTTAATCACTCAAAAAATTGTGACAGAAATATAATTAATTATTTCTTTTTTTTGTTTCTAAAGATTACATAAGACTACTATGCGGAACTTGATGTTGGAACGATTGTCAACTTCAGACCATGATATTCATTGTTCTTCAGAATTCTATCAACAACATTCAAGGCAGTCCTACCATTCTGTCAGTTTATCATCTCGCCTACACAGTAGAATCAGTTCGGGTGACGTGTTCTGTTCGTTTGAGTTCACACCGCCAAAGTGTCACGATGAGTTGAAAAGTCTCATTGAAAGGTACAGGTGTATGTATAACAACTTGTTGACTACCTCTGATGAAATTTTTATAATTGAGACTTGAATTTAGTTGATATCATTTGATTAAATATACCAGTAGAGTATACTCTACTGGTATATTTTAAATATTGAAGCAAAGAAAAACACATCTCACCCCAATTACATGTATGCCTTAGAAATTATACCTTAGCTGACATGCACACATGCAGGCTACAAATGATTTTTTCATCAGCTGTTTAATTAACTCGCCTTCTAGAGAAGTTGTCCCTTATGAAATATGCCACGGGTGAAAATCTGTGGCAAAATAGTGTAAACACATTATTGTTTAATACGGGATGGTATATCTATCTTCAGTGTTCTTGTCTTCAATGTTAGTTCCACATGAATATAATACTTTCAATTTTGTATATAAGAATACACCAAAAAAATTAAAGGGAAGTCCCCTAGTAAAAAGTTACTTTAAACCTAGGTGTAGGCATGCCTGGTAACATTTTTATACTTTATCATTATCAGTTTCTCAAATTGCAATATCGGTACCAAAACATTTGTATTTCATGAGATGAATTATTTGGATTCCTTTAATGTATTATGTGATAGATTTTCAATTATTATTTTACAGAGCTAGCTGCCTTCAGAACTTTTGCAATCCATTATTTCATGCAGTAACTAGTCACGTGACTGGCTCATCTACCTCGGATCATCCTGGACTGGGGCTAACGCAATCTTTTGGCAGAGAAGATGCCACGCTGCTGCATCTGGTGGCTGGGCAGCTAACTGCATCCGATGTATGCAACATTCTTGGCCGTGCTCGTGCAGCTGGCGTCAAGAGCGTATTTGCACTTAGAGGAGGTAATTTATACTGTATTCCCGTATTTGGTGTTGATGTTGGTGGAACCCTGAACAAACAAGGCGGGGTAACCCAGTCCGGAGAACACTGTGCTAAAATATGTCTTCATAAAGTGACGTAGTCAGGATTCAGGAAAACCATACTGATACCGTATTGATTAATTAGCTATTGATATTATTATAACAAGTGCTCTCTTTCAAGCTACTCATTCTGTATTGGTCCATGCAGCATGTACTTTTGATGAGAGGAGGTCTGGTTTTGAATTCACCTCACTCTGATCTTTTTGTTCTTGAATATTATACAAAGTTGTTTGACGCCAAACTATGAGACAGGATAATTTTCAGTGATTGAAATTAGAATTGTAATTATTTTATTTTGACTTGGGTGTCCTGTGTCACTGTGACATAACGATTTAGCACAGTGTTATCAGGACTGGACTACCCAAGCAGGGCAAGTTGACAGTCTTGTTTTAAATACTGTATTATAGAACAAAATTCAAGATAGAATTTATAGTCTTACATACTTTGGTACAGTGTAGACATGTACTAGATTTTCTACGTATGGTCAGCTTGTTCATGTCTATATTTTTATCTTTGCATGTTAATATTAATTTTGTAAGATCTATCAATAGCAATGTTCACTTGTGACAATCAACGCTATATGTTAAGTATTTGAGGTAAAGACTTTTTCCAAGTTATTTCACGTATGCCACACTCGTAGCTTGGTCAGCTGAGGCACCGTCTCAGAAAGTGAAGACATTGTTAGGCGTTGGTTCGAGTCCCGCATAAGGGATGGGTTTTTGTAAACATCCTTTCACTCATCATCACATCATAGTATCAGAATCACCTGCTCATTCATACCCCCGTATATCCTAGCTATTGGTGGGGTCGTTAACCAAACAATAATCGTAATAATTATTTCACTTGATTATAAAATCTTCGTTTGTCATTCATGTTACAGACGTAACTCATGCAGCCAGTACACAAAAGGACTTCCCTCATGCTGTCGACCTTGTCAGATTTATCAGAGAGAATTATGGCAATTATTTTACTATCTGTGTAGCTGGCTATCCAGAAAAACATCCCCAAGCTGTTTCATATGGACAAGATATTTTAAATCTCAAACAAAAAGTAATTTAAGGAACTTCATATCACTTACCACTTACCAAAATATTCATTTGTTATTTGAATGTAGTTTTTTTTCTGATTGGATGCACTACATTATTAAATGAGCAAATATGGAAACAAAGCTATAGGAAAGCTTCAACTAAATATAATATTTCCAGTTCAAGTCTAAAGTGGGCACGTAATTTGTGTATTTATGTGTGTACCAGCCCAAAACCTTGTTTTTTAAGAATGCTTTTCGTTGCTAATATGGGGTTGGATCAGTGTCAGAACATAAATTGGTAAACATTTCAATAAGATACGATAGGTCTACAGTGAAACCTCTATCCATTGTTTCTCAAGGGACCAGGTGAATAAAACTATCCATGCAAGAAAACCATCAATCGAGGAAAATGACGTAACATTGATTATATAGGAGTGGGGTTAAAAAAATGAATGATTCAAGCAGGAAAATGATGGATCCAGAAACGATGCATAGAGGTACCAAAACTGTACTAGTATTTTCGATACGTTTATCGAATAGGAAAAAAACTATTGTTATAGGCCTATTACCATTAATTATTGATGTGATGTAAAGGATGATCAATATAAGTTGTACTATATTGAAGAATAACCCTAGTTGTAATTTAGGCCTACATTGTTGAGATATATTTCACCATTGTTGTTAATTGTGTTAACCATGCTGTTGAAATACTCGCAAGAGCCAATTCCTGTGAAAATACTACCTCGTGTCCAGCACACTCCTGTTGATGATTGTAAATTTGTGAATTTTAAATTTTTCATTTTTTAGATTATTTTGGGGCATTTTTAATCCGTTACTAGTTGACTTTGAAATGTTATCTTCAAAATTACTTCAAAAAGTATTAAGGTGATTTTTCCCTCACTTTTACCAAATTGATGCCTACAACTATTCTTCAACTTGTACATTAAGCTATACAGTACCAAAAAACATTATGAAAACCAGCAGCTTACCTGGTTGCATTGTCTGTTCTACCATTTATATTTCTCATTGTGTAATATACATATGTAGCTTGGTAGATAGGTATAGCTTGTTTTTCACGTATCATCTCAGAATATGTTTGAACATTTTTATAATCTAATTACCGTTATGTTTTTTTCTGTCAGATTTTAGCCGGAGCAGACTTTATCATTACGCAAGTGATTCTGGACAGCAATAGCTTCATACAGTTTGAAAAGGCATGTAGGATGGCTGGAATAACAGTACCTATTATACCAGGTGTCCTGGCTGCACAGGTAACATAAAAGTGGAGGACTGTTCGACAAATATGTTGATACACCTCTTTTTAAAATCTTGCTACCTTTGCCATTGTTTGGATTATTTATATTTTAGGACATCAACAGGAACTCGAGAAATGTATCATTTAGATCAGGACTTGCCATGGTGCAATAGGTTAGGTGATGTATCAGGCTACTTCAGCTGGTACCAACAGTGCTGCTAGTTTCACCAAAATCCATGCATGACGCCACGGTGATAGTGTATGGTGTAGCCACAATCTACGCATGCACGCACCAAATGTACGTCATTGCTTGCGGCAAGACGTCGACTGTCAATGTCAACTAGACCCAAGACTGGTCTATCACGGTGGCGTTCCGCACGTTTTTTGGTAGCACTGTTTTTACCAGTCTTCCAACGCACGGAGATAGCCCGATACATCACCTAACCTATTATACACCGTGGGACTTGCTTTCCTCAGCCATTAGATATTCTTCATAAAATGTTCAAGTCATGTAATTATGGAATGCTGTGGTAGTTGATACATACATGGTAGTAAAGTTGTCTCTAAACATTCCGGCAAATTATAACTGACTTTAACTTCTGCCTTTCAAACTGATATTACTCCGAAGTTATAAGAAAAAGAAAATTCTAATGAGAAATATAGTTGAATCAGTCATTATTTCTCAGAATCTGATTGTATAATTATTTATTCATGTCACATAGGTCTTGCAAGTTGCAAGTACCAAAAACTGTCTACTTGTATGGTACTCTCATGAATATAAATAAAGATTGAAACCAAGACAGATAATAATCACCCCTCCCCTTTGACTGATTCGAATTTCAAACAATATGCCCCCACATGTATGGATGGGCCAGCTAGTCATAATTCATATTTTCTCAATACAGTGAAACCTCTATCCATCGTTTTTCAAGGGACCAGTAAAATAAAACCATACATGCAGGAAAACGATCTAACCAGGAAAATTTAACATTGATTATATGGGAGTGGGCGTTGGGAAAAATGAATGATACAAGCAGGAAAACGATGGATCCGAGAACGATGCATAGAGGTTTCACTGTAATTATTTCGTAGGTCTGTCATCAGTTCTTAACTATCTTATTACAGTTGCTAAAATTCTATTGTTATCAGAGTTACCAGTCACTCGTACAAATGTCAAGATTGTGCCAGTTCATTGTTCCGGAAAAAACGCTTCGCGACCTTGAACCAATTGCTGACAACAGTCGAGCAGTTATCAGTTACACTCTGTTTCATGCAGTTCAAATGGTCAAACAACTATTCACTCTTCGAGTTACATCTGGGGTTCACATATTTACATTGAATCGGTATGAAAATCATAGCCAAAATATCAGGGGATATTCTGTTTTGGTTGTTTGTAGTTTTCACTTTCTACCCTATCTATATAGCATACATTGTACATCAGTGTATATACTTCATTATACAGTACATAGTAAAAAGTATATGTAATATATATATATATATATATATATATATATATATATATATATATATATATATATATATATATATATATATATATATATATATATATATATATATATATATATATATATATATATATGTATATATATATATATATATATATATATATATATATATATATATATATATATATATATATATATATATATATATATATATATATATATATATATATATGTTTATATATTTATATATATATATATATATATATATATATGTATATATATAATATATAGTGCCCAATTTGAGGACATTTAATATCATTTTTTATTTTATTTTTAAATGATGGTATTGTAACTTTTTAGTTATGATTGATACCCATATACAAAGACATAGATATTTCTCAATTTTTACTTTCTAAAATATAGCCTCTGAATGGGGATGAACATATTATCATTCATGAAGGTTGCCGTTCATTATTTTCCATCACTTCAAATTATTCAGCATTGATTCGATAGCGAATTGAAGTATTCAATATTTGATTAATTCAGTATAGAAACAATTATTGATGTTGATTCAAAAAATATAAATAGGATGCTCATGCCATGGCAACTGGATGAAAGACACAGAGCATGCAGTGAGTGTTCTGGTGTACGGTACAAGGGTACATTTCTTAATCAATATCTTTTACTTTGATAACTAATTGAATAATTTTTCCATATTTGGATAATTATGGGTATGAAAGTTTCTATATTGTTTCTATATTTCTTTGGGGTGGTATGATCGTCCTTCTTGGACCCCGTCCAAACGATCTCACCTTTCATTTATAGCCCTAATTGGGAAACAATGATTTTGTATCAAGTTTTGATATTATTTAAAAATATAGAGTATATATATATATATATATATATATATATATATATATATATATATATATATATATGTATTGTTTGCAACTTTCATGTCAAACGGTAACGCTAATAGTAATATTGATACGCTGTAATATATGCTGTGCTTTGCAGGTGTGAAGTGCCAAAAGAGTTATGTCGACAACTTGGGCTGCACCAAGTTGAGCCTGTAATGTCATTGTTGTGGCATCATGAAGATATTGATGAAGAAGAAGATATTTGTGGAAGAAATAGCATTGGTTTAAAGTATCAAAGGTGAATTTTTCATCATTATCATTTTTCATTACGGTATTTTATTCACTTTGTTATTTCTTTTCAATATTGAGAGCAAGACATAGTACTTTTCTATACTCAATTGACGACCTGTGTCTAATTATTTAATATAGTTACCGTTCATGATTATCCATTTCCTAAACAAAGGGCACACCGCACATTATACAAATTATTCACTTTATATTAATTGACAAATACCGGTACCTAAGAGCAAGTTGAGATGCATAGTTGGCAGAAATTTAGTTTGCTCTTAGAACAGCTGTACAATAATGAAGTTGAAGAAAATACATTCCACTTACCAAGAAACAAAATTTAATTTTTCACTCACCATTCTGTTCTCCACACAACAGAAAAGTCCTGCATCACCAGTAAGTAGTGTAGTCGGGGGGTTTATGCTGGTGTATGGCGTAAACTCGCTTATTTCATTACAAGCATTTGTAAATTCACTACATTTTCACCCAGGTTTATGTAGTGAACCGCCCATTAATCAAAAATATAATATACAAGTATTGATTTAATTGATATATAAGTGGTTATTGTATCAGCCTGGGTAGAGTTGCTCACACACGTAGAGATAATACGGTATATGATATGAATGAATGAATGAATGAATGAATGGAAGGAATACTGTTTCAAATGGATACAGCTATATTGTCCTAATAGCTACCACAGATTAACTACTTCGGAAATGGCTGATTTACAAAAACCTTCGTGTGGAGCAAATAAGAACTTTCCCTCGATTGGCCTACCCTTTTTGAAAAGAATTTTTCTGATAGGTTTCTAAATGGGACTAAAAGTGAGCATAACTATTGAATGTTCTATTGAGCGCAGGGTAATCGAAAGGGTTAATTTTTTTCAGTTCAACCACATAAATGAAATCATCTACACAAATGTTGTGACTTTGAACTTGTTTTTTTAGTTCCATTTGAAACCCGGCTTGCAGGAAAAAATACCCCTTCCCTCTACTCCTCTCATTTTTCTCGTACAGAACGTAAAGTGATAACCTTTTTCAGTACTACAATACTGTGTATCAATGTCTTTTGGCTCTAATGTAGGTGGACTCTGAACAAGGGCAGATAAAGGTCACATTCAGGGTGAGGGAGAGACTTTATTTGAAAAAAAATGCGATATAAAAACAATTTTTGTGTAAAGGTCAGTTGTTGCGAAGCTGTAACCCCGTGGAGGAGGGGAAGCCCTCTTGTGACCCTGCAGGGAATTCTTTGAAATTACACACTTCAAATATGGGCCAGTAGGTTTCAGATAGGGTTTAGATGCCAAAAATGCAATATTTTCCTTATGAAAATGACCCATATGATATTTGTCAATCATATTTTTTTTTCTCAGTTGACATTATTGCTATCATTATGATTATTAATTATTTAGTACATGTACAACAATTTTAATTTTGTTTACTCGGCGAAAAATTATGGTCACAGACAGCGCAGTCCTGGTGTTGAAGACCATTAGTTTTAAATAATCAAAATGGGGTGGTAAGATCGCCCTTGTGGTGCCCCGTCCAAACGATCCTATCTTTCATCCATAGCCTTAATTGGGAACAATGGATTTTGTATCAAGTTTCGATGTTATTGAAAAAAAAAAAGAAAAAAAAAAAAAAAGTTTACTCTTGAAAGAGAGGGAACTTCCTCTTTTTTCTTCTTTCTTTCTTCCTGTATATTTTTTTTCATTGCATCTAATTCATTGGGGACTACAAATTCAATGATGGGGGGAACTATATTGCTCCTCTATATTGCTTACCTTGTATCTGCCACTGGCTCTGAAGTCCAGCCCACATTTCTACATTGGGTCTACCAAGGAAACCATGGAAAATCAATGTATTAGCCTCGGAACCACTATTGTCTAGTGCTCTGAATGAATGAATTGTACAAATTTGAAAATCATTCAACAATCACAATGAAAATGTTCCCAAGTTTTAACTTTGGGTCCTTCCATTTCATAAAACAGGTCCCATTTTCTTTATAATAAAACAATTGATAGCTTCTACCTAGTACCTATCTGTATTATATACAACAAATAAAATTCCCGGACACATTAGAAAAAAATCACGTATAAATATTAATCGTATTCAGTTTTCTGTCGTTCTCGCTCTTCATCGTCATGATTTGTAAAAATTTGAGTTCAAAGCGCGAGTATTTTTGCAGTCGATAAAGTATTGTGTCTACTTTTATCGACTACGACAACTGAACGGTCTGAACCAGCGCTTGAGCTGAACTTTGTTAAGAAAGTTAGGTTAGTGTTGGGCCAAAATATTAGTTTATTGGTGTTGAGAGTTGGGTTAGTAGTTCTTTTTTGTAGGATTATTTAACCATTGAGTATAATTGAACACTCCAAACCGGTGCTACAAACTAAATGCTAGAATTAACTTAATTCCAGGCCTACAATTCGACAGAGTTTATTAATACCCGTTTCAAAATGCCGTTTATGAAAGGAATAGCACCTATTCGCAGAACAATAAAGTACCTTGAAAGTGGTAAAATAGTTTTCAAAGAAAGGGTAAAAGTGTTTACAGTTAACTACAATACTCATGGGGAACACCACCAGGGTGCAAGAGATTTTGTATTCTGGCATCTGCCTCAGATACAATTCAAGAATCCAAATGTTCAAGTATGCACTTTTAAAAACCTCACACCATCACCATTCATCACCTGTTACTTAGGTATGTATCTTGAACAAAATATTGGTCAAAGATTTAAAGTGTAGGCGTAGGTCAGGTCCAAGGAACCTCGAGTTTTTCAACGTTGAATCTTTAAAACTCTTATTGGTACACGGTAGCCTAGGCCTACCGGGTATGCTCGATCTAGGCCTAGTCATAGCCACTGATTACAAAGGCCGGCCCTATTTGCAAAGTAAATTGTCTGAATAAAGACCGAAAACGCTATTCGCAAAGTAAATTGTGCGACAAGCACCCGGCTCGGTTCCGCCTGCCGGCGGTATTCACGAGGTTTGGACACTAACCTAACCTCAAAAACCTAATGTCCGCAACCTGGCTTTGTCCACATCACTCGCGGGTTTTAGGCCGTTTTGCCATTTTTAGACCATTTTCTACTTTGGGAACAGCATTTTAGGTTCTTGTTCTCAAAGTGTTCAGCCATTTTTTACTTTGCAAATAGACATTTTCTTACATGAATTCCTTTTAAATTCCATTTAGTCATTGCATAGCCTAGGCCTGTGCGTTGAAACTTGACTGAATCTACTGCCTAGGCCGTAAACAGAAGAGTAGAAATGATTTAATATAATATCTTTCTGATTGACACCTTGGATTATAATTCAATCAGTTACCGGTAGCTATTATTGTGGTCATTAGTTAGCACTAGGCCCTAATCAAACCCTGCATCATTGAGCTTTTAATGTATATGCCTCCCACAACCTCAGTGGCAGTGAAGCGGCATTCAGTGGTACAGATATTGAGTAAATGAATATCCTTACGAGATAGAGTGGCAGAGCCCTAGTTAAACAGTCTACAGACGATTGTAGTGTTACGCCTGGTAATCCTGCTAGGAGCGCTGTGATCACCAAGAAAATGCCATTTGCTAGAGCACTGTTGCGAATGAATGCTGTAGGAGTGCTGTGATCAGCCAACTTTGTCATTGTTACGGAGCATAGGCATAAGCTCTGTCCAAGATGCATTGAGGGTTGCATTTGCCGCTTTAAGATGTGACTTCACTCAACTCTAAAACACGTTCCATTTCCTGAGTACTTTTCTCTGAATCAAAGATGCTGCTCTATCTAGTGTTGTTATGTAGAAACGGCTGACAGGCCGTCAAACTTGATGACAGCTGTTATTAGCTGAGCCGACGTGAACGTAACTTTAGTTAGTTCCTTTTATCACTTAGAACTACACTGCGCACGTTCTTTAATTCTGAAGATGTGGCCGTTGAATTGGTACACATTTTTAACATGGGAGGAATAGGAAGTGAAGTTACCAACTCAAACCGGCAAACGCAACCCTCAATGCATCTTGGCTCTGTCATTCAACATTGCCTATCTAGAGACTACTTCATCTGTGGTATCGGTAGGCTCGTGTGAGCATCCTCATTTTTATTCTGTTGTAGCTATAGGCATCAATACTGTGAGGTAATACCATGTCCTATCTGCAGGCATTCTATCTCAATGCTGAAAAGTTGAAATACTTTTCAACATTGAACGTTCCGAACAATTTTACGAATATTTCTATATTTTTGTAATGGTGTACTGGTATCAGTAGGCCTACTTGAGTCTTACAAAAAATTGTTACAATTAATTTTTGATCCTTACTAGGCTCGTAATTGACGACTAGTGATTGACCCGCCCATAAACGGACCACAAAACAGAACATTGGATCAAATGGGCTTTGTTATGTGGAAATTTCACATTTACCTATCAGAGTATCTCTAAATTACCATATGAAGTATAGATCAAGGTGGCCCTGGCGATTGATCACTAGTGGTCAATTGACTCAGCTTATAAATTTGCTCCTAGATCTGCAGGAATACTAATTTTACGTTTTTGCTCCAGAAAATGGCGAACAAGTTTTAATTGATATTGACAGTCAAGGCAAGGAAAATGTCCACGAACACCTGAGAAAAGTGATATGCAAATC
Source organism: Brachyptera risi (assembly GCA_964007535.1). Lineage (NCBI taxonomy): Eukaryota > Metazoa > Arthropoda > Insecta > Plecoptera > Taeniopterygidae > Brachyptera > Brachyptera risi. The sequence goes on from OZ023328.1 coordinate 42,173,860, forward strand.
AGAGTAAGTTACACAAATTATTTATTTCCATGCTAACCAGCACTCTGGTTTATCAAGTGCTAAACCAGAGCCATCCTCAAATATCTGACTGTATGCCTACCATAATTTTTTCCTTTGTGTCACATTTTGCTTTTTTTTGCATCATAGTGAGGTTCTTGCTGCTGAGACAAAAGCCAAAGAGAAGAAAGATAATCCAGCCAACTTTGGTATTGGCTGCAGTCGTCAGTGCATCTGCGAAATTCCTGGACAGGTACCTTGTCCGGGACTAGTGCCACTGCCCAATCACATGAGAGGCAAATACAAATACCGCAAGGAATAATATTGATGTTAGTATCAGATCATAGTTCCAATAATATTGCTTGAATTAATTATTATACTAAATTATCAAAATATTGATTGTAAATAATATTATCTTCTTTTAATAGAACATCTCTTCATTACCAAGTTTTAAAATATTTGTGTTTCATTTATTTGTGCAGTCATATGTTAATATCTAGCATCACGCAGGCCTATACAATGGCTTGAATAGAAGTACCCGGTATTTTGTAGGGGCGTGTACAAGCATTTACAATGATCATTGATTCATTTATTTTTTGTTTCTACTGAAATACAAGTAGCATGGAGCATCCCTGAAATTTCGGGCACTGTCAAGCTGTATACACTGGAAAAATGTATTGCTAATTTCTTCACGCAAAACATTCTTCTAGAAATTTTGTCATGTATGGGTACAGATGATGTGTCACACCAGTCAACGCATGGTCTTCATCGGGATAACTCTGTAAAAACAAATGTCACACTTTATTTAGGAAATAGTTAATTTCAATAGAAATTAAAGAATTATAACTTTCTTGAATTCTATAGAAAAATATTGCTGCCAAGATTTGTAATAGTATGTAGCATTCATTTTAGATCACTGCAAGTATTAAATTCTAATGAATAAATTTAAAATTTAAAAATTGAATTTAAAATTAAATTTAAATTAAATTTTAATTTTGTATTTAAATTCTTGTGAATCATTCTGCATTGGTGTTTAGATTTGAATTGGACCCTGAAGTTTGTGTTAATTGCTAAAGCGCCGTTAAATAGTTGGTCTACTTGCGCCTTCATAACTTTTTCATGAATCTATGAAATAATCTGGATAAACCATATTTGAGACCTTCATTTCTCAAAATAGTAGCGTCTTTTTTGTAATTATTTGAAAACAACGAAAAGTATTGAATTCGCTGGTTCAAGCGTAGGAAATTTAGTAACTCTTTTCGAACTCATATTATTTGGATGAATTCTTTCACTCCAGCAAAGGATAATTTTCCTGTTTTATTTGTATTTTTTGTCTCCTGTCTACAAGTCAAATGACTCATCTAGAAACGTTCCTTTATTGCACATCATCTCGCTTAGAAATTAAAATTGTGTAGATTCTTTGGTGCAATACAAATACTGTAGGTGTACTACTTGTGAGAGAACAAGGATTTAATATTCCATGAAATCGATAAGTTCATAATTGGGCTAGTTCTAAAAATTGTTGTGAAGATTTAGAAATGCTAAAATTCCATAATTGTTTTATTTGCACATCACCTAAAGGTGAAAGATATGTTTGATTAAATAATTAAAATGCACATGTTGTTAACCTTAAAGAAATTATGCTCTTATGGGGTTTCCGTGTAAAATGACGGTGTATATCTAGTTAGCCCAGATATTTACAACGGTTATCATTTTTAATAAGGTCGACACAAACACTTTTTTGTATAAGAGATCTAGGTACCGTACATTATTTAAATGAAGACATGTGTTGAAATGACATAATATTTATCGTGTGATGACGATCAACATCGAAATAGAGCATATATGCATTAGTTTAGCTTTTTCTGAGTTGATAATTACGGTAAGTCCTTATTATGCATCCATTTGAGAATTTTAGTAAAGTCATACTGTACACTTCTTTTGACTAGTACTAAATATTTGTCAAGTGATAGAAAACCAATTTCGTATACAAATTGATATATCTGGCAGTAATTGGAATAATTAGATATCGAGTAGAGATCATAGTTACCTGTTATACATAAATTTTACCTGTTGCTCGAATTGTATAGAATTTCCTTGCATTGCTCTGGAAAACATCATGGAGTTGTGATAAAGAGCAATGTTATCAAACGTGCCGTGAATGAGTAAGAGCTTTTTATGACGCAGATTGTCCAACTTGTCGTTCACATTCGCTTGTTTGTATCCCTCCAAGTTATCGTCTGGGGTTGGTAACCCCATGTATCGTTCCGTGTAGATTGAGGCTGTAACAAGCATGGATCCTGTTTTTTAATTGAGTTAAGGAAACTATAGTTTGTATAATTCAGAAGATGTAAGTCATAGTCTTATGTAGGCCTACTTCCTATTTTACAATTTTTTTATCACCCATGGGCCATGGCCATCTAGTTTTCAAGCACTACAAGTTAATTGACCAAATTATATATTAATTCTCCGTTCTAATTCTGGATCTAATCAGAATAAATGGGCCTAATATACTATTATTGAATACTATTTAATATAATTTTGCTCTCTTAACCGAGACGCGTGGCCGAGTGGTAACACACTGAACCGTCATTTGGGAGACCGGGGTTTGATTCCCGCCATGGTCGACCATCCTGATAGGGGTTTTTCGTGGTTACCCTCTGTCGTTTAGGTTGATACTAGGATGGTTCCTTAACAACAGGCCACGACCGACTCCTTCCCACCATCCAAAACACCTAATAAAATAACCTTTCATCTCATCATCCCACCATCTCATTCATCATCCACCGACGCCAATAGATTGGAGCCATCAGTGTGGTGCGTCGTTGAAAAAAAAACAATATAATTTTGCTCTTCATTGAAATCTAATTCTATGAACATGGGCTAGTATAACTGTATTCTTCAAGCGCATCTTACTGTAGTACATCCAGTCTGTGACTGGTGCCACTGCAATCCCGCATTTGAATAATCCTTGCGTGTCATTAGCAAGCGTCTTTAGTGTGCTGTAACCTCCATAGCTCCAGCCCCAAATAGCAGTACGACCACTGTCTAGGAACTCATACTTCTTCAATAAAAACCTAGAAAACAAAATTGTTGAATTCTTTTCAGCCAACTGCTAGTTACAATCAACTTCAAGGTACTCTTAACAAAGAAACAAACATTCACAAAAGATTCAGATCACAAATGGCATGTTTGCAATCATTGTTTTCTTAGTTATTTTAAATTAATTTTCACAAGTGTTTTAATGGTAGGCTGATAATGAAAGTAGTCTTACTTGGTGACATTGATCTGATCCTCGACCTCCACTGTGCCTAGCCTCCTATACGTAGCGTGCATCATCTTATCGCCCTGCAGTCCCGAGCCCCGTCCATCGATTACTGCGTACACAATACTCTTGTTGGTAGCCAAGTATGTACGCCAATCGATTTCAAACCGTTCCGAGATCTGTTGAGAGTCGGGTCCGGCATACCTTCATTGTATAGAAAATAATTTTATAAAAAATATCAAATGGATAGTTATTAATGTGACTCCCATGTCAGGGAGGTTGTGTGAAGTTACTTGCTAAATTATCATATGGTACCGTGAATTGATAATTTGATACTGTTTGTCAGCAAAAAGAAAATATTAGTAAAATAATATTTGAGCTACTTTTTACCTGTAGGCCTACACCATATGTACTTTGAAATTATTATCATTGACATATTATTTAATGAATTTAACAATTTAGAAAACAGTTTGATTTTCATATCCATACTGCTACATGCCAATAGCTTACAATTAATGTCATGTTTCTTCAAAGTTTTCTGATATACATTATGCATGTCTAATTATATTACTGAAATATAATAATAATCAGATTGTTTAATCATAAGTATTAGGCCTATGTAGGCCTACTTGTAAACCATGTGGTACACTACCCACGACCCGCCATGACATATTTAGTGGCCCGCCGAGTAAATTGAAAATTCTTGAAATTTTCATAGCATATCCCAATAATTTCATATGTAAGCCTAATTGTTTCACCTTTTTAGCCCATTTTCAATGTGTGTTTTCTTTGAGAAATCAGTAATAAAATATAGGCCTACCGATAATGCACATGTCTTTCTACAGAAGGTTCAATGTGACTTCTGCGTTCCTTCTGACACTTTCAGTTGTGCCAACTGTCATAATTACTGCTTCTGGGTTGGTTGTTGCCTTGTTGGTCAGGTTGGTAAAGATAATGTTGACTTTTTTTCGTAACATATTTCACAAAGGTAACATTGTAGCTAATCACCGATCGGCAGAATAGACTCAATATTTGCAGTTTTTCCCAATTATCCAGCAATTGTCAGTTTAATATAGTTCTCAAATGTACTTCATTTGGAAATACGTTCAACTATCTTGTTTTAACTAATGTTTGTGCGTAATTTTCCGCATTTCTTCCACAAAGAGGAGGGTAAATTATAGTAAAATCCTGTGGTAAATTTCACTGTTTGTTTTGTTTTTTCGTAAAGGGTTTCAATTCTACTACGATAATATGTTCTCCCAATGCAACATAAAGAGTGACCAGTGTAGGCCCCACCTGGCATGCCTCTATATACGTCTAGCAACTCAAGAGAGAATACATATATTTTTCAGGGACACTTGTAACCAGTGCGGCCCGCGAACAACTGCAAAATGTATGAAATGACCCTTCTGATCAAAATGTTGTGCATCACTGTGGTAAACCTATAGTATTCAATTTCTTAAGATCTTCACCAAGAGCAGTTACTAATATAGTAGGAAATACAGATAGCTGAGCAGCCCACATCAAGTCTTACTTACACGTCAATGAGTAATGGGTACTTAATGTTAGTGTCCATCTTGGGTGGTAGCCACATCCGCACATGAGCCATGAATCCATCTGGTAATGGCACCTCAAGTTTCATTGAACGTGGAAGTATTGTGAGACTAACGAGATCACGTAATGGACGGTTATCTTCCCATAATGCTACTCGTTCATGGTCCTAGAAAAAAAAATGAACAAACACTTTTTAATTATATCACGAAGTGTTTAAATGGAAAAGTGCCTTAGTGACTTGAGTTCGAATTAGAAACTGCTGGCCCACTGTGTAATTATGCTATTACCCTATTACCACTCATTGGTATGAAAATATCATCATATTGATATTTTTAATTGTAAATAACGTGTAAAAAATACTCGAGACCTTATGTAATACCAGAAACTTGCTTAAGAAGTCCCAGAAAGTTCGAAAAAATTTAAATAAAATCAAGTTTTCACTGAAGTGAAATTGAAAATGAGTCAAATTATTTATTTATTATTTTACTCAGCTTATGAAAAAGCTTGAAGTAATGATTACTATTTTCTAGTGGAATAATATTGATTCATATCTTTTTGTACCCTGTTGTAAAATGTAATCTCCGGTATATCTGGTCCCCAACAATGATGCATATAGAAAGAGTTGGACTTGCTGAAGTATGCGGTGCTGTACTGGCATTCAATGTCACCGTCTACTGTTCGTATTCCACAAGTTACGCAATTGGCCACATGTGGAGCATCGACGGGATCGTCGCTTACTACGAACACATGGACACGAGCGCTATCGCCCTCGTCAGTTGCAGAGAAGAAGCTACGCAAAACAAATTGTGTGGGTTCATCAAATAGCTTTGCAATTTTACCCTTGACAAGTTGGAACACTTTTATTTTAAATTTTGTCATTTTTTTTTATATCATGAAAACTTGGTATTATGGACTACCTCTATAAAATATTGGCTGGATTTATGTTCCCAGGTTTTGACAAGCATTAGGCCTAAAAGTAATTTGATTTATATTTTAAAAACATTATTCACTGATATTCATTTCTTTACTATTCTTGTTTTGTATTTTATTTACAATAGCAATATTTTTCAAAATTTTCTTATTTAGTGAATCTAAGTGATGAATTTCTCTCTATTAAATTGTCACTAATATGTACAGTACTTCATTAATATTATTAAAGTCCTTACATTTCATCATCCTCATCCCAGGCTATAATGTCTGTAACAGTAAAAGTCCCGGCAGTTAACGCAACAACACGAGGCTCTGATTGGTTGAGGTAGATGATGGTTACGTGACGAAACTTTCCTAAGCCATCACCTTGATCATGTGAAGCAGGAAGCAACAAACGAGTGCCATCGATTGAGATACGAGGCGGTCCAAAGACGTAAACCCAGCCTTCAGGCTCTTCTACTTTCCACAACTTTTAACATACGAACATGGAAAAGCACATATAGGACATACATTTTTCCATTTTATTTCTCATTTCCTAATGTTTCTAAGAACTGGTTCAACCAACTGTAAATTCAATATTAATTAGTTAATTATTGATCAATGTACTAAAATATCGTACCTAACTAAGAGTGAAAGTGGATTATTTGCTTAATTCACTAATAATAATTATGAGTTGGTAAAGCTGGCTCCATCTCACTGATCAAGTTTCAGCTGGAAATGTGATGATACTAATAGTAATATATATATATATATATATATATATATATATATATATATATATATATATTCCCGGGGAAGGTAGGAGTACCCTCTCCCCTGCTGACTACATACAACCATAACTGCGGCTACATACAGTAGAGACGAGATCAGGATTCTGTGTTGAGTCATTGAGGATTGAGTTCCTCAAAAGTTGAAAAGATTCTAGTTGCGCACATATATCATTACAAGTAAAAAACAATTGCATTTATCATGCTTGAATTTATTTTAATTTATTATCATAATGTTTGGCATTTGATATCTAAATATGAGGAACCTTCTTTTAGCCTAATCATATTAATGAGTAGTAACAGAAAGAGATACATCAGCATTTTTTCCAGTTTTAAATATCAGATTACTGAAATACAAAGTCAACTTGTTACAGTTATGGCCATAGGAATAAGCGCAGAAGTGAACCAAATATGATGGCCTATTATATACTACATTGTGAATATAGTCTAATTAACTCCTCAGTCGCATACTAGTTCATTATTATTTTATTTATTACAAACGTACAATAAGTGGAATTGCAAGCGGCTCAGGAGGATAGATGGCATTTGGATGACGTATTAGATCTTCTGACCCCCGTGGGGGTTTACAAAAATTGCCGTAGACGACGGTATTTCACGTCGTCATGGCGGGGTATTGGTATAAGTTTTCAACTAGCAATAATCGCACCTCGGATAAACCTCATTGGTTACGATATTGCCACTGCGCAAAGCTAACTATAATAGAGGAAATCTGTCGACTGGCCACGCGCATACAACGTACTCATGGCGAAACCAGGTGCTAATAACTACGCCACCGCATTCTGTGGGAGATTTACGGAACCAAATTGTACTGAAGAGTCTGAGATTCACGTGAGGTGTGCGATATCAACGTGATTTGAGAGAGCCTGTTTCATTTTTTGGTTGCAGAAATTCAATTGATTGTAATAATGTACATGCATTGTTCATGTGCGGGGATTATATCTTACATTGCAATTCTGGTATTTATTTTATTTTATTATTTATTTTCAACTCACGAGGACGAAAAATATCATATGGGCGTAAATATATTACCACAAAGTAGCTACAATGAAATTTAATAATACTATAAGTTGGTCAGATGCATTGATATGAGATTTTAAAATTATTTCTGCTGTTTGATATTTAAATATTCAAGGGGGCCTATAATGAGACCAATTTGCTTCTATAAAGATAAGGTTAGTATTAATATTATACTTACTTCCTCGCAAGTGGCTTCAGTGTCAGTGAAGTTGCATCTTATAATCCACGCTTGATTTTGAACACGATTTTTCCATACCACAATAATCTCATCGTCATTTGCCCAAGTTACATATGCCAGAATGGGCTCACTGTTGATAGATTTTTTTTTTAATTTTTGACATTTATTTACATCGAAACGTGATTCAAAATTATTGCTCCCCAATTAAGACTATAAGGATGAAAGTTAGTGTCGTTCGGGCGGGACACCACAAGGGCGATCTTAAACTAGCCCAAAAATAATTATTAACAATACTCATCAACAAACAACAAATCTCGAGAAAATAATTTCAAGGTTGGCAAATAATGGAAAAAAATGGAAAAATGTGGTAATTATTTTGAATTTTTAAGAAAGCATGTAATTTTTGTAACCTTATACCGTACGTTCTACTTTCACCACGCATAGGCATCGTCTACTAACTAAAGAATGTTCAAGAATTTCGGTAATTGTGCACATGAAGTCACATACCTTTTTTTCTATCCAAATTTGAATTTAAATCATTCTAAACAAAATATATAGACATATTTTATACCGATACATTTTTCGTAGACTTTACAACCACTAGCTCTGCGTTTATAATATACGTCCATTTTCTACAGGACGAATATTATTCCAATGTTTCCAATGTTATTATCGTAATGAACACTTTATGTAACCGAAAGTGTACACTCGCTGAAGGCCTACATTTGATGCTGTCGTGTCTGAAGACAATTGTAATAGATTACGTCCTGATTAATTATTGCGCTGATATTTATGTATGTTATGTTGGCTATAAAAAGAAGACTATAGGATAATAAATGCAAAGAAGTTATAAGGTGGGATGTGGAATTGAGTTGAGTACGAATTGTGGGAGTGAGTCAAGTACATAAAACGGTGGGAAGATTGGGAAATATGGAGCGAGCTTGTGAAAAGATTGGAGCCAGAGAAAGATGTAGGCCTATTGATGGTGGAGGGAAGTTGTGCCTGAACGGCAAGTCCATCCCCACAACCCGAGTGTATTTTATAAGACACATTGGTGGATAGGCCAACTACCCCCTAACTTGACAACACTGCTGGATAAAATGGAAATATTTTATTGTTATGTTAGTAGCTACTATTCTTTCTTGGTAGATATAGTTAGATACAGCTATCTAGCTATATATAGCTGGTAGCAGTACTCGAAATCAACATTTAAAATCAGCAGTTTTCCGGGCTACTGAATTTTTTTCATGGTAGCCCGCAGCTTATTCAGATAGCCTGGCAATTTATTATTATTGACATTTCTTATCAATTTATTTGTCAGATTTCAAGTACTTACGGACAAGCACAAGAAGCACCATAACACACATTTTTGTGCAGTTTTGTTTCAATATATTAGGCCTATTGAATAAATAATTTGTTCTGTCTTTTGGCGCCAAAGTAAGTAATTTGAGATCTCAAGAAATCGTTTATACCAAATCTTTATATTATTTTCTACCTTCGTAACACTCCATATTCGTTCATTGCTCATTCACTCATATAACATAAGATTCGAATAAGATTTGAAATTGGGCAATTATTTAAAAATTATTTTGGCTACTGGGAAAATATATTTGGCAATCCTAGAACAATATATACCGCTAATTTCGAGCCCTGGCTGGTTAATTAACCCAAACGCTGTGCAGCTAATTTTTTGGACATTGTTGGATTTTTCGTGATACTCTTTCCGCTGAACTTGCAGAAAATTGTGCGCTATTCTTCATGTACTTTACACCAACTAATATAATTTCTAATAATCCAATAAATAATCATCTAATCCAATATAATTATTCAATACCCATTATAATTTGTAAACGGTACTTACGATACGTTGTGTGGTGGCGGTATATTAATAACAGTGAAATTACCGCTTATTACTGCTTGTAAATCAACGACACTCAAAGTAGCATTTGGATTCGTAGTTCCTACCTGAAATAAGCAAAGAATCACTTTAGCTTGCATGCAGAAGTAAGAACTTGAATTACCTGCCTTAAATGTATTAATTTTATTTTTATTCCACTTTTGATATAATACTTCACACGTGTTCTTTCATTTTTTTTGTATTTATTTATAATAGGCTGCCTCATTTGATCAATCATTCATATGCACATTCATATAGATTTGTAATTTTATTGAATGTTTTTATATTGCTTGTCATTCTGTGTCTCCGGTCAACTCTATTGTGAGTAAAGCAGAGACTTAATAAAGTTTATATATAAGCTTATAAGTATAAGATGTGGGTGTAAATTTTTGGGTGTAATGAAAAATCTTTTGAGTCAATGCTGAGATAAAGATGATTACCATTGAGCAATATTCTGATGGGTAATGTATTTAATGCTCTGTACAACAAATGCAAGGATGAAATGATGAAAAAATTAAAAATGAAGAAAATAAATGAGAAGCAGAGTTTGTTATAATGAATTCAATGAGATTTTTTAACCTTTTGGAGCAGTGTTCTATCTTTGCGAATGTTAACAATCTCAATTGAGAGGAAAACGGGACTGCACCCATCAAACTGGCGGGCAAATTGAATCATTTTGTATTGAACTATTTAATTGGATATCAATTGAATTGCAAAAATGCTACATAATTATGCGTTAAAAATTGAGCGAGATATTTATATGACAAATATATAAAACACACCGCCTTCTTGGTTTAATGGCAATACCTGATTATTGTTTTAATCGTTCTACGCTTAAATTATAGGTTTCATCTGTTAATAGCTCATCTGTTGATAGCTTTAATTGATCTTAAAATGGCATCATGATGTTTTTATTCGAAACTGTTGATCTGATTTTTTCCACCAGTTTTCTTTCCACCCTGGGATTTAAAAATTTCGAAATGGTTTGTCTCTTCAGTGATTTAACTGATTTCTCTATACGCAGTATCGATGTCGCATGTGCATGCCAAAATTCATCAAGATTTATGCTTTTGTTTGACCTGTAGAGCGAAAAAAAAACTTTCGTTTTTTTTCAAGTAGGCTTACGGTAAAATGAAGTCTTCCCTCACTCTCATCCGTTAAAAAAATTCAGTAATAAACGAGGTAAATGATATTCATTTGTACCAATCAGATATAAATATAATCTCTAATATTATGAGTAATTGTAATTTGTAAAAACATACCTTAGGATATTTGAGATCAACAACATTTGAGTATTGATTAGCTCCATAGAACGTTATTGGCTCGTCTTTTACTAGTGAGTCGTTGTACGTACCAAACGCAAGCTTAGTTCCATTATCTGAGAACCAGATTGCTTTAGAAGAGCTGCTAACTGCATCTGTGAAACACAAAACGAACAAATAACAAATAGTAACTTAATCATTTAAATGTTAGCACACTATTGTGAATATGAAAAAAATTATGAGACGTTTATAAAAGAATCTTACTTCATTTTTCATAAAAAAAAGTCTTGATTAATTTCGAATATTTTGTATCAGACTGTAGCATTTGATTTTATATTGGAAATAAAATGTTATTGAATATTTTCTCATTTTCCCTAGTGAAAAGATCGGATGACTTCAATTATTTTTTGGGTTTTGCGACCTATATGTAAATCATTGTTTTGTTATTCATTCCAAATAAAATATATTTGAAATTTTCAGTGTCTAGAGGTGAAAACTATTACATTTTACAATAAATCGTTTCTGTTTTACTATCATGCATATTATGAAAGGCTACCATTGACGAGACGCGTGGCCGAGTGGTTATTCACACTGAACCATCATTCGGGAGACCGAGGTTCGATTCCCGCCATGGTCGACCATCCTGAAAGGGGATTTTCGTGGTTTCCCTCTGTCGTTCAGGTTGATACTGGGATGGTTCCTTAACAACAGGCGACGACCGACTCCTTCCCACCATCCAAAACACCTAATAAAATAACCTTTCATCTCATCATCCCATCATCTCATTCATCATCCACCGACGCCAATAAATCGTAACCAACAGTATAGTGCGTCGTTAAAACCCAATATAAAAGAAAGACTACCATTGTAAATCCAGTCGGTGGCTCCGTTGTACACGATGCCCGGTATTCCGGTGTTGGTAATATTGTACTCTTTATCGTTGCTAGCCGACGGTCTGTAGTAGAGGTTGTTGTGATACACGTAGGCATAGCCGTTGTCCGCTGGTGCCCAAGAAACCACCTGCAATAATCCTTCATCTACCTTTCCCAGGCCGTTTTTCACTGGCGTACTCAACCTAAGAGATTAGAACAAGCTTCGGTCATATATTGGGTTATACCTATCGTTTTTTTTTTTCTTTAATAACATCGAAACTTGATAAAAAATCATTGTTTCCCAATCAGGGCTATGGATGAAAGATAGGATTGTTTGGACGGGGCACCACAAGGGCGATCTTACCACTCCATTTTAATTATTTAAAACCAATGAACTTCAACACCAGGACTGCGCTGTCTGTGACCATAATTTTGCGCTGTAGATAAAAGTATTTCAGTTTCCGAAAGTCCGGAACACATTATAAGTAAAAATCGTTTCTGTGATATATCCGGAAATTATCAGCATTGGTATTGAGAGTAAACAAAACACACGAATGTTGATATCTTCCACTTTGAACTTAGCCTCTTGGGCAATGATCACATCTTTACATTAACAGCAGATGAAAAGTGTAACGTTATACAAACAGGAAAAAAAATCGTATCGATGGATACGCACCAGCGTACGTTGATATTACAGGGCTGTGTAAGGGGGGGGGGGGGGGGGGGCTGAAGAGCGAATACTGGGATACGGATTCTACCAAGAGTGAACTTGGGCTTGGGCGTGTCTATTCGAGGAAAGAATATACTTCAAAGGTGGGGCTGTACTTATTGAGGAAAGAAACATAATTTCGTGGTGGGGTTATCGCGAATAGGCACCTTCTCCACCCACTTTGACATCCTCTTTTTAACCAAGCCTATGCTTCCTCTTGGTAGTATCCATATTCCACTATGCGCTTTTCAGAGCCCCCGATATCTCGGATAACTCGAAAAGAGCAGTACACTATAGTCGACCAAGTAAACGTCGTTAATCACAATAATCCAATTCACAATCCAATTTAAACTACAATCACCATACAAAAATGGAACATTTATCATAAAAGGTATGGATAAAACAGCTGGTAAATCTCTAAAATCATTTTCAAACTTCAAACCTGAAACCTCTGGGTCTGGATATTATCTGACATGAAATTCTTCAGAATCTATAAGTAGTGCTATTATATTGTTCAAGTCTTGAAAAATTGTTTTAAATTCAAGAAATTGAATTTTGACTATACATACTTATCTAATGCTATTAATATGTTATAACTTTTACCACCTATTCTATTACTATAATACTCTGTCATCTTGGATATAACATTTAATATTTTCAAAATTTCGGTCCACACACAGAGAATTTTCTCTATGTGGGCTTCTTATCCTTATTAAAAAATTGTAAAAAAATAATTGTCAAGTGTGTAAGATGAGAATAAAATGAGTTTAATGTGAAATAAAAATGAAATAAAATTCACCCTCATATTTTCTATCTCTGAAGAGAGTTTGCGTCAGAATTAGCATGAGTATACGTATCCATCGGTTCGATAGGCATAATCCAAGGTCATATTCTTACAATTTTGTCGTAGGAAATTTTGAAAATATCGTTTCTGATATTCTATACTGCCCCATAGATTTGTGCCCATTTTTATCCAGAATGGCGAAATATATATTTAAAAACCGAGGAAAAGAAAGAAGATTTGGGGAAGAAGATTTATCTCGAGATTGATGGTAAGAGTCGTCGAAACTATCAGGTAAAAGAGGTAAAGAGGTAATATCAGAAATATGATTATATTTTTATGCCCTTGGTGAAACAGGCGAGATTTGGTATTTAATTACCGTGCGAATTTACTTCTCGATATACTGCTCGATATAAACATAATATAAAGATTCATTAGAGAATAAAATGAGACGTAGAAAGTGTCATTCATGACTCATGGCAATTATTTTCTGAAGTTTTCTGAGAAAATATGGAATATAAATATTTTTGAATCAAGTTTTTTAATTTTCAATATGCGCTAGTTTGACTCGAGTTTGGCCATAGTAGATATACATATAAACCTGTAAAGTAGCGAGACTAATTTATTTGATATTATTAATTCAAACGCATAAAATCAAATTGCTCATTCCAGGTTGTGTACTCTAAAAACTATTTGGCTACTGATGAAAGAAAAACTTTTTTTTGTTTTCTCTTGGTCAAAATGGTGCTTTTAGATTGTCACCTTCACAAACACGACGAAAGAATGGGACATGGAATGTAAGAAGTGAGTTGTTTCAAAATTGAGTGTATTGAATGGATCAGAAGGAAGAGATAGTTGACAATCACTTAGTAGGAGAGTTTTGAACCATATCAATGTATTTCGATGTATTAATTACCTGTTATTTTTAATGTTGTATGTTGTGATTGTGTGTTGTTATGTGTACGACGTATTACAATAATCTTTTTATTGTTAATGTACACAGAAAAAACTGGCTTCCAAGCCACTTAATAAAATTAATAATAATAATAATACATATCTGTCGTCAAGTGGCAAAACGACAATTACCTCTTCTTATCAATATCTGATTATCAATACTCACTGAGCCTCTAAATCGATGATAGAATAATAACTGCTGAACACATGTCGAAACCTCTGAAATTGAAACATTTTCATAAAATTTGTATTACACGAAATTGATGAACAATTATTTTAGGAAGACTAAAAATCACATTCGATAAGTATAAATTAGTTTTGTATATACATTTCTCACTATTTCGTTGAAATTGTGAGGGATATAACCAATCAAATATATTACAACGATTTAATCCAAATTATTTCTTCTAAGGGAGATTAAAATATTGCAGCTATATGATGGGCAGATGAGAAGGCATGGTATGGCTTGTCTCCTTCTTTTCAAACATATTGGGTTTAAGGAACCAGTGTTCTGACAAATATAATCTATATGGTGTCGGACGAATGGTTATTGAGATGGCGGGATGAAGGGCTTTTAGGTAATGGGAAGGATAGTGGGAAAGAAGCGGTCGTGGCCTATATTGTAGGAACCACCTCGGCATTATAGCATATAGACTACATTGGATAAGCACAAAAAAAAACCTTAACGGTAGCGGGGATCGAACCAAGGCCCGATATGCACCTCACCTTCCAGATAACATTGAGCGAGTGCATTAAAGTAATTCTGAGCAAAATATATCAGTCAAGAGTCCATGGGAGTCGATTTATCGAAATATCAGTTGTTTGATGATAACTTTTGAACGGTTTGAGATATCACAATTTTAATACGCGAGAAACACAGATAATTATAATAGCTTCAAGATTATATAAGTTATGACTATTAAAGTCATGTCGCATAACTATCAAGAGTCGACAGCTAAAAAATGTATTTTTTAGCTGTTAACTCTTGAGTCTTGACGATTATGCGACATGACTTTAATAGTCATAACTTATATAATCTTGAAGCTATTAAAATTATCTGTGCTTCTCGCGTATTAAAATTGTGATATCTCAAACCGTTCAAAAGTTATCACCAAGAAACTGATATTCCTCTAAATCGACTCCTCGGGACTCTTAACTTGTTTTCTGATAGACGGAAAGTAGTAGAAGGACGCTTTCATTTAGGCTCAATGACTCATCTTTGGAATGTGTTAGGAATCGCATTACAGTCTCCAAGATGATGGTATGTATAGGCCGGAGAAATCTAGCTGCATAATGAAAGATTCTTCATTTACCTTTGTTGAATTGTAGCTAACCAGAAGATATTTCAGATCTGCTGAGAGCGAATATTCGAATTTTTTAGCAGGTATCTGTAAATGAGAGAAAATAATTTTATTACCACTGAACTGATTGAGACTAATTTCGTTAAAAATATTTTTAATTTTCATAATTTCAATTACTATAATTAAGAGGTAGATTGATTGAATAAATGTTTTAAATACGGTGAATGAGTTGTCAATAAATTATTTGTCCTATTTTTTTTGTTATCTGTCAATGAGAGAAAATAATTTTATTACCACTGAACTAATTGAGACTATAATTTCGTGAAAAATATTTTCAATTTTCATAATTCTAATTACTATAATTAAGAGGTGGATTGATTGAATACATGTTTTGAATACGGTAAATGAGTTGTCAATAAATTATTTGTCCTAATTTTTTGTTTTCTGGCAGACTATTGCTTATTATTTGTTGATTAGAAATACTGAATTCTATGTATAAACGAAAGTTACGAATTATCACATTACTACTAAAGAGGTATACGAGAATACGACATATACGGTATAATTGAATCGACATGCAGGTGTATATATATCTACATATATATATATATATATATATATATATATATATATATATATATATATATATATATATATATATATATATATATATATATATATATATATATAATGATTTTTAAACAGTTTTAAAAATCATTAATTATAATAACCTACTGGTGGTCAACCAGGAAGCTATTGAAATCATATATATATATATATATATATATATATATATATATATATATATATATATATATATATATATATATATATATACATTTTTTTTCATTCAGTGTTTGTGTATACGGTAGATACATTTGTGTCTTCCATATTCTGCAAAGTGAAATAATAACTTCAATAAAAATGGATACAAAATATCAGAATTTGTTAGAATGATTCCCAATAATTCCAAGATATTATTTTCTCCTTACTAAAGTATCGTTAAGTAGCAAGTTGATTGACGTCATTGCTTCCATATCGTGAAGCCAAACTTGACCCGATTTGGACATGTACGAGAACATTGTGTCTGAAAAGAAAGTCAAAAATAATCTTCAATAGGCCTACTATATCAACATTAGATGAGCGTAGCAAAGATTCCATTTTACATACCGAAAAAAATGGGCTTCGTTTTTAGGTTTGTTTTTTTGTAATTTTGTGCGTGGCATACAGGTTAGGAAAACAATCTAATCAACTCGAAATTTTTCCCACATATTTACTTTATACCAGAATGGGTTGAGATTGTTTTTCAGAAAAATCGGTCGGAAGGTTTTTCCAGAAAAAAATCGTAAATTTGAAAAATTCTCGTAAGATAACCCGGAGGAAAAATACTTGAAAACAAGAATTCTTCAAAAGCCCTCAAATTTTCACCGAATATGAATAATACTATTATACACCTTTTCTGAGATTTTTGCAACAGTCGGATGAGAAATAACGGAGTAAACGCATTCAAAACGACACGTATTTTCACTTCAAACAAAGCCAAGCGAAACCAATTGAATCTTTAGCAACTAGTGTCATCAATTAAATTGAAATGATTGAAATCAGTTATGAATGAACAGGGAGGCAGTGATATAATTGATTCCAGTAGGGTTTTAAACGTTTGAAGTGATCCAATGTCTGTAGATGTAGACTGAGATGACAAATTATTTTTCATTGTACATTTATTATACTTCTAAGCTCATCTCACAACGCGAATCCCGCGTTTTCCTAGTTTATATACATTTAATTCAAACTTTGACAAAATAAACAAATATATTTTTCTATTTGTGTAGGCCTATCGCTTCAAATACTGACGATAGTGCCACGTCGGGTGTGGATTGGTGGGTTCGAGTCGCATATAACGCATCCTTTTTTGTGAACATTTTCTTAACTTTCATCACTTCATCGTTTCATTATCATCCCCCGCTTATGAATTAGTTCCCCCCGTATAACACATTATGGTTGGTAGGGTCGTTAAGCGCCATTATAATTCAACTTATGGGTCGCTCAGAAGCAAAACTTGCCTTATCCACTTTTTTTCTCAAATAGAGTTATATACGTCATTTATTTCGTCTGGTTGACGCCTATCATATTCTAGAATCAGTTTGCAACAAAACTTGTCTAATCCAGGCATAACAATCATTTAAGGTCTAACCTCCATTACCTCAAGGTCATGAAAAAATTATGAATTTTTGTCAGTCGATTAGTTTTGATGTGCTCGATAATAATATCCAAACAGATGATAGGCTAACCGGGATAAATTTTGAGTTATATCACTTCAAATACTGGATGTTTCCCTATCATTCAACACGCAACCTTCAAATTTCATGCGTTTTTATTATTCAACAGATCATTAAAATATACTAAGAGAAATGACATTCAATCAAAAAACTTGTTTCATTGTAGATGAAGATGTTACGAATAGAATTATGCAAAAATAAATATAGGTACCCGTTCTCATTTATGAATCACACTCATTTTAAGAGGAAAAATAGTTGATTTTTCACCAAAATGAAGTCAAAATAGCAACTTAATATTTCATTAAAGCGCTGTAACTTCGGCCAAAAAAACATGACAGTGTTTCTGATGTGATTTTAATTCAAGAATACACATGCTCAATAAAGCTTTACTCAAAGTTCCCCAATGTAGAATTAATTTCAAAGTTACTTTTTGACTCTGCTGACCAAACGGCTGTTAGACTTTAAACTTATGCATTTACTTCAAAACTGGCCTAATCCATCAAGTTGTAGTTTTCAAAACTCCCAAAGCCATACATGCACCGCCTTTGAACACCTCTTGATAGTTTGGATTCAAAACATTTATTGATTCAAAACTCGTCTTATCCAAATTTTTAATAATGTTATTTTCAAAACTTGCCTCATCCAACCCAAAACAATTACTTTAAATAAATTAGGCCATTTGATCTGATTTTCAGAATTTAGACGAGTGGAGTTAACTAACTCATTCAATATACTTGAAAATGGGATTATCCATCCTATACAATTTTATTTTCCCGTTTATCTCAGAAACTCCAAAACTGGATAAGGCGAGTTTTGCTTCTGAGCGACTCTTATGTTCATAAAATTATTGGTTTTTAATTGAGAGTTTGAAATTCCAACTATGATCAAGGCCTCATCCTGTATATAGGTTTTTGCAATTATTCATAATATAATATAGATATAGTTAGTGACCGATTTTCTCACCAGTTTCCCATGTACCATTAAACCATTTCGTAGAATACATATCGTCCAAGATATCCTCCATGAGAATGGTTCTCTTCGGGTTTAATCGGTCCTTGTCGGATGTTCCCGCATTCAGGATGATCGCCGGTAAAAGGACGATAAGCACCACGACGGCTATTACCGCTAAACAGGCGGTGGCTGAGACGAACCAACACCGCCGACTGAACTTACGTGCGATCAAGACCTATATATATATATATGAATACAATGAAAACGTTCAAGATTAAGGGCGCTGGATTTATATTTTAAATGTGTAGGGAAGGATGGTTAAATAATAAAAGTTTCGTCTCGACCGGGATCTGAACCCAGATCTTTGAATTGCCGGCTCATTGCTCTACCAACTGGGCTACCATGCTACATATATGTATATACATATTAAATATATATATATATAAATATATATATATATATATATATATATATATATATATATATCTAATTGAAGTGAAACATTGAAGGCCTATTATGTAAGTACTTGTCATAAACAAGTTTAACTATACATGAGCGTCCATTTCATGACAATGACAATTTGGAAATTGAATATTAACGTTTTCATTCATCTTTTAATCTGTATTTTTAATTCATAATTTCTGATGATTAATAAACTTATTGATTCTTTTTGTTGGATAAACTTGATTTCTCATTTTTATACCTTTACAGCTGAACAATGGACTAACCGTATTGACCTTTTGTATATTTTATGCGATATAAATTAACACATAATAATAATTATAAGAATTAACACATACTTCAGAATGTATTGAACAAGAGCGAGAAAAGTGCCACCCTTCGCTCATCATATACGTACTTTAAAGATCGCATAAAATATACAAAAGGTCATTATAAGGTTATAGTCAATTGTTTAGCTGTGACGGTATAGAGATAACAAGTTAAGTTTATTCAACAGAAAAATTCAATGAATTTATTATCCACTATTTATTATAAAATCAATAAAAAAAATTGAAAAAAAAAAAAATATATATATATATATATATATGTATATATATATATATATATATATATATATATATATATATATATATATATATATATATATATATATATATATGTGTGTGTGTGTGTGTGTGTGTGTGTGTGTGTGTGTGTTTTTTCATTTGTGTGTGTCTGTGTATGGGTTTGTACATATATTAATATCGTACGCACTATAGCTAATGAAATGATCATCATTCATTATGAATACGTCTATATTGACTTATTGAGACAATTTCCGAGTATTGACTGTTTGTGAACTTATTCAGGTGACGTATGCACAGCATCACTCCTACTCATCATTACCTTTAGCCTATTGAATCTATGACGCATACACTTTTGACGTTATGCATCTCATTACAACTTATCTATGCTAAGATATACTTGTTATTACTTCAAGCCCTATTGGTTACACTAATAAGTAACAATACTAAACCAATTTAATGTGTATATATGTATATGTGTGTGTATATATATACATATATATATATATATATATATATATATATATATATATATATATATATATATATATATTTACATATATATATATATATATATATATATATATATATATATATATATATATATATATATACATATATATATATATGTATATATATATATATATATATATATATATATATATATATATATATATATATATATATGTATATATATATATATATATATATATATGATATGAATATACACTTGTATCCACGATTGAAGGTCGTCTACCAACAAAATAACTGTAAACACTTCGCTATTTACATAATCTCGCTGCAACTTCAAGTGTCGTATTTAATTTAATGCTTTTGAAAGATGCAGTTTCGTTCCTTTCCGTGAATCTTGTCCTTGAAAATCGTGATACCCGAAAAAAGCACAGCTGTACATATTCAACGATGGTATTTTTGTTTGCTATATTGGTAGATGACCTTTTTGATTTCATGGATACAAGATACTATACTTCATTTCACATGAGCAAATTTTGTGGAAGATGACAATTGACGAAAGGTCTATTATCTTACATGCCCACTTATTTCCATCAAGTAGACATATAGATAAGTTATTGTATTGTTTGTTTTTCAGATAAACCTGACTGCAATGTCTCAAGTTTCAAAGTTAGTCACAGTTCAAGACGTAACATCAGTTCTTGCCAAGACAAAATATAGCAAGATATTTTATCAAGCGTTTACGGTTGGCACTTTTATTTCTAGTTCATTATTGTGTGTTGACGGCCCAACCCACTTTATGCAATCTTGCATGTACTTGATTTGAACTTGTAATTCTAACACAAATAATGAATGGAAAAATGAAAAATGACTTGCTTCTATGGTTTGAGGACTCAGTCCCGGTACATTACCAAGTTCAGTTAGCCTTTATTTGACAGTTTAAATTTGTTATCACCATGGTTACCCATGATATTTGTTTTCACGGACTCTTAGATAAATACCAACTCGACTTGGTAATACCTGGCCTAAATGTATGCCAAATTTAAATCTGAAAGAAGAAGTTACAAGGTTGAAGACGTAGAAAACTGTATTGATCATCAGTCACTTCATCTCACATGCTGTGTCAGAATACAAAGCAATAGTAATGTTATTCGAATTTTGAAGACGTAAAAATAGCAGTCAAATATGACATTACCATTGTTTCTGATTATTGGATGAGCGAAGCGAAGACTCGATTTCACCATACCCGAAATTTTTTTGTTTTTTGCTCTCGCTCCACAGGTCAAACGAAAATTCAAAATCAGTTGAAACTTGGTGTAAGCAAGTGTCCTTATCTAACTTGATACTGTATAGTTTTGAGGCGCAATCGGTTGAACCACTTCTGAGAAAATTCATTCCAAAATTTTCAAAAATCTCATAAGAATAACCCAGAGGAAAAATTCGTCAAAAATATTTCCTTCGAGAGAATTTAAATTTTCAGGGAATTTTAATATGATAATTATACACCTCATTCCGAACTTTCAGTCTAATCAGATCAGCCGTTTTGATGTCAAAAATATATAATTCATTTTTTTCAAATCACTCAGAGCTATTAAGAAACCATTTGAATCTAGGCAACAGGTGTGGAAACGATTAGAACAAAGCCTTCTTTACTATCATATAAATTGATCAGGAAATAAGATGTCAGTGACATAATTGTTTGGATCTCAATGTGTTTTTATATAATATAACCAATCCAAAGATATAAGTTGATATGTTCTGGCTCATCCATCAACGCGGAAACACATAACGCGTTCGCCTAGTAGTAAAACCTAATTTCAGGTGATAAAATCAATAAATAAACAATAAAATAATATACGATCAAAACTGATATTTTCCCCAACATTTTCAAGTATCACGCTGATTTTTTTCCCAAAATTATTTCTCATGGTATCTGTGATAACTGAGTGATCAGTGAGTGCCCACTAAAATTCAATAATAATCACAATAATTATATGTAACAAAACTATAAAAATAAAATTATTTAAAAATTGTGTAAACGTACCATTTTATGTTTCGTAATTTAGCCCATCAACGTTTGAAATATTGTTGTCGTGAAGAGTTGATGTAAAATCACATCAAAAGTAAAATAAAGTAAATATGTATGAATTATAAAATGTAACTAATGAGGTTATAAAGAGACTTAAAAATGTCAAAATATCCTTATTAGGTCAAATAATTCAATAATTCGATCAATATTATGAAGTAAAAATAACACTTCACACTTTTGTTAGATTCTCTATCCAAATCCTCAATTACCTCGAGTATTATATTACATACACACATCTAGTTCTGAACTTGGCGTTGTTCTATAACTTACACATACAATAATTCTAAAGTTTTATAATAATAAATAATCTAAAGTTTTACTTTCATCATACCTCGTTATTATCTCGTACATCATACGTTCTGCTGTTGGTCGATTTAGCTGGTTCCATTTTAGATTCATCTTGATATTTTGAGTACAAGTCCAGTTCACACGTTGAAAACGCTCTGTTTACACTACCAGTGTTATCCATAGTGTATCTCACAGTAGGTATACTAGTATACTAGGTACACAAAATCTATTTAATATTTCACTTGCATTTAGTCTGCTAGCTAGAAGACTAGAATAATAACAACACCGAATGCCGAATGAAGATTAGAAATCGTTTGTAATATGTACGAAAGTACCGGAAGTTGAGACGATTATGGATTAATATTCTCGTCTACTAAAACTGCAATAATAATGACAATAATAATATGTCATGAGTTCTGAATTCACTGTAAATGGTCATGCGAATTTAATTGAAAAAAAAGCACGAGTTACAATGAGCGTCACTCTCTCTTTCGAACAATTTAAATATAATTTTCATAAATTGATTAAAAATAGTTACCCATCCACTCTAATAGAATGAGTACACACTTTTCAATTATAGATGTACTTGGATTCACCACTTACGTTAGCACAATGTGTTCAATTTGAGTTAAAAAAAAAAAAAACACAGTTTCTAGGATGCAATTTTTTTTTTACCCTACCGAATCAAGTGTCAGTTACTAAGTCCCTGAGGCAGCGTGAGAAACATCGAGTGCTAGTTGCGAGTGACGAGCGTAAATGCCGAACTCCGATTGCCGAGTAGCAAATGCCGAGTTACGAGTGGAATATTTGAAATGGCGAACGGTCAATAAGCCTGATGATGGTGATTGGGGACGTTATGTTTAGTACATATTTTGAGTACCAGTATCTAAAGAGTTTTTACAAATACAAAGTGACGTGAAATTAGGCTACCGAATTAGTGCACTGACTGAACGTGCTGTCTGCATACAGACACACTGTTTGATGTTAAGATATCACCAGCGAGAGTCAGTAATAAGATGATTGCTTTACGTTATCAAATGAATGACCTTCGAACATGACTATTACACCATTGTTGAAATGATTGTCAATTGTTATTGGCGAACCGCAATTGTGACCTCACTCACTCGATCTGCTTAACTCTTCCTCCTACAACAAACATAATGATCTGGTTGAGAATGTAATTGAAATTGTGATGTGTTAACTGGTCCTCAAAAGAATTGAGACTTCATTGAGGACAGTGCTATACAGTATCCAGATTTTTTCCTATACAGTATCCAGATTTTCTCCCTGAGAAGCAAGTATTTATTATAAATAGCTTGGAGGTATACTCACCCAATAATCACACCTGGATTATTATAGTAATGTCTTTTTAATTTCTGCTTATTAGTGATATTTGAAGGGTAATTTTTCATTTGGTACAAGTACACAAACCATTCTTAAGAGCGAAGTACTCGTATAATGATTAAAATTCCATAATCCACAGAAAAAACTCTCATTTGCTATATTTTTTTAAGCAAGTCATCAACATTTCGATAACTATTCAAAACAATCATAACACTGTGATAGAATGAATGGATTGATAGTGAACTTATTGAAATGATTCAAATTTGTGTGTTATTATAATTGAAATTGACAGTTTGTGGACAAAATTAATATATTGAAGGATAGCTCCAAAAATCGCTCATATTTCCACCTGATGTGTAGAGAATTGGTACCCAATATAATTTCAGTGGTTTAGTGATTTACTTCTGTATTCTGTATAGTAAATAACTGTGGATTTAATTTCATTATATCGCTATGTTAACCTGTCGTATGCATAGCTTACCAGCCTATGCTTTATCGTTGTTCTAGAATCTCACATATAATGGTGCAGAACACAATTCGCTCACAATCTACATTGTTTAACGCGTCAAACTTGATAATTTTGAATAAACACAATTGTTTTTCGAAATTTAACTGCAGTTGTTTGTTTGCATAGAAAAAATGTAGGACAGTGAATAGTAGAGCATAAAATTGAAATTGTAATTGTGAAAACGAGAAATATAAGCTCAAAACAAACTAAAAACGACGATAAATCATCATCTTTATTATGGTTATCGATTAAACAAATAGTCTGAATAAACTGTCTAACTGATGAAGAAATAAATATGTAAATACTTGCATTGAGCGTAATGAGAAAATGTAACGTGGTTCTTCACAGGGTTACACGGTGGTTTACGTGGTCTTATCCCTAACATTTGAACATTAATATAATTTTATAGGTCTATACTCAACTCCCATAGTTGAATCATCACCCGATTCTGGTTTTGCATTACAAAAAAAAAAAATTCTCGATTTAAAAGAAAAAAAATTGGGAAAAGAATATAATGAACACTAAGAATCTTGAACTTTTATCCTAATTTGTTCCAAGATTGAGATAAATTAATTGATTGAAATACTTTTCACGTCAAAATCATTAATTTAGCTAGAAATGAGTTCACTTTTTAAGTGTGTACAATTGCATTTCTGTGGGGGGTTTAAAATTCGGACAACCCATCTAAGCTTGACAATTGTGTTCATAAAATCGTTACATATATATATATATATATATATATATATATATATATATATATATATATATATATATATATTTGTATTTATATATTAACATCATTTACAGTCTTCTCTCGGTAGTAAATATGTAACACTTCACTAAAAGCATTTGTACGAAATAACATAAGAAATAAGTTTGATTTCCATTGAAATTATCAGTTGCTAATCAGAGTATAGTTCATTATAATAATTATCTATGTGAATGTTTATCGTGGGTCTCGAAGCTATGTCGGAGTGGCCGTCGATAATCACTAGGTAAATACTGCTTGTTACAGAACTTACCACACGCCATATATATAAGCGTCGGTAAATGAGCGGATTTAAAATGAAGTGAAGAAAACATGACTAAACTTGAGCTTTCAACTGGAATATAATTGTATAGCTTTTTTGCGCCTGAATGGAAGAGCCACTATTGAAAAAAATATGTTCAATATTATATTTAAAAAGCCCATAAGAATAGAAGGCGGTAAAAAATTGAAATAAAGTTATTCAAAATGTTTATATTTGAGATAAATTTGAGAAAAAAATCATTCATATTATTCAAATGTATAATACAATGTAGGGCCTAATCATGTTATTTCCATTCCTCCTTACGCTCGAATTGAGCGTTTTCTCATAGTTTATCTTACCTTTAAAATGATTTAATATATTCCATCAGTCTTATTCTTTCACAGCCTTACAATCCTCAATGCTCTTCTCTCTTCATGATAAACTGACTGAAGATGAGTCAACGTTTTCAAGCTCAAAACACCTGATGCATTAATTCAATAAACCAATTGAGTTTTTGTATGTACAGAAACATCTTCTTGGAATTACAAATACATCTCAGCGAAGACTGGCGTTTACGACTCAGCCAATCATTAAAAATGAATAGTAATTGAAGATACCGATGCTGAAGATAGAAGTAAATACTGTGGTCAATTAAAAGGATAATTTTTTTAACATGTGTAGGCCTAAGAATCTTATTAATGCATTCTCGAGAAATGATAATTCCAATCGAACGTCACAACGACCCACGTCACTAGCGCGTAAATGGCTCGTACCGTTCATTCAGCAAACAGGTAAAACGCCAAGTTGAAAATGAAGATACAATAACTAGAGGCATGTAAAAATAGCAATTGCTATAGAAGCGATGAAATCTAAAAGTGCTTCTTTACATATTTCTCTGACATTTCTTCACCTTTCAATACATTTGGCCTTCTTCCATCATGTTTTTGAAAAGGCGACAAAGAGCTACAAAAGTCTGAATCCGCTATGTTTCAATGTATTGGCAATATAGACGCTACATTCAGAATAAAAGCATTATGGATGCTATTTTTTCCAAAATTATGTCAATTGAGGTATAAACGGGTGGAGTTAGTTGGGGAATTTGGAAAAAAGTGCAGTTGAAAATGCACACTTGTGGAGACTATTTTTCTAAAAAATATCAATTGAGATATCAATCAATGTCACTTGTATGCCTTATTGCACGTTATATGTAGTGGTTTAACCTGTACAGTAGCTGAGTGGTTAGCTCACTTGCTTCGTGATCCGGGAGGTGAAGGGACATATCGGACCCGGTTCGATCCCCGCCACCGTCCATCTTTACAGGGTTTTTTCGTGGTTTCCCTCTGTAGTCTAGGCTAATGCCGGGATGGTTCCTATGCCACGACCGCTTCCTTCCCACTATCCTTCCCACTACCCATAAAATACCTTCATCTCATCATCCCACCATCTCATTAATCATTCATCCGACGCCAATAGATCTTAGTAATCATTACAGTGCGTCGTTAAAAACTCAATATAAAAAAAAAATATGTAGTGGTTTAACCTGTACAGTAACGTACACTACAAAACGATTGTAACGCTACAAAACGTTGTAACGCTACAAAATGTTCTTGCGCTACAAGACACGATCTTTCAAAATAATAGATGCACCAAAGTGCAACTTTTCAAATTCTAAATGCTATGAGAAGAAAAAATAGAAGCCAAGTTTACATATCTCTAACAATAACTATTCAAGAGTACGTGGGAGTCGATTTAGTGAAATTTCAGTGGTTTTTCTGATATCTTTCGAAAGGTACGAGAAATCAAAATTAAAGTGCAGAGAGAACACAAATATTTGTGATACCCGTAAAATGGTATGAGTCATGACTATTCAGCTCATTCAGCAATTGTCAAGCGTTCCAGGTTTTGTGGTTTGGCGTTTTTTTTTATGTAGAAATTAAATGCATTTATTTCATCTCTCTTGAAAAAGACCGTCAATTGTGTATATTTTTCAACTACGTGTCATTGTAAGTTATGAATTGAGTTTGATTAATTAGAATACTTGATAAAATGTAAACTACAGCCAATAAAATACAAATCCCTTATACGATTCAATTCATCAACATTGATTATCTAATTCTTTCTTATGGAGTAAAACATTTTATAATGGATAATATGTCTATTTCGAAATAAAGTTACAGATAATATTCATCAATACCATCAGGTACATCATTTAAGAACGCGTGAGAATCTATTTTTTGTTAAAAAAACTTCACACTTGTGAGTTGTGATGACTAATTGCAATGAAATAATGAAATGAATGAGACCAATTCAATCTATAATTTCATGCATAGGTCCATAGTGTTTCTTTTCAAGAGTCATAGTTCGATGTATCACCAAATTAATTGTTTGTGAAAGAGGAATTATGGATTTGGATCAAATTGTAAGAATTAATAGAGATTTCATTAATCAGTCAATTGTTCATATTACTATAAGCACACTTTTTATCAAAATATATTACAATAATTTATTAAATTTGACATACAACCGCAAGCAGCACTCGAACTTTAGTTTATACCTAAAAATATACAGACAAAAAAACATTCGCTCTGGTGAAAGTGAAAATAGCAATTGAAAATGTTACCGTAAATTTATAAATGAACTATACATTTCGATAGGATTTCTTATACATTTTTCAATTTGCAACCAGCTTGGTAATGATTTTCAAATTTCTTTTCAAAATATTATTTACATATCCGGATAGTACAATACTATAAAAAGATTGCATGGATGAGCCTAAAGTCTTCTGTGTTCTCTGTTTCTTAGAATAAATGGTGGAATTAGCAGAATATGTACACATCACAATTCCAATTTTTCAATATATATACATTGTACATAGGCCTATACACACACTATATATATATATATATATATATATATATATATATATATATATATATATATATATATATATATGTATATATATATATAGGCCTATATTTATTATACATTTCACAAATATACATAAATATGCAAATTATGAGAGCATAGCTATTCATACTTCATCATTCTATGCATAGGATATAAATTCATACGAAGGACTATTGATACTTATTTTTTGTAAGTTTTCATTCCATATTCGAGTGTTCAGAATAAAAAAGTGTGTCACCATTTTACAAATGGGTCCATTTATTTTTGGAATTATTCCGTAGATTTTACCATTACTTAGTATACATTGAAGTTATGCAATTCAGTTGTATGAAGAGTGAGTACACGGTACCAAATTTTGAATAAATATCCATTTATTACTTGTCAACACAGCCTATATACATTTTAGATACTAATTCCTTTGAATAAATTTACAATACACTATTCTGAAGTGTATCAAAACTTTTCGACAATAATTTTCGACAAGCTATCACGCTTGAAAGTTGAAACTGTAGTTACCATTGAAATGTCAAGATGATACTTATTGCCTATTGGTATAATCTAATTGTACGTTGCCATAAAATCCCAGAAGTGGAATCGGAATTGTTCATGGTAGAGGGGAATGGTAACTCAAGTTACAACAGGAATTATACGTACAACCATTAGTAGTAAGAAGGAGTAGGGGGGGGGGGGAGGGGAGCATAGCACTACATAGAAAATTTAAATCCGTTTTCAAACGTATTCATCAGGGTTGGTAGTCGTCAACAGAAAATATACGTCAACATTTTAGGACCGGTCATGTTAGTATGCTTGTAAATGAAAATCAAGAGAATATAATGAAGCGAAAACCATTATAGCTATATTTTTCATGGACACTTGAACATCATATTCTTCGAAAAAAATCGTAAGTTTCCTGTGAAGGATGCTGGAACAAACTATTTTTGTGAGAGTCTGAGCGACAATTTCTCTTCGGGGTGATGTTTTCTTCCCGCATCCCCTCACAATTTAACCACTGTATATATATATATACATCTTGATATGAAATGAACGTGTGATTTTTTTCTGATGTGCCAACTATTTACAACCTAAAACTAATGAAAGTACTTTACCCATGATTTAGTGGTCATTATATATTCAACTCGGAAACTGAAATAAATTTGTATCAAGGTTCAACACTTAAATTGGGATCATTTAGTTCGTGAATTCGATTACATACTATGATTTAGGACTACTAAGATCTCTTGGTCATGAAATACAACAGGTGACTGTGTACCAAAAGGCTTACCAAGAAATTGTGTACTGTTTACAAGTATGTTGTGACTTTTTTGTTTTAAATCAGATTTGTAATCACCTATTATAAAATTCGATAAAACCTAATTAGAAATAAATACATGACTCTATCTAAGACGCGTTCTGCTTTCTTTAGTTCACTCATCCAAATTGTAACATAACCACCTTTCGACAAGACAATATCTGGGAGCGCTTTTTTGTACTTGAATAAACCCAGATTAACTTAAACCCGTGCTAAACGTGGTTTCAGAATCTTCAAATATACATCTATAATACAAGAATTGCGTATAAATTTACTAAACCCAGATGAAATTGCAGAGGCATACACTCCCTGGGGCCTCATTCCCGTACCAGTCAGACCCAGAACAACTTAAACTCGTGCTAAACCCTAGTTTCAGCATGGTTCAATGTGACTTTGAATCAGATTACGGTAAAAGTCGAAACTGTTTTTCTGCTATAATTGTTTTGGTACTTACTATAGGCCTATTATGTATATTACGTAAATTATATAAGTATGTATTTTAACCCTACTAAAACCAGTTTTAACATGAGTTTAGGTGAGACTAGACTTATGGTACTTGAATGCGATCCCTGATGGCGCATTCCTATACGTATCGATAATCTCAGACCAACTTGAACCTGCTCTAAACCGGGTTCTAGTAAGGGTAAAAATATACCGGATATATTTAACCGGATTCAAATCGTACAAGAATGCGCCCCCTAGATTTGTCATTACTCCCAAAATCCACATTATTCATCTATGAATTCTTTTGAAAAATGTTCCTTGTTGAATCACTGTTGGTCAGAAATTAAATATTCATCCTGTCATTGAAGATGTAAGCAGTCATCCAGAAACTCTTCCAGAGTGTGATACAGATGTGTTCTCACTCCGCCGAGACCATGCTCCTCGTCGGGATAAGTCTGTTGTCTGAATAAGATGTCCTGTTTCTCGAGTACTCTGGACAACATCATTGATTGTTGGTAATGTACGTTGTCGTCGAGAGTGCCGTGGACGAGAAGGAAGTGCTTGTGACGTAGGTTTTCTACTTTGTTGTTGAGATCAGCGTTTGTGTATCCTTGTAGGTTGTCGGAGACGGTTGGTAAGCCCATATACCGTTCTGTGTAGACAGTGTCTGGGAAAAATCAAATAATAATATTATGGTTATAAGATAATCATTAAATTTGATTAAATGTTTCAGAATGATTTGTATAAGACACAAAAATATTTTTTTTTAAATTACAAGACAAATTAATGAGTAATTATAATTTTTATTATAATTTTTGTGTATTGTTGTTCCCAGCGTCAACAATTTCCAGGATTTTCATGACTTTATGGAAACTACATAATCCGTCACTGATTCACCCAGATTTTTACTCCATTGTATCACTTTGACACTCATCGAGGCACGTCTCTCAAAAGTTGCAAGTTTTCAGTGGAGGAGCCGTTTTTATGATGTTATGTTATACAATAAAATTACTATACAAGAACAGTATCTCTGAATTCTTTGATAGATTATTTTGAAATAAAAGTGTATGAAGTGAAGAGACATGAAGAGAAAAAGTACGTTATATATATATATATATATATATATATATATATATATATATATATATATATATATATATATTTTTTTTTTTTTTTTTTTTTTGCCGAATACATTATAATAATGATCAAACAGTTGTTACAGATTAATTAATAAGAGAAAGCAATGATTGATTGAGGACCAAAGGATTAAATTAGTAAAAAATAATAATAATAATTTCAACATAGAAGATGAGTAAAAAATGATGGTAACGTATGATAAGAAAGCACTAGTGTAGCAGCAATATGAAAATAATATAAAAATTATGAATTGATGACAGTATACGACTACTTTAAATAAATGACTATGCCAAATTATTCATGAATTGCTGAAAAGATACATTATCTTGAAATACATATCTTACACATAAATACCAAATTTAATTTTGTCTCACCATAATATGCCCAGTTTGTGACCGGAGCAACGGCAATACCACATTGAAACACATTGCGTACATCACTGGCCAACACCATGCCTGTGCTGTAGCCCCCATAACTCCAGCCCCAGATCGCCGTACGATTCTTGTCAATGTAGTTCAGATTGTCCTGGAGGTATCTGATGAGTCAAGAGAAGACATTTAATAAAAACCAAGAAAAACTGGGATTTTCCTATGATAATACATTCTTCGTTTACACATAAATTTCTGGTCCTTCAAGAATTGCCCGAAGACATTTAATAATGTACAACAAAATTGTAATCAGATGAATTTTAAAGATATATGAGTTTGACGATGGACGATTTATGAAATATAGTGCAGAGTAAAAAGAGTGTATTTCACATTTGAATGAAAATGAATTGTAAATAGAGAAATGTGAAGATGCCCGTGTTGATGGAGGATAAAGAGTAAATACACATATTTGATATGCGCCTACATGAGTAATTGAGGTGCTTGACTTGATAATGAAAAAATGATGATGAATGAATGAAAATAATGAATGATTTCTGGGCAAGATCATTTCTGAGAATGATGTCAGCTTTACGTACAACTCTGGGAGGGGGGGGGGGGGGGGGGCGGGGGTGAAGTAAATGTTGGGTCAACGATGACGTGTGAGTTTCGAGTTATGACTCATGATCCCTGATAACTCTTCAAGTTTAGAGGAAACTTTACACATTTTTTTAAATTGTCTCAGGCTGAAATTTATTCCAAAGAGCGAATTGATGTATTGGGTGTACGATATTGTTTTCTTGCTTCACGATGCTACATTTCATCACCTAAATAAAATATTCATAGGATAAAATTGTCACATTCATATTTTTGTAATATTCATGTAACATTTCATATCCCACGATTACCTACTACGTTATGCATACTAGATCTGTTGACTTTTTCTCGCAAAGCATTTTTGCGCAAGCATTTTTCACGGTAATTCATTGTGTGTTTACTTCTTTCTTCAATTGATTAACTTTGCACATGTCTCGTTTTCTTTCGTTATTTTAGGTTGCACATTTTTTCCCTGCTTTTCAACTTATTTTTTGTGTGTGTTATACAGTTATTTTATTTATGTTATCGCCACAGTCAAGCCCTTATAAGGCTTCGTGGATAAGCGATGTGAATTTTGTTAATTGTAATGTTTCTAACTTATGTTTTCTCAATTAAAAAAAATTTAATTTTCTCAGTTAAAAAATCCTTGATTCAATTCAGATGTTGGCTTATTAGCCAACAGTATTGAATAATTTAGCTATGCATAATTGTTTGGAATAAGTTGATATATAATGCATACCAAAGATTATACAACAACCTAGGAGAGTTTTATACCAAAGTTGTACAAATACGAATAATAAAAAATAAAAAAAAACTTCTTTTATCTTTTCAAAAATTATCAGCTTACTTCCTGAATGTTACCCTGCAGCACCAAGAGCTTCCAACAAAGTTTTGTCACCAACTAATTTTTCTTTCAGATTGAATTAAACCCTTTTTTACACTTACTTAGTAACTCTGATCTGATCCTCGATCTCCACTGTTCCCAGTTTCCTATAACCAGCAAACAGCATGTCGTCTCCCTTGAGTCCAGACCCTCGGCCGTCGATTGCCGCGTAAATGAAACTTCTGTTCACAGTCAGATAAGTACTCCAGTCCACGCCAAACCGCTGCGTCACTTGGAAGGAATCAGGACCTCCGTAACTATAGCAATGAAACGGGATGACAGTTATTAAAATATCTAGCTTCAAGGGATGAACATGTACTTTTTAGGTTTTGGGTTACATTTTCAAGCCTAAATATTATGGTAAATGTTGGCAGTTACTGGTAACAAGGTAATATATCTCTTCTAATTTCCATATCGTTTTATTTTCTGCTACGTTCATCATGTTCATATATATATATATATATATATATATATATATATATATATATATATATATATATATATATATATATATATATATATATATATATATACATGTATATTTATACAGGATAATTATTGTAGTGTCAAATTATAGAAACAAGTAAATTACAACAATGAACAAAATTGATAGAATATTTTCATTTCATTCCAAAATTAATTATTTGTTATTCATTTTGGCAGTCATCGAATAAACTAGCTATTTTTCTGACTGGACTTGATGGTGCCAGGTCTGAAAGTGATTTTTTCGATTATTCTTGATGTAAATATTAATCAGAACGAATAGATTGAAACACAATATTATATTGTAACCAATTGAGATTTAATAAGAACCAACTTGAGGACCAAATATTGATGTAGTTCCAAGTTCCAGATTAGTCTGAATTGTCAAATAGCTCCAAGTATATACACTCACACATTGACAAGTAATGGATATTTTGTTCTGCCGCTCGTGTCCATGTCGGGTGGAAGCATCAGCTTGACTTGAGCCCTGAAACCACCGGGAACGTCTACTTCTAGGCGGAAGGGTTTCGGTAAAGCTCTTCCGTACAACGCTCCCCTCACATCGTCATTTGTCTCCCATTCCATAACTAATTCATGTCTCTGGAAACAAAACGATTCATGTTTTTTGAACTTTTTGAGGCTGCAAATTGGTATTAATATTCATATGTAAATACCCGACATGCAAACTTTAGTGTGAATTTGACTAAAATACAAATAATATTTATAAAATGAATATCAATTATTATCCGAAAGACGGAATGACTAAGCCCTAGCATCAATGGTGGAATCATCTCCACCCTTCGAATTGATATAAAATAAAACGAAAGATTATAATTGGTCTACGCATGCCTACGCCCTACGGGCATGGCGTACCAAATATTAGAATGGAAATAACGTGATTAAATTTTCGATCGGACTGTTTTAATTGTTTGGAATTTGAAGTACCGGTATAGAGACAAATCGATATAATTTATTAAAAACCTCACTTTTCGAACTATCACTAAATATCACTTGTAGGGAAGTGATGATTCTAGCGAGAATAGTTTTGAAACGATAACGGTAAATTATTGAATGCCATTGACAAATGATTGAAGACTCTAATAACGTAGATAATAGAAGTGCATTACCGCATGAAATTTATAAAATGATGCAAAATTACACAATTAGTCCAGTGTGTTTTTTCTTTTTGTAATAAAACAACCACTGAGTAGTGTAATGTTGGAAATTATCATCAGAATCAACCACAAATGAAGGTCATTGTCAGTCGGTAAGGTTCACAAAGTACATAATAATTTTTTTTTTCAAGATCCTCGAGGAAGTATCATTCTATTTTTTAAAGAGTATTCACCTTTTTTTTCGCTCGAATGAAATCCCGGGGACGCTGAAGAGCGTATACCAGAACAAAATCGACTCAGTCGTGTGACATGGGATTCGGGGTACTTATGGATGGATGGATGGGTAGATTTAAAACTTGGTCAAAGGTTTCAGGTAAGGTTGAATACCCAGATCCATATAACACAACCGAGTCGATTTTATTCCAGTATACGCTCTTCAGGCATTACGAAATCTCGAATAAAAACCATTTGTAACATTCTGCATTACATTACTTCAACTTTACTTTACTCTGGTAGAGTTTAAAATACGTTCATCAAAGTTTCTTCTATTCTTTAATTCATGAATGGTTATTCAAATATTTATTATAGTTATACTTTAGTACCCATACAGTAAAACAGTAATATAAATTCAAATAAACTAAAAATCAAACATATTCAGGAGAGTAAGAATATGTTCTATGACCTATTACCTGCAAATTTTTTATTTATTATTAGATTTAATGTCATGATTATATAATTGCTTGGAAATCTAATACAAGCAATGTCACATCCCGCAAGCATGGTAAGTACCATGGCATGCCAATGTAAACACGGTACATGGAAATCTGATAAATATGGCGTTTCAAACTCGATTATATTTCCAGTACTGTATGACGTTCTAGTAAACATGGAAATTTATTTTCATTTACTGCATTTTGGAGTGAGATATTTCCTCATTTATCCATGTAGTAGTACATAAAAATAGTACACATACAAATGTTCAACTAATAAACTCTTAGATGTGAGATGTCAGGCTCCTAATGTTTCACATACACACAATGTATTTTATTCAATTGAGAGTGATAATTATTAATTTAATGATGAATTGAGTTCTGAGCTTGAAATTATTTTGATTATTTCGATTATTTTGTACGTCGCTATATAAATTATGAAGTTGAAAATCAACATGTTTTAAAATGATTTTATGGAAAATGAAATGTTTTTGAATTGTGTTTAAATTATTGAGATCATTTTAAGGAATGATCTTGATAATTAATGATCTCATATGATTTTAATTTATTTTCATTGAAAACTTGAGATAAACGTAATGGTTTCTTCATTAAGAAGGCGAAGTATGAAAATTCAGGATGAATGAATTAACAAATTTGAGTGTAAATAATCCCAGGACTATTATATTAAGTGTATCAATCCCAAAAAGGAGTAATTTATCATATGATTATATAATCATCAACTATTCAATCACATACGACCTTCATTTGTAATACCGGTAGTTACTTAATTCATTACTCATAGAAAATATTCTGTTTAAAAACCTTCATTACTTCCAATTCATTATCATTTTTGAATTTGAATACTGAAATTAATATGAGAATATTCCGCATATCCAGTTCCTATATTCATTATCTCAGTTTTTTCTCCATAAATTATGTCTCTTTCTATATTTGATGTATGTACAAAAAAAAATTAAATGGATTTATTATTAAGTATGTGAATTTTTTCATTTTCAATGGATTTATTATACTGTATATCGTTTTACTTGTACATTTACTCTTTTACCTTCGCAAAAATTACGCTATAGCTCACACACTCAACGACTTCGAATTTTTCAAGATTTATTATTAAGTATGTGAATTTTTTCATTTTCAATGGATTTATTATACTGTATATCGTTTTGCTCGTATATTTACTCTTTACCTTCGCAAAAATTACGCTATAGCTCTCACACTTAACGACTTCGAATTTTCCAAGTTCGTAGGATAGTAAGATCGCCCTTGTGGTGCCCCGTTCAAACGATCTCATCTTTCATCCCTAGTCTTATTTGGGGAACAATGATTTTGTATCAAATTTCGATGTTATTAAAAAAAAAAACACGCTTAACGGGTAGCGTTTTATTCAAGAAAACTTTGCGTAATTCATATGCACAGTTTTCAACTACATGCCACTTAACAATTACGATATCTTTAATTATGTTATCAAAGTGGCATTTCAAAAAATTACTGAAAGAGTTCCGTATATTTACAGCTTACCACGCAGTATACCATGCGTAATTAGTATACTGACCTTCCAACTTGATTCAAGCAGTTCGTTTGCATGTTATAAAATATCGCTTCTAATCCTAGCCTATATCAGTCAGCCATCATTGAAAGTTAATATTCAGTTCTGTAACCCCACGCAATACCACTTCGTGACACTTATCTCGTATACGAGCAACAGTCTTCGTATTATTTTATATTGACGATCGGTTATTTCAAACCTTCATAATTCTCAACCATTTGTAAATGCCAAACTGAGATTTTAAAAAACAGAAGGAAATATCTTGAAGAATGGTATTTCATTATTCAAAAATTGTGTGACTGAGTTCGTGACTATTTTATGCAAAAACAGTGAAATTTGTGATAACTTTCGAGCATGTGGTCATTATCCTATCAATTGAACTGCGTTGTATTACTTCAGGTAGACCACAATGGAATGTAAGAAATATGAAATTCAAAACTAATTCCGATTGTGAACTTGAGATAGGCTTGATTCAAGAACGGCGTGGCTTATACAATTATCATTTGTTTTTTGTTTTTTAATAACATCGAAACTTGATACAAAATCATTGTTCCCCAATTAGGGCTATGGATGAAAGATAGGATCGTTTGGACGGGGCACCACAAGGGCGATCTTACCACCCCATTTTGATTATTTAAAACTAATGGTCTTCAACACCAGGACTGCGCTGTATGTGACCATAATTTTTCGCCGTAGATAAAAGTCTTTCAGTATAAACACACGAATGTTGATATCTTCCACTTTGAACTAAGTCTCTTGGGCAATGATTACTTCTTTCCCTTGATAGCAGATGTAAAATTGATCATTATACAAAATGCACAAATTAAATTAGTGATACGCCTATCATTTGTGAATTTATCATCCAAAGATGTTTTAACCCCTGTATAACCAGTAACTGAAGTAGACTGGGTGATGGTGGGTGATAGTGTGGTGCTAACGTGGCTGTTCAGATATGACATGATATAAAAATGGGAATTAATTTATAAATACAAAATATTTTGATGATATATATATAATTATATATATCTTTCATATTTTACAATTGATATTTCAGGGTTTCAACTTAGCGAATTTTGAAAATGATAAAAACTGTTCATATTCAAATTCAGTTTTCATTCATACGCGTAGGCCTACTTGCTAACTATAAAGAAGATATATTTTTTGTATCTAATAATGTTGAGTCATTTTTCAGATTGTTTTGTAGTATTCACTCTAAGCCACCTCCATACCTGTCCGGAGATAAAAAAAGATGAAATATCCATCCATATTTGCCTATAGAAAACAATGTTTATATAACCAAGTTGAATAAAACGACGTAACATGCAATATCTCCATGCTAGCTTGCTACGAGTGAACCAATTAATGGAGAACTTCAAAATTTTGAATGGGTAATTAAAAAGGTACGATGCATGTTCCGGTGTGATTACATTTTTCAGAAATTATATGATTCTCTCAATATTACTTGCTACACTTTAGTAAGTTTGAGGTATTATAAGTGTCACTATTATTTTGTATTGACAAATTCAAGTACATATTAACATTG
The DNA here is from genome assembly GCA_964007535.1 of Brachyptera risi. Taxonomy (NCBI): domain Eukaryota; kingdom Metazoa; phylum Arthropoda; class Insecta; order Plecoptera; family Taeniopterygidae; genus Brachyptera; species Brachyptera risi. Next base: position 42,212,387 of record OZ023328.1, read on the forward strand.
GCATATTCTTTATCTACCATCGTTGAAAATATGAAGAATATTCAATGACAGGTTGAGGTTTTACGAGACTTTACTTATAGCACGTTTTGATGCTTCAACAAATCGACTCCCACGGCCTCTTGAATGATTTTTTTTTCAAATGCGAAAGCTAGTTTTTATGACTTGAATTCATTTGTGAGGACAATCATTAGTCATTGGTATCACTTGATTTCCGATATGCTACCGCATAAGTCAACTGAAATTTCTTTAACCCCACACTAAGCCTACGAACAAAGAACAATATATTATACCGTGTCCAAACCTGATAATACTGTGTGCACGCTCCTATTATATCTTGGCAACCATTCCACAGAATTAATTCACTTTGAACGTTGTGCATACAAAGAAAGTGCCATTAATAATATTAAAATAATGTCAACTCTGCGGCTCGACAATTTTTCTTGACCGATATAACATAAGTCTCGTGGTCGCACTTGGCTCTAGCACCAATTACCGAAGAACATGTAATATCGCGTCTATAGGAGCTCACGCCAATCACTTCGGTCACGGAAACAAGCCTATCATTATTATAATCAATCATAATTGTATTTCACGTTGGACAGTATCAAGAAAATCAATATTACGAACCCTAGTGATTGTCGTTTTTACACACGTTTTGATCGTTCTATATTTTGTAATTATATGTCAATATTTACCCCACATTTCCTTCATGCACAATATGAGCTAATTCTTACACGAGACTAGAAAATTGTATCGTTTTATTTTAAATTTTTCATGACATATATTTGTGTTTCTATTTTTCATATATTCATTCTCTATTTTAATTAACAAAGTGAATCGGGTCAGAGGTTGTCATCTACCAATTTTCTATGTAGTATCCTGGACTCGGTTACTGTCATCACCGAGTCTTTTTTTCCTATTTTCTTCCTCCTCTCTCCCCGTCTTCTACTCCTTTTTTTCTTCCATTTTTCATCTCCTTTTTCATCGTCTCATCACTTACCGTCTCCACTTTTTCCTCGGGGCAGATGTCCGATATTTAATACTACTGTAACCTACCAAATTTCATATAACATTCATTTTACGTTACATTATTGATTTTTATTTTGATCAGTCAATTTTGATTAATAAGATTTGATTATACTTGATCTGTGGAGATTAATGATGAAAAATGAATATGTTACAATTTTAACATTTCAAAAAACACTTTTTTCGCAGGCCTGCTATGAATGACTATTTCATTTATGACAAATGGGCACAGGCCCTGCCTTTCAAAACGCAAAGATCAATTACTCGAATGTTTATTTCGCAATGAAAATCAAAACATATCGCTTCAAGCCGGTTGTACCCATAAAACCCATCTCTTACCGTATAGGTTGTACCAACTGATGATTAAAAATGTATGGGTTAATTATAAGTCATGATAAAAATAACATACGTAACCAAGGGTGATAACAAGTTAATTCGCCAATTATTGCCTAATTTATGAATTATTATTTGATACAATCGGCTCTTGGATTGATAGCCTGACATATCTTATCAAAAAGAAATAGTTGACCAAAAACACCTTAACACACCTTACAACAATTTAACCACTTAACCTACGTGGAAAAGTAAGTTGTGAATTCTATACCGTACAATTCAAACATTCCCATTGAAAATAAACACTTATTGAAATTATAAACTTTGTTCATTAACCTTAGTTCCACTTCAAGTCTAGGGTCGTGAGGTAAATCAGTTAAGGGTTGACTTTATCATCCAAGGTCATAGGCATGAACATATTCCATGTATCCGTAAACCATAACCACTTCTTTCTCTACCACATATACGTGACCACAAGGTCTACAAATAAGTCAGAAAATGTTCTGTTAACCGAAGAGACGCTATGTGGTCCAGATTTCAGATAGAATATACCAATTATTGGGTGTAGCATACCGTGACTCGAACCCGATTGTAATCTAATACTGTAAAGGTTACGACACGCATCGTAGACAATAAAAATCGTGAAAAAACATTCTCATATCAGCATTTCGATATATTACACCCACTTATACATATTCGATTATTCAATCAATAAAGTCGCGATACATTGAATTATGTTGATTTGAAGAAGAAAAAACAGTTCAACACATAAATAAAACGGAATGAATATCAGTGAATGGGATTAAAATTTGATCAAATAATGAATCATGTATAATGATTGAAATGTAGCTACATTCTGATTTAATTCAAGTTCTAATTGTTTTGGTACTGAAATTACGTGTTTTACACATTTTCTTCCGAGTATTTTTTTTCTCGAAACAAGTCTACTTCATGTCACTGCATCCGTGTATTTTCCTCCATTCCACATCTGTTCAGTTATGTATGTTATATAGCTTGGAAAATGAAATAAGTACCTAGCCAAATATTCATTGATTCATTGACAATCATAATGAAATTTGATGGTAAATTTAAAAAAAAGCCACAATTAAGACCCAATTAATTATACACATTCAACTGTTGGAAAGGTTTTAATAGTAAAGGTTGTTTATTTGTTTATTTGTTGTTCATTCAAATAGTGAAATGTGCATTATTTGATCATTTTATAAACCAAAGAGTTAATGTCTTCAAAAAAGATGTGAATTCAAATCATCCTTTGTGTTCTATTAAATAATTATAAATGGTAATCAGAGTGCAAATTTGAACTGAACATAAAAGTGTTTCAATAGTCGTGCTACAACATCAAACGAGGGAACTTTTGCTTATTCTCCGAAGCTATCTTACGATTTCAGTTTACATATCACAAACAATTTTTCCAAATTTGAACAAACGTCGAACCAAATCCTGATGAAAAGCTGATACAAATCAAAATAATCATACTAATTCTCATCTGGCTTATGTAACGATTGTGCTTACCTTATTGAATAGTGTAACGTCCGGAATAGACGGGCCAGCACAGTTGAGCATAAAGTAGCTGTGGTTGGTACTGAATGATGCCTTATTATACAAACAATCTCTTCTGAGCTGACATGAAACGCACATCGGTCTGTGTGGTGCCGAACGATGGTCGTCAGACACGCTGTAGAGGTGTAACTTTGATGGGTCGCCTTCTTCTGTTGACAGGAAATAACTGAAACAGAAAAACAAAATAAGTTTTGAGTATATTAAACTGATATATCCGGGGATGGAGAACTCATAAGCAAATTGAGTAATTATGAAAAATTCGAAATAGGAGAAACTCAACGCTTTTGGAAGATGTAGTTTTTTTAAAAAAAAACAACACTCGTACACGTGTCTCGAGTGTTAACAGTTTAAACTGAAACTTCAAGTTCACAAATCTCCCAATCAGGTGTCAGTTCTTAGTTTGTCGTATTGAAAAATTATTGATGCTAAAAATACGAAAGTGATGTACAAATTAAAGTTGATATTTGTGTTCGTTATTCTGATGGACTATTTTCTTTCCCAGATACAAATATATCAAATTTCACTTCAAAAAGATAATGGTTACGGCATGTCATGATGTGGTACAGCGCCAATAATTATGTAACATGAAAATACGGCTTGTAAATGTCCAAAAATTTATATTGATCATTATAATGTACAATTTTTGATAAGTGAGGGGTCAATAAAGGTTCCATATATATATATATATATATATATATATATATATATATATATATATATATATATATATATATATATATATATATATATATATAAATATATATATATATATATATATATATATATATATATATATATATATATATATATGTATTCATATATATATGTATTCATATATATATATATATATATATATATATATATATATATATATATATATATATATATAAATATATATATATATATATATATATATATATATATATATATATATGTATTCATATATATATATATATATATATATATATATATATATATATATATATATATATATATATATATATATATATATATATATTGATAAATATTAATATTAAGAAATACATATTGAATATTAAATATTAATTGATATTATATAAATTTATATTGATCATTATGATGTACAATTTTTGATAAGTGAGGGGTCAATAAAGGTTTCATATATATATATATATATATATATATATATATATATATTGCATGTCAATGTGACATCCACACTACGAGAAATACATTCAGAACCCTACTTCAATAGATGAAATATAATAAATGACCCCATAAATAACTCACACTAGCTTCTCATCCTCAGCCCATGCCAGGATTTCCGTGACGACAAATCTACCGGAAGTGAGCGGCGTCACACCGCCGGGATGCACCAGAGACACGTGTTTATACGGTCCAGCATTGGTCACCTCGTGGGGCAGGATGATCACAAAACGGGATCCATCTTCGGAGAACTTTGGCGGTGTGAATATATCCACCCATCCAGACGGTTCCTGTTGTTTGAGCACTTCGCGACAGTCCAGCTCGGTGTCGGTGTCGCAGAGGAGGACGCGAGCCTTGTTCTGGATGCGGTTCATCCAGACGGCTGATACCTCGGTGTCAGCTGCCCATGTGACCGCGGTGACAATAGGATCACTGGAGGGGAATGCATTTTTTAAAAAGGTTCGTGCATAATCTTGAAATTAATTAATTTTTCTGACGCATTTTTTTAGTTAACTCCGTGATTCATTACTTGATTAATTGATGAAAAATGAATTCAAGTGATGAGGCGTCGAGGTATCATTATATAATGAAGTAGAGTTTGGTGAATTCCCTATCTTTTAACATTGAAATCTTCAAAATCCTGCAATTTCACGTACTTTTTATGTTTTGAATTCAAAAAGGAATTGATGAGATCATATTTTTCACACAAACATACTCATATACATATATATGTATATATATATATATATATATATATATATATATATATATATATATATATATATATATATATATGATATTTGTGTGTGTGTGTGTGTGTTTGTATACGCCTATATAAACACATTTTTCGTAATCAAACCGAAATTATTTTTCACCAATTTTATTTTAACAAGCTGAAATGTAACAGTAACAGTAACATGTAAGAGTATAATCAGTGCTATTACAAGATTGTGAAATTAAAAAAAAATCCCATTCAAAGCGTTTCAGTATTCAGAAACCAACCGCAGACTGCTTGTCACTTTTAGTGGAGGTGCCGTATTTTTTAAAAACATTATATTACACAAAAATGGAATAAAAATTCAGTTAATGGCTGTAGATTTATATCTGGACATAAATGTCTGGACTATTCATGGAACTAAACTTCTGCAACTAGTAATAAATAACACTTAATTAGGTCGTACTTAATTTTATGTATTCCTACAAGTTTTGTCTTTATATTATGGCTGTGGGATGGTAATGTCATACTGCGGTAATATATTGTTTTAATTATTCAACTTTGTAAATAGTTCTGATTCCACCAGAATACATCAACAGTGTTATTTTACTCGTATTCACTGAAAAAAGGTCGTCTACAAACAAAATGGTTGTCGAAACTTCGGTGATTGTAGTAAACTATAACTATATATGCTCACAGGTTTATTGTTGATATTTGTGTTCTTCAAGTTGATAGATAACCTTTGACCTTCTTTAGTGAATGCAATTATATTAACAATGCGGATCATATTATATTTTAGTGTTGAAAATTAGAGCAATCTGTACTCACGCATTTATGAGATCATTCGGTGGAAGTATTTTGAATGTTTCTGGACTACCCTGAACGAGAGCTTCTAGATTGGCAACACTGAGCTCTGCTCTCGGGTTGGGAGTTCCAGGCTGAAATGGCAAAATCAAAACATGTTGAGTGGCTTTAGTTTCAGTAAGCCTTCATTTTCTCTCTTCACAATCTAATCTATTACTTGGCGAATCTTCAGTGCTTTATTCTCCATCTCTGAACAAATAGTGCACTCCGAGTGACTGTATGAAACAGACAATCAGTTAATCACTATACTCTGAAGTAGATCAATATTGAATTATATATTCATCCCATTATCTATATATCTTTAATGGTGTTCGACTATCCCACTAAAAGCTAGGTTACGAACGGGGATCTTCTAACATACTCTAAAAATCACACATATAGCGGGACTTGAACTCACGTCTTTCTGGCTTAATATTTCAAAGCAGTGCCTCAACTGCCAATTGGTTGATATACATTTATTTTTAAAATTCTTTCTTCAATAATTCAAGTAATACATAAAAAAACCATAGCAACATCTCACACATCCACAATATGAACATAAAAGTGACTTACCTTTGGATAGCGTATATTGACTACTTTGGTGTACTGGAACTCCAGATTGCCTGGAGGTCCGTAATAAGGCACTGACATCACGCGTACGCTGGTGTCATTGAAACTCCCGTAGGCCAGTTTACGTCCATCGGGAGAGAACCACATGGCTTTGTTGGAACTAAATACCTCCTCTGAAACCAAATCATGGAAGAGCATATCGTTTGTGGACTTGTGATTGCTTTAGCAACGATTTTAAATTTTTCGTGAGAATCAAAAATGTTATTTTATGATGTTATAAGATGTTATTTATATTTGCTACGGAGTTATCTCAATCACTATTCTAATCAAAATAGGCAGCTACCCTGTAAATAACAGAGACGTAAAAATTTAACGTTTTGATATGTGTTTGCTATGTTTTTAGACAACTTTTTTCTTTCATAGATACAAGTACAATGATTATAAGAACCTGTATTTTCCATTACTTTCAAGAAAGAAGAAAACTGAAACATGTCAAATGATCAAATTTCATTTCTCAAAATACATTGACTACATTCAATACATTTCAAATATAGCCTATTACCACCATTCCGATATTAAATATTGATTTCTGAATGTATATTTTTATATCACATGCATATTATTCATTTCCATATTATCTATCTTTCTCAAAAATTGTGCTGAGATAGATGAGAACAAGTGACTACCAACCAAGCTGAACAGTCATTCAGGTGACCGGGATTCGATTCCTGCTATGGTCGACCATCCTGACGGACATTTTCCGTGATATCCTTCCGTCTTACGGCCTCCACAATAACAATAATATACCGCGACCGCTTCATTCCCACTATCCAAACTCGCACAGTAAAATATACTTTCATCTCATCTTCCTTACATTTCGTTCAACATTCACTGACCTCAGAAGATTTAGTTATTACTGCAGCGCTTCGTTGAGCCCAATATGAATAAAAAAAATGAAGATGTGTAAAAAATGTATAAATACCTTCATAGACCCAGTCTGGTACTCCGTGGTATACCACTCCTGGAATTCCAGAATTGGTGACAGCATATTCCGTGATGTCACTGGCTGTGGGCCTGTAGTAAAGGTTGTTGCGATAGACGTAGGCAAAACCATTGCCAGTTGGTGCCCAAACGGCCAGCTGCAATATTTCTCTGTCGGGCAGTCCGAGGCCATTCGTCACAGATACACTGGAACTAAACCATTACATAACATTCAGTCAATTTGATCGTCCCTGCTTGTTTGGTATGGGAAAAAACTGATAAAAGTAGTTTTTACACGTGAATTAACATTTAATGAACGGATAAGTGCTAAAAAACGATTGATTTCCGTACACAATAATTACCGAGTTTATACTTGTTAAGAAGCCCAAAATGACCTTCATTCTAATGGTTCTTTGATTTGAAGCTTCCTCTATTTGTACGTATACCAATAGCCAAAGAAGAAAACAAAATAACATGTGATCAATTTTAAAATATTTAAAAACGCGCATAAAGATCACATTACGTTACACAATTATACGAAATCAAGTTTTACATAGTTTTCATATGGTCTCTAATTTAAAGTCTTATTATTTTCATGATTATTCAATGGAATTAAATATGATCACAAAAATGAACTACATAGTCTCCTATTCATCAGTTTTAAAAAATATACAACAAAATCGGCATATACTTGAGAAAATTCATGCGCTATAATTTGAACAACATCTTCCAATTGGAAAAATTAAAATGTGTCAGTAAAATGTATGATATACGTTATTGTAATCTCATGAAGTGTGAGAGAGATTTAATGATTTTATTTGCATCTGATTTGATTGGTATCGTGCTATATTATTAACCGCGTGACACAATGTAGGCTCACTGAAATCATTATAACAGTGAAAATCACCTTGAAAAATTAATATTACGCTGAATTCAATGAAAAAAAATCATTATACAATACTGATGATCATATCATATATATATCATATTATTTACCGTAGATGCAAGTATCGTCGTAATATTCAGTTAATGCACGACCGTCGGGTCTGCTATTCATAGCTAAATTTACATTTACGACCCGCTACTTGTAGCTGTACATAACTTTTATCACTTCGCCCTTGACAGTGTGTTCTAATATTTAAATATATATCTCATAAAATTACAATGAGTTTGAACCAATTGTAACGATCTTTAAGATCCTAATTAAAATGTTGGATATATCCAGTACCGTGGGTATGGCCTATATCGTATTCCAAACATCTGCTAATGGAGCGCATCTACAACCAACTTTTAAAATATTTAATTTAGTAGTAAAGGTTGTTTATTTATAATTCATTCACTTGAAACATTAGGCTCACTTTTTACACAAAGCCTAGCACAGGGCTTATCTGTGGATTAGACAGAGAATAATAAAAACGAAGAAAGAAAACACTATATTTGCATATAAAAAATAACATTATTGAAGGGAATTGGATTTCAAAGCGTTTGAGGATGTTGAGATGGTGTAATTATTATTACTATTGAAATATTCGCATATTTATTCACTTACAGTGACTCCAAGTCGATGAGCTCGTAGCGAGCTAGGAATGAGTGACGAAACAGCTGAAAATAAAGTATTTGTCATTGTGAAATTGTAATTGTTGAAGTAGTAATTTTGAAATATTATTCTCGTCTCGTTCAATAATATGAAATGAAATATTCTTCAACTTATGTTTATTCAAGAACGCCTCTATTTCATGGTAGTTATTTTGACAGATCTTTTTAACAAAATTGGATGTAGCCCTACTCTTCTCTAACAAACAATGAACTTCGAATTGTATATCATATGAAATGATTCCCATTCCCACGTTTTGTATTGAGACAAGATAACAATGAAGATTTTAAATATAAGAAATGTAAAATTTTTAAAAATAATTGGAAATTAATTGGCGTGAGACGAATGAATATATAGATAATATTGAAAATGTCATTTGTTAAAAGGTAAGTGTATAGAAAGTAATTAAACTTGCTGTATTCACCAAATAATATGTAATTCATCAAGAACAATAACATTAATATAATTAAGATTAGGTTCACGGTTCGACCCATGACAGCTGTGCTTGAGATGATCACTATGTACCTCACTTCCCTTGACCTGTTGCACTATCCTCCACACAAGCCACTGAAAGTTGATTCTATTTTGGTGGAAGTGCCGGGTTTCTATTACAAGCGTAGTAATGTTTGCTACGAGTAATAGAGTGTTGTATGGAGTGTTTAAAAAATGAAATATATTAAATAACTATACATTATAAACAAAAAATATGACACAGGAAAAAAAATCATGAGATGTATTTGATGTACGAGTAGTTCTACTTTAATACAATTTACTTTATTTGCATTGTGCCCACAATGAGACGATATTCGTCGTGAAAGACTGTATGCAGTACACAATGGTCGTCCATAAAACTTTAATTGGTAATATCGACTTGATGATATCAGTAATCGATCATAAACATCAAATTAGATGGAAATAAAGTAATTTGACGTGTGAATGTGTGTCTTGTGTAACAAACCTTTTGATAAGAATGAGCCACCATTAGGTATTTACGATCAGCTGATATCTCCACTTCGATTGTCGACGGTGGAACCTACGACAAATACATTTCAGTCTTTAAGATAACCTCTTTCAAGAGATGTCACACATTGTTGTGTATTTGGAAGAAAAGAAGAGGAAAAGATATAAGAAAATTGAAGAAAGAGAAGATATTATATTCAGAAAGAGGATTCATAACTTTGTCCTCAACACAAATATTGAATTCATATTCTTCATGTCTTAACTAATCACAATAATTGTTACAACTTTTTAAATCAGCGATATCATATCTGACCTTATCTGTACTCCGTTCAAACGGTCCCAAATTTTCATATTTTGTCTTTATTGTAAAAACAATGGCATTTTATGTCAAGTTTTCGAACTTGATTTTTTAAAAAGTGTCAAGAAACAACGTTCCTCAAACTTCAATTAAAATTTGAGTAGTTAATTTCTTTTCTCCCAACTCTTCTAGTTGCTATGGTAACTTGATAAAACCAAAATACCATTCTCTTGTTCGTGTTAATTCCTTTGAGAAACTACACACAATTTAGTCCCTAAAATTTTGCTTTCAATCACAACTTTTACTTTGTTCACCCCTAAATTTCTAGTTGCTATGGTAACCTGACAAACATACCCTCTTACCTTTCAACCCGAGATGTCTCAACTCTCCAAGTCTAAACCACACACGGTTAAAAGTTTTTCTTTGTTATAACTATAGTTCTGAACTCTATTTCATGGTCTCTGTGCACCAGATTAACAAGCCACATGGATAGATAACTCACTACTAATTAATCTCATCTGCATTTAAATTTAAAAATTAAATCTTGGGTGCTCGAAAATTTTAATCTTAATCAATTCAATTTCCGCAGTTCGAAAAAATGGATGCCGTTACAGAATAACTATGTTCAAACACATATGACCAATTATAACAGAATTATTGTAAGCTGTAGCTTGTCCAGTTTATTGTTCAATAGAGATAGAATCTAATTATTTCAAGTGAGTTGAACATCAATTACCAGCGACTCATCATGAATAATACTGCGAGATCGACGAGATTTGAGATCGTAGATAAGAACTTGACCGATTTCCGGGCCTCGGTACAGAATCTCGCTGTCTGAAAAAGAAATAGAATATTCAGTTAGAACACGATACATTCATAAAGAGTGGATATATTGCTGTACTAAATTGGAATTATACGATAAAACCTGATGCGATCGTGATGGTGAAGCTTCTCATCTTAGAGTGAAAACGATTAGGATGACTGAACCGTGCACTCACTATACCGTAAATCAATCAATTCAGTCACTTTTATAATATTATACACATTTTTGAGATAATTTTCAGACTGCTAAGTGTACAATATACAAGCATGATATATGTTTTTTTTTCAAACTGTACCCATTCACTCCTGAAAAGTTGAATGGAAAAATACGCAAAATATTAACAAAATTTTCGAAACTAGGGAGAAGCGTATCCTTCTCTCGAATAAGCATTGTTTTTTTGTAGTGATATGACTTCAATTGAGTAGAGTAGAAGACTCTTGCTGGATATTTACCGGCTACCGCGACAACAACCTAAATAACGTCTGGGGTCTAGCTCGCTTCAAGAGGGTAAAACTTTCATTCGTGAGAGAAGTTTACTAAAACACTTTTTTTTTTTTAATAACATCGAAACTTGATACAAAACTCTGCCGCCAAAACAGTTGCCACACGGACACAGTATAACAAAATTTATGAAAAAAATGCATTATTTTTTTTTTTTTTAAATAAGATAATTAAATGTAAAAAAAATAATAGAGACATTATTTTGAAAAACTCTTCCGTAATAAAAAATAAAATTGAGTATCAAGAGTTATATATAAAAAAAATGTATTTGAGAAAAAAATGGAATGGTAATAAGGGTGAGTTGGTGAAACAAAAGAACAAACGATCTAAAGGATCTAGTTGCAATAAAATGTAACATAATAACAAAATCTCGGTCTCTGAATTTGCAATAATTCATCACATTTCATATAGTCTCATGTCTCAGCAGTGTATAGACATTTTCTGCTAACAATGAAAATACAAAGAGACTAGACATGATGACATAGTAAGTTTGGGGTGGTAAGATCTCTTTGTGGTGCCCCGTCCGAGCGATCCTATCTTTCATCCTTAGCCTTAATTGGGGAACAATGATTTTGTATCTAGTTTCTATGTTATTAAAAAAAAAAAATAGTAAGTTGCTCTTTCGGTACACATCAGCTGATCAAAATCCTTGTCGCTTTTATCAAAACGGGGGCAGTATCTAGTATTGAGACGAACCTAGCACCTAGAGCGTGAGATAGATTTTCACAGGGAGATTTCACCGATATTATTGATCACAAGGACAGAGCAAGATACGGAATTATCGAACACATCATAAAATGAAGATAACAATTGCCGAAAATATTAATGATTCGAATTTTATAAGAAATAACACATGTGGAGAGAAAAATTGATTATTGTTTTACTCAACGACCCAAGTCCCAACCAACTGCTAGGTTATTTGAGGGTACGGATGAGCAGGTGATAATGGAACTTTGAAGTGATGATAAATGAATGGACGTTCATAAAAACTCAAGCCTTATGCGGGACTCGAACTCACATCCAACGATGAATTCGGTTTCTAAAACAGTGCCTTAGCTGGCTGAGCTACGGAGGGTCGATGGTGGAGAGATCAATTGTATAGAACAGTAACACCCGATATTTGATCATCTATTTTCACCTCACTATCGGACCGTAATACAGAAATAAAATGTAACCGAACGAAAATGTTCATTATGGATCGACAGTATTTTCGAGGATCCTTTCTTTCAGAATTATCTGAATCTATTTCTTTGCAATGTATCCAAACGTGAAGTCACCAGGATAGCTTAAATGTTACGCAGACGTTTAAAATGTTACGCTGTTTCAGGTTCTCATGAGTTTCATTTGTGGTAAGCTTTCAGGATTCGTGACGTATGCATACATCGCCAGCGGTTATCAGTTTCGTTTCTTGCCCCATTGACGCCACAAAACATAACATCCAATCAAGCGGGCTGTTTATTTGGAGGAAATTCAAAATCTCCAATCAATTGGTTTCTCAAACTACCAACATAAATATACCCCAAAAATATATCCAGATGGTCGTTTAATAAGCCACACCTATCAGTAGTAGTAAATTACCTGATATCCAAGTCCCATTGAAACCTTTGGCGTTATACCAGCCATCTAGTACCTCCATCATGTCGACACTGGTGTCCCCGTTGAGCGAGCGATATGGTTGGAACGCTGCCCTCTTCTGCGAGTTGGGGTCAGAGGTCAAGATGATCAAAGCACCGATGACGAGAGCGCAGACGAGCACAAGAAGAACTAGACCACTCGCGATCACCTTCCAGTTCCGTTTCCGTTTCGACATGACAAGCTCCTGGAAGACAAATAGAGGCACCACGTTAGTTAGTCAGTCTTCAACTCCTTGCGTACTGAACTGTTGTTAAAAGATACCGTGGTTCGATTGTCGCCCTGATCGGCAATCCTGACGGGATTTTTCGTGGTTTCATTCTGTTGTTAGTGTGATACTGACATTGACAAAGATACTGGGATTATTCGTAAAGAGCAGAAGAGCCACGACCATTCCTATCCCATTGTCCAAAACTTTGATAAATTACCTTTTCTTCTATCTATTTTTCACATCATCTTCATCATTCACCTATGCCAAGAGATCTTGGTGATAACTAAAGTGCGTCATTAAACCCAATTTAATATAATTAATAAAGGGATATAATCAAGTGTGCTATATGTATATAATATTTGTATGGTTGGTGGTTAAAAATTAAAAATTATAAAACGTAAATCCTCGCAAAAATAAAGATATTTCACTATTATAAGTAGGCCTATTCATCACTCATACTAGTGTTTCAAAAGTTTCAAAATATTTTGCCTATATTTTTCCATATTTTATTCATGTATTTGGAATTATCGAATTCAGATCAGAACATAAAAATATGCATTCATCAGTTATACACATCTGGGAGTTATTACTTCATTGTATGGTGACATTGAAACATTTGGAATTTATGATTTTAGTTTGTACAAACATTCGTAAAAAAGTATAATGCGGTTGACGGTCGTCATTGTCCTTCTACACAACTGATCGACGTGAAGTCGATAGTATTATTTCTTGTTTTTGCTATGTCATAAAAAATGATTGTATTCATTTATATTGGGTCTAACGACGCACTGATGACTAAGATCTATTGACGTCGGTGAATAATGAATGAGATGATGGGATAATACTTTATTTTATTAGGTATTGTTTGAATAGTGGGAAAGAGTCGGTCGTGTAGTTACTAACATCCCAGTATCAACCTGAAAAATAGAACGGACCTACGAAAACCCCATGTCAGGATGGTCGGCCATGGAGGGAATCGATCCCTGGTCTCCTGAATGACGATCATAATAAATAATAGTTGAATGCGTATGTAATGTGAGATGAGTCTGATGATAAATTGACGTCAGTCGTTATATAAAGAGTCCCTTAGACAACCTCCCCACTGTCCACTATACCAGTTTGATTTTTTGGTTACCTACTGAAAGTAATGTTTCACTGCTATTCATGAAAGAAATTCGTCTACAAACATATGTAACATGAATATCACTGTTATATTTGTGAATTTGAAAATAAAAGATCTGTTATCAGCTGTAGTATTTTGAAGTACAATAATTTGACAGGCTCACGATCAGAATGAAATTTACCATTAGAATCTCACATTTTATCCCTCAGTTTAACTTTTTTAGGGTTTTGTGGGATTATGTACAGCGTTAATTTCATTTTGTTAATCAATGAGAGCCCTAAATATATGATGAACACTACAATACATTCAAAACCAATACATTTTCAGACCTAGCTGCTTTGAGTTTGTCTACAATTATCAAAGTTTTGCAATAGTGTGTTTGATATAGAGAGCCTTTCGATCGTGAATAACAATACATTGAATATGCAGTAATTAATACATAATTCAATGTATAATTGTATCCAAGTACGGAAAGGTCATCTACCTCCTCTAATCAGCACAAATAGTATTTCTCAATCGTATTTTACAACTTTATCCTCATTTCATTCATTGAAATGAATTATATTCATTTCATATTTTATTCATTTCATTAATATTCATTAATTTATTAATTAATTTATATATTTATTTATGGTCATTATTGACCAGGAGACGTTGAGACAATATATGAGTTATTGACTTGCAAGAAAGTGTGGCTAACAATCGTTACCATAGCAATACCAGGGAACTGGTGAATTACCACAGATTGTGATTGGTTGATATCAATTTGTAGACACTGTTGTTTGTTCTCTCTTCTCTCTTTCTTTCTCTCTCTCTCTCTCTCTCTCTCTCTCTCTCTCTCTCTCTCTCTCTCTCTCTCTCTCTCTCTCTCTCTCTCTCTCTCTCTCTCTCTCTCTCTCTCTCTCATGTTTTTTGTATTCTTTCATTTTAATGCTGCTCAACGACCCCATCAACAGCTAGGCCATAAGGGGGTACGAATGAGCCAGTGATAATGAAATGATAAAGTGATGGTAATTGAAAAGACGTTTACAAAAACCCCTACAGTAGAAACTGTAGGTATCGTGTCCTGCATAAGGCATAATAATATACAAAAACCCATGCCTTATGCAGGACACGAACCTACCGTTTCTACCGCATTGCGATAGTTGTTTGAGCCATGGAGGTAGTCTCTTTCATTTTCAACAATGAGTGAAATGTCATTAGTCATCACTACCAGAAACGTATCCAGAATTCTCAATCTTCAAAAGATACTCTTTCAATCTTGACCTTGTCTTTAAGTATAATATTTACCTAATACTGGTTTAGCACTTTTGCTTATTCATGGTGGTAATGCTTGGGTATATCCCCAAGCTCAACACGTAAACTACTGGAGACTGCAATGACATGATGCAGTGAATAATATTCAAGTTCAGACCCAACAAATATTGTTCACTGTTTATACCATGGAGGATTATTTTTAAAATTGGATTTAATTTAACGACGGTCTGTAATGTTTATCAAGATCTACTGGTGTCGCTGAATGATGACTGAGTCGATGTTTTTTTCAATTTTTTAATATTTATATTGGGTTTAACGACGCACTGTACTAATGACTGGTTGATGGTAATATGATATTAATGATAATTTTATAATGCAATAGTAGATACCAGGAGGACAATGGTCGTGGTCTTTTTTTTCACCTTGACGATGGAGTGGAGCCACAAAAATCTCTGTCAGTATCGTTGACCATGGCGGGAATCAAACCCTCTCCTGAATGACGGTTCAGCGTGCTAACACTGGTCCATCAGTCTCAGTGGGGAATCAACTTTTTCCACAAAGTGGGTTTCGTTAACTCTTATCATCACGCTGGAATATATTTATTCTTACATCCTAGCAATAAAGAATTTATAACTTATAGTTTTCTCACATTCTGTCGCAAATCGTTCTCAAAAAGTGCATACCGGTACAAGAACAAACTGAGGTAAAAGGAAAGATATTCCAGTTGAGAGTGCAGAGAGTTTTGTAGTCAATAGCGCGAAACAGCAGTTTTCTCAGTTTTCTGGTATGTTGACGTAATTGGTCATTTGGTAGTAATTTTTTCTTTTTGGTGTTGAATGTTAAGATATATCAAAATTATAATTTGGTGGAAACATAGATGTTTAATACCTTTGTGAGATAAAATTATCAACCCTGCCTTTTAATACTGTCACAGGTATACAGTTAAGAATGTGTGTTTTAGCAGTATACCTCTGAAAGTTATGAGATATAAGATGAATAGTTTTTACTTATACCGTCTTGAAGGTGTTAAAAATATCTCTGCTTTCCCCAATTAAAATGAATTGATATCTCATACTATTCAAAACTCGACACACAAAAATGACATTCAACTAAATCGACTACCCTACACGCTTTTAAATAGATAGTATTCGCCTTGAACATTGAATCCAAATACTTACAAATTCAGAACCAAAAATAAATTTTGAAGGTGAATATACACAATCACATTTTAGTGTTCTAGTGAAATATGAATTGTTCTTCTTTGGAGCGACGTTATAAAATTGGGTCCACTCTAATTTCCGTCGTGTGCGAATTTGCCAATAGCGTCGTTGAACTATTATTCTTGATCGAAACGTTTAACGCGTGCCTCGTGGTTAACGCGATGACGTCAGTGTCACAGTTTGGAACTGATCTATAGGGTAATGAAATGAATGAATAGCTCGAGTTTTTGATTGACACTTCCTCTAACCGGCTTTTGAGTGAAACAATCAAACGGTATAGCAAACAATTCAATGGTACCGATGTGAAAACAGATTGACAGAGATAGTTTGTGAAACACAAAAATCTAAATCACAATGCAGCAGAATATTTCAACTACCCACACACAGTAAGACAATGACGGGGTACTGTCATGGTTTCAAGTATTCTACTCTTGAAGTAAGGTACAAATAAGGTAAGCAAAAAATATCCATAGGAAAAATATCACCGGGAAAAATCCCCTGGAGAAAATATTCCCGGAATGAGTGTCCCTTGAGAAAACCCTAACTTGAATAGACGAAATAGTTATTTATTTTTTCTTCGGATGAGGTTAGATCAGGTTTTGGTTAGGTTGGTAAGAGTTACGTGTATAGTTTTGTTCGCCCAAAAAATTATATTTTTGGGAAATATTTTTCCGATGATATTTTTTTCAGGGAATATTTTCTCCGGCAATACATTTTTAGGAGAGAGTTTCTTAGGGTACTTTTATCCGAGTTCAATTTCTATTATTTATTTTTCATACTCTCACAAATGTCAATGACGGTGGCGAGGACAACATTTTCAATTACAATACAACATTTTCAATTACAATTGCACACTATTATACTAATATTACAATCTAGAAATATGAAAAATAATAAAAAAAAGGATTGATTTGATTTGACAAATACATAATGATTGTCATTGTTGGTCGAACTTATTGAGAAGTAAAAGTAATACATTTTATGAGTTTCATTATTTTAACCTGTATTTTTTTCTGTTGTACTTCATGGGAATAATGGGAAAGATGAAAGATAGTAATATTATGAAATTCTCCCAGAATTCTTATCGAGGAACAATCATCAGTTGTGCCAAATAATTTATAACTGATTGGAAAGAGCGACCATTTTTTTGGAAGCTAATAAGTATGTTTCTTCTCAGAAGTTTCAATCAATTCAATTGATATATTTGCTTCACCACTGGTGTGAAGTGTCTTCCATACTTCTTGAAGTAAAAGTAATTCTCGTTGTATATATTCATCAAAGTAAAATTATTGTATCCTTATCACTATTATAATGAAAACAGACAAAAGTCTGCAATGCATATCTTCTACGTTATCAATTCATGTATTTATGATCAGAATTCAGAAAACTAAAGCATTCTACAGAATAATAAAACTGTAGCCAAAGCCACGCACACTGTAATGTTGCGAAATTGTAGTACAATAAAAGTCACCAATAAAACTATAAACCAGCCTCCATCATTATCGTTCATGATTGTTTGACCTGAGTAATATAAATGTATTTTAGTATACATTATAATATAATTCAGTCCTCTACAACGCTGCAAGATACACGCATGCCTCCAATTGAATCACTGATTGAATAAACGTAGGGTAATTGACTATACAACAAAAAGAAATCGGAAGGTCGAGAGTGTTTATTGTTACACCTTACTCAATCAAGTAGGTCAAGAATAAAATGTCAAATGTTTGATGCGTGACCTTGCATGTCCTGATGTAATTGCATGGTCAGTTACAGCTTGACTGTTTCAGAGTAAATATTAGTTTATGGGTGTAAACACTATTCCGACGAGTAGAGATGTTGATTGAAATATCTGTAGAGTAGGGAGGAGATCAGAACCGTCTATCAGGAGACCGGGGCTCGATTCCAGTTACGGTCGACCATCCTGAAAGAAGATTTTCGTGGGGTTTTCCTCTTTCGTCAAATTGGATATTGGGGAAGGTTTATCAACACCATAAAGACCACCATCCCTGCCGATCGTCTTCACTGTTCAAACTAACTGACAAAATATCCCTAAATCTCAACTTGACAACTTATTACCATCTCATTCATCATTCAGTGATGCAAATACATCTTGTTTTAATCACAAAATATAACCAAATTAAAATTAGGTATAGTATAAAATGAAAGTTGATAAGTAAACGATTTTCATTTTGGCGTTGATAGGTGGACCTAGTGAATAATGTATATTGATTGCATTAACTCTCTTGGGAAAATAATTACACTTCAGTTCAATTCCTGAATTAACAATGGTCCAGTGGGTCGAGTCCACAAGGTGGAAAGGTTATATTATCAATGGTCAAGACAAACTCCGTAGAGATACATGACCTTGCTTTCATCGGATGGCCAGCAGAGCTTAGCAGTCTTGAACGCTTGATCAAGTCTTCCATACCAACCATGAAGGATAGGAAATGCGGTTCTGGTATTACAATTATTTACCTCTAGGTTTTTAAATTATTTGTGTTTCAATTAATTATGTGTACACAATCAATTGCTATAGCATTATCATGTTTTAAGGAAGTAAGCATTTTTATAATTTTTTCTTTATAATATAGTGAACTTGAGAAAAGTATGGTCACCTAGAAGTAATTCGAAATAAAACAGAATATCGTTTTGCTTTCATCTGAAAACAGTTTAATTTGTTTCTCTTTGATTAATTGATTATATTTCTTCCGTCGCGTGATCTCATCAGCATATGTAGCTTCATAATTGAACTGTTTATGGGTAAATTTAATTATGGAAAATGAGATATGTTGAAGCTTTTGAATAAATAATTTCCTTGATTCATTCATCATTCTGTAAACTTATTATTGGCATGTATTGAAAATGTTTAGTATGTCTCCATTAAGAAGGGTTGTGAGTCAAGTAACAGAATCTGTTAGTAGAATTAATATTGTTGCAAGACTGAAAGGGGCTATTACGAGTAACAAGATTTTGGTTGATAGCGAGAATATCTCGTTTGAAGCGAGGCTAGTTACGTAAATGAAGAGTACAAGTAATCCGCCTAAGAAGACTAAAAATAAGATATAAGAGAATCAAAAGCTTTGTGTCATTGTTCACTTGGATTATATTTACTCTTGTTTACAGCAAACCATTGTTGTTGACTAAAATATGTATAGAAGAAATATGAAGACGTTGTTATTTTACTAGGAAAACGCGGGATGCGCGTTGTTAGACGAGCTTAGGGGTATAGAAATCTAGAATGAAAAATAATATGTCAACCCAATCTACATCTACGGACCTTGGATCACTCCAAACGTTCAAAAACCTTACGAGAATCAGTTATGTCACGGCCTTCCTCTTCATTCATTTCAATCGTTTTGAATTAATTGGTGACACTTGTTGCTATAGATTTAATTGGTTCCCGTAATGGCCTAAATTGATGGGAAAATGCTTTATAAATGCGTTTTCTTCGTTATTTCTCATCCGATTGATGCGAAAAATCTCTCAAAATGTGCTTAATAGTTTCCTTTATATTCGGCGAAAATTTGAGAGGTCTTGAAAAATTTTAATTTTTCAAGTATTTTCCTCCGGGTTATTCTAATGGGGATTTTTGAAATTTCTAAAATTCATAAAAAAAAAAGTTACCACCCGATATTACCACAAAACTATACAGATCTAAGTTAGATGAGGAACCATGACTAAAAAAAGTTTTAAGTTGATAGCTGTAGCCGTTTGACCTGTGGAGAACCGACAAAAAAACATAAAAACAAAAAAAAAACAAAAAAAAAAAAAAACATAAAAACGAACACCAATTTTTTTCAGTATGTCAAATTGAATCCTCGCTAAAGCTCGTCTAACTAATTGACAGGACAAAGAAAGAATACTCTATTTATTGTTCAAAAACAATAAATATAATAAAAAAACGAAGATTATCGATAGAAATAATTAACGTTATGCGATAATATAACACATCAAAACAAGGCTCGAGTTTGATGCATGCATTTCTTATTTTCAGGAGGTATATATATGTGCAATAATATGACTATGAGAGCCCATCATGTGATGGAATTGGTGTGGTGAAGGCAACGGTTGTGGTTTGTCAATCAATAAGAACCACACAGAACGTAGACAACCCATTTCAAATCGAAATATATATACATTTGACGTTCTCTTCTATATTTCTCATCTCTTAGCTATGCTTCTGGTCTACAGATTGATTTAAAATCTAGATCTTAGTAATCGAAAAACTGATAGAATTCCAATTCCACTAAGACACATAAAATGAGGAAATGGAAATAAATTTTACAGTTTAAAATGAAATAAAATACATTAAGACTTATACACTCTATTGAAATAGTGGGTCTAATGTTGGGATCAAGAGAACCATTCAGTTTCTTCAAGAATTTTGTTGATATATATATATAATTTGCTAAATAAATTTATATATTCTATTGTTGTAGACATTTTGAAAAGCCTTCACATTTTTAAAAATCAAAAAATTATTTTCACATGAAATCAATCGTCGTGAAATTTCCGTCGTGAAAAACATTAATAATATATAGATTCAAGATAAATTAATCCAACATCGCAAAATCTCACACCTATGAGCACACGCATGGCTATGCCTTATTGCGACACTTGGATGAGCGTAACCGAAGACTCAATTTTACCGTACATGAATAAACAATAAGTCTACCATTTTTTTCCTTTCCTCTGTTCGTGCCACATGTCAGACGAAAGCACACATTTTTTTTACGAAACTTGACATGCACATAGGTCATCATCTAACTCGATACTGTATAGTTTTGAGTGAGGCTCAAATGGTTAGACCACTTCTGAGGAATGACCACAAAAAAATATCCCAGAGAGAAAATGATATTTTCTTCGAATGAATACAAATTTTCACGGAATTCAGGCAAACAAATTATACACATCATTCCAAAGTTTCACACAAAGTAGCTTTTAATGACTCGCAACGCGTTAGTAGCGTTTGACGCGATCTGACCAATCAGGTATCGTGTGTATCAGGTATAGTAATCTCCGAGTAGAAAACTGATTGGTGAGCGCGTCAAACGCAACCAACGCGCCGCTAGTCAGTAAAAGCGGCTTTAATCGGAGCAGCCGTTTTGAAGGGACAAAAACGTAAAGTAATTTATTTAGATCAATTGACGCTATTACGACCATCAACCGGTAAATCCTCTCAGGATGAAATCAATTAGTTAGTTAAACGATCAAAATAATTAACAGATACATCAGAGAACAAGAAGGCTCAATAGTTTTAGAATCAAGGTATATATATATATATATATATATATATATATATATATATATATATATATATATATATATATATATATCTTTCGAATGCATCCCATATATGAACATCTCGCTCGTCATGCAACGCATCCTACTTTTTTTCTAGTTTTAGAGACCAAACCAAATACCATGGTTAACAATGATTATACAGCTAGTTGATGATTCCAGAAGAGCTTCGAAGTGTTACAGTATTAGGAGGTCTACGTATATAAAAGTCTCACGATATTAGATGAAAACATTCTCATTCTTGACGACATCTTGATAATTCTTTGCTATCCATTGTTACATTGTTCTTGACTTTCGGCATTTAAATATTACAGAAGCAGTCAAGGCTTATAGCAAGAACGCAGTCGACGTTTTTCAAAAGTAGTGCGTATTGATTGATCATACATACACACCATTAGTTTCATATCATGCAATGAATTCTGTTTCAATCGATGTCAATTTCCGTTAAAAAAAACTTCTTAGAAACGAAGTTTTATATTCGCTCAAGATCTCAGTAGCGTGTTTTTTTCTGCGTCAACGAATTATAAGGCAAGCTCTGCAGGTAAATCGAGTTATCCAAAACTGGTTCAACTTTCTATAATAGTGTATTCTTAGATTTCTTGGCTTGCAGCGACATGATCGTCTTATAAGGCCAATGCGATTGAAAAGATTTTCAATATTATAGATCGGTATGCGGTCCTTGACGGCTCGGTGGACGCTCTTTAACACATTTACCCCAGTTATATATTTTTTAACCCCCTTCCCCTCTCAAATGCAGGCCAAATATCAAAAATAATGTAATGAATTGTATGTATAGAACATGTTCTCTAATCAAAGAGCACAAAGGATACCACCGTCTGATATATATATACACACACACATATATATATATATATATATATATATATATATATATATATATATATATATATATATATACATATATATATATATATATATATATATATATATATACATATATATATATATATATATATATATATATATATATATATATATACATATATATATATATATATATATATATATATATACATATATATATATATATATATATATATATATATATATATATATATATATATATATATATATAATAATGATATATATTTAATAGGAAGATTAAAGTCGTGTATGAAATTGTGAAATATTTTTAATATCTCTACGTTTCAACCATTATGCATTACGTTTCATACTTATATATATATATTTATATATATTATATATATTTATATATAGATTGGAATATATATATATATATATATATATATATATATATATATATATATATATATATATATATATAAATATATAAGGCTCAATATTGATTTTGAGAAATCATTTAAACGGACACTAGTCGCGGGTAACACGTCTACAATTGGTATATTATTTTAATTCAACATGTTTTTATAGTCATTGTGTTGTATATTTCTGATATTTTCTGTAATTCTAATATTCTAATATGTTATTTCATTTAATTTCATATTTTTTTTATAGTTATTGTGTTGTATATTTCTGATATTTTCTATAATTCTAATATTTCAATTTGTGATTTCATTATTATTCTGTGTCCTATGGCAACCTCTAAGGCAAAGGTAGAGTCTTTATGTATTAATAAAGATATATATATATATATATATATATATATATATATATATATATATATATATATATACATATCTATATATATATATATATATATATATATATATATAAATATATATATATATATATATATATATATATATATATATATATATATATATATATATATATATACATATATATATATATATATAGCATCTTTGTAGATTGGAATATTAGGTCATTACTTCTGCAGTTACACGCTTCTCGCTAGAAGGAGCAAGAGAGAAATATGCCAATTTATAAACATTGCTAATTAAAGGGCAAAGATGAAACTTGTGAAAAGCCTTTAAAATAATTGGTTGAGAAGCTATAAATACTGAGATTGAAATATGAAGATTATTTTTACCTCGTAAAGTGATAGTCAACTTAATTTCGAAGATTGATTCGAGCTTCGTCGACTTGATGTGATTGGATCAAAGATTGGACAGGATGTGAGGGTATCAATTTCAGTAGATTGATTTTCTAAAACGACTTAGTGACTCCATAAATTTAATTTGAAACGTAATTGGATTAGTTCAACCATCAATATTTCAAAAAAGATGAATACATAAAAGTTGAAGTCTCTGATGGTTATTTTGAAACTTGGGCACGGCTTTGCGTGGTTTTGTGATGTAACTTAATCAACTGTCAACTTGTTAACTTTCCGGTTGAGACTTGACAATCGCATAGTTCTCAACTTAATAGCTGAACTCGCTTCAATTATTGCAAAATGAACAGTGAAATTTAACTTATCTTCTAATAAAATGCAGTTTCAACTTTGAACCTTCTTCAACTGAACCTTTCAAATACAAGAAAAAACATTCAAGAATACTGAAAACTAACCCAACTAACCCTAACCATACAGCTTCTCAGTGCCATAAGCAATTCCACGAGGTATTGACTCTTTAGTCAATTTTGCGCTATATTTTAAATTAGTATTCCAGAAAACAAAGCAGGGTAAGAACATTATTAAATATTATCATTTTTTTATTTGCTGAAGAAAAAAGTTTCACTGCAGCGAGATTCAAACTGGCGATCTTCGGGTCCAAAATCGAACGCGCTACCGCAGCGCCACCTCAACAACATCATCCATTCGATTTATTACCCGATAGAAGCAAGAAATGCCAGAAAAGTGAGCAGTATGTTGCGGTATATACGGGTTGGTCAAGACGTTTCCCGGTTTCATATACCTTATTATATTGACCAATTAGTCGCTTAACCTAACAAAGTCTTTAATGAACAATTGAAATCCAATGCCTTGGTCATTTCAACTCATATTATTTTCTCAATTGGGTGTCAAATATTTCACTCTGAAAAGAGAAAAGTTTCCAGTGATAATTTGAAAAATTCTAGTTCAGGTATCGGCGAAACAAAGACTCAATACTATATATATATATATATATATATATATATATATATATATATATATATATATATATATATATATATATATATATATATATTTATTTTTTTCATTTATTTTTCAGACATGTCTTGAGTGAAAATAAACTAAATCACAGGAATTAGAAAAATAGAAATAGAAGCTTGAGGTACCACACACTCATAGATGTTGCATGATGGTGCAAGTGCGAAGACCCACCAAATAAAATAACCTTCAGATTTCACTTTGCAATAAGATGACGTAAAAAATCAGATAAGATTATGAGGACGACAATTTATTAATACGCTAACCTCACAGGAGACGATAATCGAATTAAAATATATACATTTATATATATATATATATATATATATATATATATATATATATATATATATATATATATATATATATATATATATATATATATATTCGTATTTTGCACACATTTTATAATAACATAATATTAAGCTAGTTATCCATTTCTTGATGGATTTCTGTCAAGACGCACCTCTCAAAATCCCGCAAAAAATTTCATAATGATAATACCCGTTGTTATGAAAATGTTCCAAAAATACTTCACCAATATGTTGTCAAATATCACCACTGCTATTTTGTTGGAGTCGTTATAGTGGATGAAATTACAATAATCATTGTAATAGGTGTCGACCCGTAATTACCATAATATAATTTACACATTTTGTCTCACTTTTTTAAAGGACATATATCATTATACTTGTAATTTGGTATTCGTGTTTGTAGAATGTGAGAGAGAAATGAAGGGATACTTCCCGATCATTACACTCCTTAGGGCTACCTAAATTAGGGATGAACACGCATACGTTAGCGTTGGACACATTTTTAGGTGATTAATAGTCAAGATCTAACAGCTTACGTAGGACTACAGAAATATGCCATTTCCAAAATCTCCATAAGTTATATATATCTACATTTGATAACATTATGTTTATTCTAGAGTTTAGCCATTCTCATATTTCATTTTATTTTCTCAATGTTGAAAATGTAGCCAACTCTAAAAAACCAGGCCCATTTTAAAATAACGAAACTTATACTCTCATTATATTTCCCTTTCCTTTGGAAGGACGTTATAATTTCGACATTCTCTAAATGATGTGAGGCAATAAAGAGGGCACGCTGTCTGGAACGGATGTTTGTTTACATGTAATATTAAATTATAATAATATTATGAGATGATTTAAAACTTGCCACTCATGGTATGCTGTTGGCTCGATATGATTATTTGAAGGAGTATTTGTGGAAATTATCGTCGTTGATAGGTAAAGACTAAATGTACTTTTGTACTGTTTATTAATTGAAATCAACTTATTCTTGAAATGTCATGTGTCATTCAATCATTACTACCAATTATTCAAATACATATTATGTATTGATAAAATACGCAGTTATACCTACTTATACAATATCATTCGGAATTGTTATTTTAAACATATAATTGATTCAATTAAAGAGGTTATCCGCAATGATTTTCATTTCATTTCATTTTTTATTATAGAATGTTTTTCAAGATACATGGATACATAAATATAATATAATAAATTTTAATTATTGAAAAACAGAACCCCCATAGGCCTAAGCCGAAGCCTGTGTGTGGGAAAGGAGGAAAAGTTGATAAATTTGAATAAAATATATACCAAGAGGGAACGGTTCTTAATATTATACGCATATAAATTCGTAAGCGAAGTGTTCTGTTTTCTGTGAGTTGGAATAATATTCTGTTTTCGGATAAAACAAGTTTATCGATCTGAATAACAAATTTTCTGTGATTCACTGTTATTATAAACTGCTAACCACTTACAAATGATGTTCTACCATTAGATAATGTTCTTGCTACGACTAACCTTTCACATTTCGGTAATACAAACTCAATAGTTTCAATCCTAAAATTCACGTTGGTTGAAGTACGCCTATTAGCATGTTACCTGATTGAAAGAAAATGAGTTCTTTTTTCTACCCATCAACAAAAATCAAATCGAGTATATAAATATGAGAATACACGAGCCATGTATCCATAATTTTCACCAACCAAACAATATAATATACAGAAAAATCGAATGATTGTATTATATTTCTATACCAAAAAATGTATTGTTATCATATGACATGAAATCCTATACATGGGGAATCTCACGGCAGTTATGTTAACATTTTCATGTAAATATTAATCATTGAAGTATGGTTAAATCTTGAAGTTTATTTCTGTCGAGCATTTTTTTGAATTAAACTTTGTGTAGTTAAAAAACAATCTGGTAAAGATTTTCTAGAGAATAAATAATAAAACAGTCTGCTTTCATATGAACATGTTCAACACTATTGTACATGATGATGAACTTTGACCTTTTCATATAGGCATATATTCTAACATACACCTTTCTTTTAATTTGTAGATTCTATTCCAGGTGAATGTTTGCATAATAAGTGTGTAAAGCCCGTATTAAATAGCATGGGGCTATGCAACCTCCCAGGGTGCGTAGTCATAGATCCAACGTACATGATACGCTTACTATTAACTTTACGTGCACCAATCTGCATGCCATTTCGTACTTATAAAGAGTGTTACAGGATTATTTTAAGCATGTCAAACAGTTACGTTGATAGTTAGAGTTAGAACATACCAATTACTTATCCTAACACGTACTAGTCTTGGCATAAACGAGACAGCAAACCCATCAACTATACAAACTATAGGACCTACCTGAGATTGGGGTTTCATTTTTGATATTGAAGATGTTGAGATATTGAGATGTTATGCGTGAAGAGAACTTGATGGTGGAAGCAGTAGAGCTTGAGGCCAGGTGAACTAATTATTCAAAGTGAAAATTTTGGTCAGTAACTCAACATATGTTTCTTTATATTAGTAAAAAGTTTGAAATCACATTCTCCAAATTTTTCACTTATCAAAAGTGTAAATTATGTGTGATCATATATATATATATATATATATATATATATATATATATATATATATATATATATATATATATATATATATATATATATATATATATATGTATATATATATATATATAAATATATATATATATAAATATATATATATATATATATATTTATATATATATATATATATATATATATATATATATATATATATATATATACATATATATATATATATATATATATATATATATATATATATATATATATATATATATATATATATATGAGTATGATTACTTATATATGATGGCTAGAGGTTCGAGTTTACGATCTGTTGATTAAATTAACCTAGTTTAAAATTTGTTGATCAATTTTCCTTTTCTTGACTGCTCAAGTATCAAAGCTAATCGTTTGGAGCAACATTTGTGTTAAACCGGGCCTATTAATTGCGACTGATGATAAATGTATACATTGGGTAATGCTATTATATAAAAACTGAAACAACCTGATACATTTCAATTTCTCATACCAACTATGAGATAATAAAAAATGTGTGTATGCGTTTCAATAATAATAATATATGATTTTATTATTTGTCAATTTTCATGAATATTATTTGGAAATGAAACAACTAATATCTCGAACAAGAAATTAATTGAAGTGTGAATTGAGAATGAACGACGGCCATATTGCCTCCCCTTTTCTTCTTGTCAATAAGAATAAGAAATGGTCAATAATCTTAATAGGTGTGTATATTTTGTTATATTTATTTTTAATTTGCCGTCATATTGGAGTACTGCAAATCCTTATTCTAATCATTTCATCACTTTTTTCTGTAATATTGTCATTGTTAGTTCAAATTGTTCCAATTGTTCATAACATTGGTAGTCATATTTATGATTAATCAACGTCTAATTCATGTTCATCAATATTCTAAATTTTTCTGATATTCCAATTTTATAAATTATGCATAATGTTACTTATATACGCAGCTATGGTGTTTTCATTCTGAATTATTAATTTTTATTCAATCCACAGATAATCCTTAATTGTTTCAGGCTCTGTGGAAGAATGTGAACCCAGTTTGGTCCATGTATTAGAGAGAAAAATGAACAACTATCAGGCCTATAATAATTATTATTATTATTATTTTATATCTGAGATCAAAGCAATCATTACATTTGAATGGGAATGAGTGAAAATATAGTAATGCGACTACCATGGTGAAAACTGCGAGTATATTGATATTTTAGTAGTCAATATTAAATTATATTGTATACAGTTTGTTATCGATTGTGCACTACATTTTATGTCCTACCTTTCATACAATAGTTTG